>OY735211.1:57255809-57298309 GCA_963457665.1 Thysanoteuthis rhombus
AACCAACAAGACCCTATCTATATTCAAATTCTCCTCCTCCCAAATGATAAAATCAAAAGTTTACTTCCCTCCCTTAAAATTAAATATGAAGACATAATTCAAATATTAATCATCAAACCAGTGATTTTATTCTCAATTCAAAGTCTATAAGATGTAACAATCATCTTACAACATTCTTCTAAAACTCTAAAGGAATCCCTTCAACAGAAAATGTATGAATATTTCATCATAAGTGCATCGCCATGATTTTTTCTTCAAAACATCTTCAGTAATTTATTGAAGTTGTTTTGTCGATTGATGATATTAGATTTCACGTGTAAGAGGTTTTAAATTTGTACTAGTTTTGTTCAAAAGAAAAACATTTTTGCTGAAAGTTTATAAATTTTTTGTAACTGACATTTTAAATCTCTTCGGAGAAATTGATATATCTTTTAAGGGATTACACAGTTGATTCTGTATGAAATGGATTCTCTTTTTTACATGCAAATATATATACAAAGGTATGGCTATTATACATGGAAACAATTTTTCTGCTGCAGTTGTTTTATAAATGAATTTTTCCATTCTAAACAAAGAATAGAATTTCAGATTTTCAGTTATTATTAGTTTTTCTTACTTTTTTGGCAGAATGGTCCTTCATGATCAAATAACCATTCCGAATTTCTACATTTATCATTGTTTCTCTTATAAGTTACATTGATATTGGTCTTTTGGTCCAAACAGTCTCATGTTTTAATACATCCTTCCATAAGCATAAAAGAAACAACAATTGGTAAATTTAGATGTAATATAATATTTTGCTAGTAATAACATTAAGCAATGAAATAAACAGTTCTGGTTAGTCACTCAATAGAAACTGTCACATGACCTCCTTCTTTTAGTAGCATGCCACATTTGGGGTTAATCAATTGAAAATTTTATGGAAAGGGAAGATTGATGAATAAATTACTTCTCTCACCTTTTGTTAGGCCCTGACGACCAAAAAGCTCATTACAGGACTCTAAAAGACAAAGCAATCTATCTTTGCTAAGGAAGTATTGAAGCAGTAGTTTCAGAAGCACAGCTGAGAGGGGAAGGACTTTGAAAACACTCACAAGCTCTCAATGGAAAAAGGCCTCCAAAAACAATTGACTCATAACACAACTCTGTATAGTTTATCTTAAAAGAATAAAACCTTCTAATATCTGTTCACTTCTTTTTACCATATATAAGTTAACTGATAATATATTCTTAAACTTAAATGAATAAAATTAGAATAAAAAGCAGTAAATTTCATTGACGACAGCAAGCATAGTTTTTATATTACCTGTTCTCTCAGAAGGAACCAAATGCTGTCAATCCAAGACATCGTCTCTTTGCTCTTCATAGGTCGTGTCAGCTTAGAGTAAAAGGACAAAATATGATATTTCGAAATAGTCATTCCCACAGAGGCAAAAATAGAACTGAAGGGATCGGGGTAGGATGGCCAATTGATTGCCACATTTTTTGAATATCGAATAGAATCTGTTGGAGAAAATATCCAAGATAAACTTATTGAACGACAGTATTTACTTGTGCGTAATGTGAGAAATTTAATACAAAAATTTGTGTCAAAATTAAGATAATGACATACATATATTACTGATTTTTAGCTACAAAAAGTGAAGATCACATTATATTTGAGATCATATTGTACTTGAGTAAGTACAGTGAAATGCAATGATGAATGCAAATATAATTTTTTTCAATATTTGAAAAAGCTTGAATAAGTGAATTGTGGCTGTCAAATACAACTGAATAGCTATATCAAAACATGTGGGCTGAAATGAATGAAATACTTTTGTGCTTTCCAACTTCATATTTAGTTTATTGTGGCTTTAGTGCAGTCAATAAAATATTGACAAAGGAAACAAGTAGGACATACAAGGAAACATAAAACTAAAACTCACAAATATCATTCAAAAATTATGAATCTATCAGCAAAGTATTTTAGCAAGAAAGGTCACAGTGAATGAATAATGTATGTAAACTTTTGGGGGGTGGGGGCAATCACTTTGAGAACTAAGCAAAAAAGTACACGGGGGAGGGGCTGCTTTATAACTAAAATCAAATAACTTGTTGGATTACCAATCTATGTCAACCTTTTGTTACCTTACAGTCAAAAGTCTACAAAACTGTAGACGTAGAGTAAGACTGTGTTGATTAGATACATACCAAAAGATTAGCTCCTTACATTACAGCTTAATCAATTAAGACGTTCACAGGAGAGAATCATGATACAGAGAGATCACAAGACAGTTGGATATGTTGGAGGAAAAACAGGAGTGCGAGATATCATAGAATTTATAAGAAAACTTAAGTGGCAATGGGCTGGTCATGTTGCAAGAAGGTCGGATAATCACTGGACATCATGACTCACTATGTGGGTTCCAGAAGATTGCATGCAAAATCGTGGCCAACAAAATATGTGATGGCTTGATGAACTAGACATGTAGGAAAGTACTGGCTCTGCAACATCTATGATAGAGATGTCTGGTGAATCTTGGGGAAGGTCTATGTCCAACGATGGGTATCAAAAGGCTGCTGCTGATGATGATGATGCTGCTGCTGATGATGATTGTGTGCAATTCATAGTACAGATCACCAAGACTTTCAAATGAGCTACTGACCAATAAAATACTGTGACTGAGTTATAACAGTTCACTAACAAATTTCAGTTTGAACTTATCCAAAAGTGTGAACATGGTAGACTTTATTTTGTATGTAAAATTCACATACCCCTACCATGATTTAAACTCACGACCAACTGATTGCCAGTCTTAGATATTACTGAAAGATTTCCATACAAATACACATAAGGTTATTTCATCCTCGTAAATAAATACATTTATACAAAAAAATAAACATTTTTACAATTTCATATTCCTTATGTAAATGATAGAAAAGTTATCTTCTTTGGTTGGAATAGAAGTTAGAGTTTACCCAGCAGCAGCCAGTCTTGTTTTCAAGTAAAATTGAAATGAATTAGACAAAAACATTTCATTAGTCAGTGGACAAAACAAGAAGTACAATGAAATGTACCATCTTTTCTTTTTTTTAGATGTGTCCACATATACCTCTATAATAGAATCTGAAGGTCAGTCCATCCATCCCAAATGTGCTTGAAATCGATTTTCGGCACATGGTAGAAAGGATTATTTTAGCCTGGTATCTTCACTGTGCTCTAAGAGAATAAAATTTAATTGAGTAATTTCCGCTCATAACATCATATGTTAGAGTGGTGGATTTAACATGGAATTACTATGCAGAACTGGTCACTGACTTTATGGCCACTTCAGAAAGCACATCATTCAGAGAATTGAAAAAAATTCTCTGATGATGTCATAAAAATTTGAAGAACAAAAGGATCAGATATACTTTCTCTTTTTACCAGACCTCATATTTCTATGATATCACTATTAGCATTGGCATCCTACGATATAACGTGGTTCACGATTTCAAAGACGCCATTATGATATTGTTCCAGGCATCCCTGATATAGCACTGTTTACAATACTGTACAGATCAAAAATATTTATCATATTGATACAGGCATCCCCTGATACAATCCAGTTCATTATAATGCAGTTCATGATATATATATATATATGTGAATCTTGTCAGCCTGTCACGGGAGAGTGATGTAAGTAAAAGTCTTATTGCATTGTAGTAATAGCAGGTGGAATGTGGATGCATCATTGGACAAATTGCTCACTTATGTTATTCTATTTGATAAAATTAAATTATTAAGATAATTACCATTGTAACAGCACCAAAATTGAAAATAGTTGGCACTTATTGTATATCTGTGGTATTACAATACACATATCAAAGCAGAAGAACAGGTGGGATTGCTGAACCGTAAAACCAAATTCAGTCCCCATGTTGTACAAGAGGCTTCAATTGTATTACCTATTGTTTACCACAAAATTTAATCCTTATATTAAACAAGAATTGTATTATACACAAAGGAATTCGTTCGGTCAAGTCAGCCAACATCTACCAAAACAATAACAGCATTGTACTATCAAAGGTTTTTGTGGGGTTATTCCACGAGAACATTCGTTATAATCCACTTCCAGCTTGCTAGACCTGTTGAAGCTTCATAAAAGCACTGTTAACCATACCTTTTAGGAACATGTTCCCAACTCCATTGGTATCCAGTCTTTCAAGGGGTTTTTGCTATTTTACCCACGGCTGGGAGAAGAAAAGATGGATTAATGCTTCTCCCAAGGGCATTAGTGTGAGGTGAATGCAGATTGTCTCAGAAAGATTTTGAACTTGGCTTGACAATCTCATTTTCAATGCTGTAAATCACTTGATCATTAGAATTTAGAATTTCAAATGAATAACCTTAGTGGAATGAAATCAAGATATTAATGAAACTTACGTTCAGCAAAAGAATAAAACAAACTGAAGATCCAAAAAAGATTGGAAAGGTTCTTCAATATTATAGTTTAGTCTATAACTGCAAGAAAACAAGTTGTGATCACTTTGAAGATTGTTTTTAATAAATGCATCTTGGATTGTAAGGATTGTCTTTAGATGACAAGATTGATCAAAGTTTAAGTATTGTTGACATCCAGATATCATAAATGGGCAAGTTAGACAGTTTAAGGAAGATTTCTCATAAATATGTGCGGCTGTGTCAACCCAGCAAAAATGGCATATGGTGACAACAATTTTTTAGCCTCACATCTTCAAGATGGTCTAAGTTAAAGACTAAAATAAACCCGGGTGATTTTCTTGTTACATTATGTTTTGATGTAGAACTATACCATCACTTTATGCCATATCCTATAATATGGAATTTTTATGACATCAGAGAATTTTTTTGTTCTGATTAGTCATCCTTTTGAAACTTTCTGTTCTGACAACACTTTCTTTTGGTAGTTGGATTTTTTACTTGACCTCATATTCATATCATAATATTGGTACTTTGTGATATACTAACAGAAATACCAGGGGTTGCCCAGATTTTTATATTCCTTAAAACAATACAATTATATGATTGGAATAAGTTGTTCTAAAAAGACGCACACAGTGTACACTTGGTACAGGAATCTGGCTTCAAAAGAATTGTCGTAATCAATCAATGCATGAAATAGTACAATAGATAATATAGTATGAAATAGGACTATTTCACCTTTACAAATAATTGCAAAAACAGAAGTATTGGATGTAAAACGAAATTTTATTCTTATAAAATTCTGAAATTGATGTTGAAAAATGAATATATTTCTTATGTTCTGATAATCATGTAATTTATTTTCAGTCTATTTATGTACATGAAATTGCTTTCTGATCAGTATGATTTTACAATGTCTTTTTCAGTGCTTGTTGTGTACAATATTTTAAGTTGTTTAGCTTTTCTTTTTTGGTCTAATGGTTTCTCAATAAAAATGAAAAAGGAATTGTTTAGCCATAAACCCTGTACTATAGTGAGTAACAGCACTAAACATGAATTATTTAGGTATTCAAATGTATGAACTAACATTTTAAAAGACATAATTATATTACAGTAATAAAGATTTAAACATGCAAACATATGCACCAACAAAATGTGCTTCATAGAAACATGACCACAAGCATCTGTTCAAATTAGATCTTAATTCCGGAAATTTTTACAGAAGTCACCAGCTGAATGGACCATTAACGATATCAGGTGTGGAAGGACGGAAATGTTGAGAAATGTCTATGCCTAAATAAGTATTAAATCAACTAAATAGTCTGAATACATCTAAATTCATAAGAACTAAATAAAATATTAGAGATGGGATTACACCATTGTTCTAAAAGATTATTAAATTAAGACTTATGGATTTGATAGGAGTAAAAAGAAATTGAATTTCTTATTTGTCTTGAGGAAAAAGAAGACAGAAAGGTAGAACAATTTTTCATTCTAATTTATTCATTTTTCATAATTATCCTTTTGTGATTATTTTGCTTTTGTTTTTTTGTGAGAGAAGTTGTTGAATGATATAAGTATAAAAAATTCATAAATAAATATAAATCAATAAAAACACCCATTGGTGTTTTCGTCTGCAATATTTAATTTAATCTTGTCCCTAATACTTAATTAAATTGAACAATTTAACATTTTGTACATAAATATGCAAAAATAAATATGACAAATGGAATAATCTCTAATATTTCATTTAATTCTTATAAAATCAGATGGGTTTAGATGTAGACGTTTCAGACACTTCTATCCCACTGTACTTGATTGCATAAATGCTTTTTTTCAGTTGACAAGAATTATAGAAAGTTTCCAAAAATTTCTTCAAAATATACAATGAAAAAAGAAAAGACATTGAAGCAACCAAGAAATCCCAAGGAAACATTGAAAAGAAACTAAATAATAAATAAAAAATTATGGGAGAATGAAATTATATAAAAACATAATGTGATATGAAGCAATTTTGAGATATCATATGAGCTGCTTTTAATTACATTTAATACACTATGGTCACAGTAAATGACTATAAATGCATCCAATAAAGAATCTGGAAACATGCAAAAAAGTATGAAAATAAGACTGCACAGGAAAGTAAAAGTAATACATAAACAACGTAAACACTAAAAAAAAAATAAGGATAGAAAAAAAAAATGTACAAAAAAAAGTGTGTATTGCTGTTGATGCTGGAAATATCTATCTCATAAAAGTACGAGGAAATAGTAAAGAAAATCTGATAATTACACGGACAAATGATGGGGAAGAAGCTATGCCGCAAGATTGGAATCAATCAAATAGTATAGACAAAGAGACAAACAGACAGACATTACGTTTGACAATACTAAATCACTGATTCTGTTGATGTCTTCTCTTTCCATCTATCAAACAAAATTGCAACTTCAAAGTATTGATACTCATTTTCATTTCCTTGAAAAATTGATTTACCACAGCACAATTTATTTTGAAGAAGGGGTTTATTTACAATTCAACTATACTGTTAAACTGTTTCCCCACTTTTAGTCAATCATCTGGGATAACAGCTTTAAAGAATTTTGATTACTTGCTTTTACTGTATTGAAATAATCATTTTCCCAAAAGAGAATGGGGGGGGGTATTCACAATGTAACTATACAGCTGATCTGAACCCTCTCTTTCTGTACATTGTGCAAAATTATAGCTAGCTTCAAAGTAATATTACTCCCCTTTAATTCATAGAGATATTATTTTCCCAAAACTTGAATGGGGCTTGTCAATTCACAATGTAAACATACTGCTGAACTAAACCCTCTTTTTCTGTCTGTCATTCAAAACTAAGACTTCATAGTATTTTGGATATTTTGAAATCATTTTCCTAAAACATGAAATGGGTTGGAGGATAAACCTTCTAATTAACTGGTCACATATACCTAGTTAACATGATGGATACAAAAAGCCAACCCTACCCTGCAGAGTACATTCAGGAAATTTAATGTCTTCTATAAAGTCAGTGGAAGATTTTGGTTGTCATGGAAGATCATGTCAAAATGCCTGAAGATCTATATTAATAACTTGCCAATCGCAGCTTTGGAACATATTTGCTGGATGAGCTTCAATGCTTTTGGGCCTATCAAGCCAGATGTCTTGACCACAATTAGTACAAACTCGTACCTATCTGCCAGTGAGCAATATTGTGAGCCTGTCAAGCAACAAAACTTGGCTCAATGGCCGGTGACATAAGGTTGCCATTTGCAATAGAAATCACTGCAAGTAGCATATCAAACCAGTGGTTTGTTGTCTGCAAACTGTTATGCTGTCCAGGCATTTACCATCTCCTTGATCTAGCCGGCTATTGTTGAGGGCAGCATGATGAGGAAAGTGACCCATGCTAAGATGACGAGAAGGGGAGGAGACTGAATACATCGATGGTTGACCCACAGCGGCAATAGTGAAGTTCACAGATATGAAGACCAAGAGGATAATTATTGTCTAGAAGATTGACAGCAGTAGGTATTGGTAAGGCATTCAGCCAGTCCCAACATCGAAGCTCATCTACCAAATAGATCCCAAAACTGCTCAACATCAAGACAAACCATATGAAACTACTTGGTTCTTTCAGCATGTCTATGGTAGTTGTCCATGACAGCATGTTCTCCATAATGACTATGGGAATGGACATTAGAAAAACAAAAATGACATATTTTGAAATTGACAAAGTTCCTGCTTTCGCTCATATGTTGTCAAAAAGCAATCAAATATTTACAGAGGCAAATTCATTCAGATGTTTTTTTCATAAGTCATCAATTCACTTTATTGCTTTTTATGTATTATTTTTTAATTTTCATTGTTTAAATTCCGAATACTCCAATAAACCAACAAAAAAATAGCTGTGAATAATAAAAAAACAAAACTGGCCAACTCACCTTCAAATTTGTAAATCTAAGAAAGAGAAAATCAATTTTAAAGTGAGAAATGAAGTATCAAATCTTATGCTGGAGTCATCTTCAGAGGAAGTGCTTTCTCAACTACAGCCAATAACTGAAGCCCTTGACACATTTACCACTACAGAAGATGTTCATATTTTGAAAAGAATTATGTGAAAATTTTGGCAGAGCTTCTAACTATACTAGAAAAGTGACAAAAAAAGTGCAATAAAGGCACAACTAAGTTATTACCAAAGCAGATCTTCTTACAGCTGGGTTCATCCTTATCTTCAAGGAAAGGCACTCAGCCAGGAAGGAGTAGATATTGAAATGGAATACACCAATGAGAATTATACCTTACTTGTCCCCATTATAATGAAATCGTAAGCCAAGTCTCCTCCTTTCCAGACATTTAGATTTGCAGAGACTGTAAGCAAGAATTTATCAGCTATTGAAATGGTGTGATTCATCATTTCAAAAAAACTTAAATACTTAGATATCTCCAAAAGTTTTCAGTGAATTTCAAAAACATTTTGTGGAAGGGTGAAGAAGAATTTATAGGAGGATCTAGGGATTATTTTTTGATTGAGAAACTTAAAGCTACCTTCCCTGCATCGTAGCTATACATGAACTGATTTTCATTGTTTTCACTTAGTTTATAGTGTTGGCAGAGGTATACACTCTCTGAGAGCTTTCTTGTTATTGTTTTTTGGCTAAAATATCATTTCTTCAAATGACATGTAATTGAATCATGTACAAAAAGAACCAAAATCATCATCATCATCATCTCCCCAATGAATATTTCCCCAAATCATTGCAACATCAATAAAAATAAATTCCTGCTTTGTGCAAAAGTTTTTCTTAAGAAACAGAAGTTGAATTTCACTTTCTATACAGGGAAATAAAGCACCATTTACTTGGTCCCCATCTCTGTGTTTTAGTAGCAAGAACATGTCAGTCCTTAGGTATATAAAAGGACATTCTTGTCTAATTTAAATATCACTGCAAAAGGAATGTTTTGTGTATTGTTATTTAAATTAAAAACACAAAGAGAATTGAACGCTTAAGATGGACAATTTTCAAAGAACTTTGAATTTGAAAGGAAAAGGCAGATTTTAGAACAATAGCCTCAAGGTCACATTCCAGCTCTGCAATCCCAGTTCTTATTTATTGAAACCATTCATTCCTCCCCCTGGGATCCAGGTGCATCCTGGTTGAGCACTGTTTTAGATAATGAATTAGCACTACTTATTTACAGGAAGGAATATTCAACAACATCCAAAACAGAGATTCTGAGGAGGAATGAAGCAGTTGTTGCTTTTTATAAGTAGATGAAAGTTGATAAATGGTTTCCTCTTCGACATTCTATCTATTCTTTTAAAGATTTTAGAATTGCAATGCAAAATTGATACCTATAGACTCTTAGGTATTTTGAATCCCACTCGTTAATTTAAATGGCTTCTCTCTAAAATTATATATACATATATATATGTATATATATATATATATATATATATATATATATATATATATATATATATATATATATATATATATGAAGGCGGAAACAATGTATTTTTCCGTGATACGTAACACAATATTTAGTTCATGAAACGATATGTATCACGATACAAGATCAGGTGAAAAAACAACTTCCAAGAGAAATCTGTAAAAAAAATTCTTATTTTATAATTATTATGCATTCATATGAAGTACCTGAGAATTTTGAATTAATTTTGTTTTCTATGGGGTTAATCAAATCAATATTTATGTATTTTGAAGGTAAAAACAAAAAAGAATTATGAGGATTTCTTCATTCAAGCGAATTTAATCAATTTAGAATATCCCTTTTTTTTTTAAATATTGGGGTATCCATGATACAAGCATGGATACTGTGAAATGTTGTTTTTATGTAATAATGGTATTTTCAAAACTTGAAAATGTATGGATAATAAAGATTTAAGAAATGCTGTATTTCAATTCAATGTTATCTATTTTAAATGAATGATTTTTAGAAGGTCAAAAATAGCTTTTTATTGTAGTTCATTAATTAGTCCAAAAACTAATTGCTTAAATTAGGAACCTGTCAGAATATTTAATTTGTAATAGGGGTCCTCATGTTTTCAAAGTTTTGAAACCACTGTTATGAGTACAGTCAAATGTATGGATGTTCAAGAGAAACAGAAGTTAGTCTATCAAATGTATAACTGGCTACGTTACACCTTTTCCCTCACCACAACTTCTGCACCGATAGAGGATTCTACTGATTACCTTGGAATTTTTAAAATGTCAGCCAGGTATGCTACTTGCCATAAAATTGTAAATAAGATTTCAAAACAGTCAGTACTAAGATATGATTTATAAAAATTTGTTTTGTTTACTCACATCAAGATCTAGTTTTCACTATCTTCACAGGTATGTATACACTGGTTCACAGGCATGTATAAACTCGTTCATAAAATGTATACACTAGTTAACAGGGATGTATACAATGGTTCACAAAATGTACACACTGGTTCACAAAATGTATACACTAGTTCACAGGCATGTATACACTGGTCCACAGGCATGTATACACTGGTCCACAGGCATGTATACACTGGTCCACAGGCATGTATACACTGGTCCACAGGCATGTATACACTGGTTCACAAAATGTATACACTGGTTCACAAAATGTACACACTGGTTCACAAAATGTGGTGGCAAAACTTTGTCAGTTTACTCTGGCAGTGTTTAAATTATCCCAATTTTTTAATAGCACCTCACATGTGTTTTCACAGAAGAAGCCGTTCATTATTATCACAGATAATGTTATCAAACGGTTATTGTTATCAAAATCAGTCCTAAACATGTAATTTAAGATGAATTTGATTTTTTAGAATTAAAAAATAAATTTCATGTAAAGGATAGATTATGAATATAATAACAATGTAATTCTCCCAATTTTTACATCTTTTACTCAATGTTATCAACCGGTTATTGTTATCAAAAAAATCCTGTCTTAAAGTGATCACAATAAGTGGCTTCTTCTCTGTGTGTGTGTGCGTGTGTGTGTGTGTGTGTGTGTGTATATGAGATTAATGTTAATTCCTTGACTGGACAGTAGAGAGAGTGTGTAACAAGACATTCCAGATTATAGTTACAAACATTTTATTCAACTTTAGTTTTTGGATTCTGCACATTCAGGATATTTAACATATTTTTCACAGGGAGCAGGGTGAAGTGAGTGACAACATCTCCGGTGCCTGAGTAAGATGTGATATGTGGAGCCTGAAGCCATAGCCAGCGTGAGGGCAATACAGGTACATGAGAATTAAAATCTTTTTCTTTTAACTTTCTTACACCTTGAAAAGGGGGGAAAATGTACAACTGAATAAAAAGGAATCAAAAGTGGCTCCGTTTTTTGGTGTGTTATCAAAACGGCTGATTATTAAGGAAGCCTGTTTTTATAGAAGGATTTCCAGTTGGTATCTTGTACAACACATCTATATAATGAACAGGGTGATTTTTCTGTCCATAAAAATGGACCCTTGTACTTGAAAGTAACAATTCTGCTGACAAAATATATTGCTACACACCAATGGAATCTTCCACTTCAGTAAAATAATTTCATAGAAATCCAAATATATCTGTGAATTTCCTTACACGTCAACTTATAATTCAAATGCTGGGAATTTTGCATTGGAAGGATCCATTAAATCAGCCAAAAAGTAAATTGTACCAGCCATGCCTGAAAATATAAGAAATCAAGTTATACAAAAAAATTGAATTTAGTAAAATAAATTGATAAAATTATACAAGAAAGAAACAGTTCAGAGAAACTTAACCAAAACAGTTGACATAGGTTTCATCAGTGTTTTAGTTAGGCTGGCTGGATTGTTGGCTTCCTATTTAATACGTGTACAGGCTGCACCTTTGGAGCTAGAAAATTTATACTTCTACTCGTTATGTCAATAAAAAATGCTTTTTTTGTTTTATGAAAATCCTTACCCCAATTAGGTTTTTGGTGGGGGGGAAGGGGTTAATTTGGAATATGCTAAATTGATACCTTAGATTGTGTCTAGTAGCGTTCATGCTTGTTTCAGGAAAATTCAGACAGCCCTACAAAATCTGAGAAAACTAACTCTTTCATTGATCATCTCCAACAAGGAATGCAGCTAAAAGACATTGGTCATGTGATGGTTTCTATTGAGTGACTAACTAGACCTATTTTTGTTGTTACTCTGTTTCACCTAATATTGTAATAATGCAACCACTTTTATTGACCTCCTTATAAAAAGAAGAAAAATAAAGCGCAAGTTTTTCAAATACAGGCAGGCCTTAGAATGGATCAGCCAAAATATTGTGGCAACAAAAATTAAAGCAATAGTTTAAACATATCTTGGAATGATGATGACTCATTTTCCAGTAATGTGCATATCATAAATACTTACTCAAATATTTATACTGATCAGACCAAATGTGCATTTCTATAGTAAAATCATTAGCTATGCATTTACATTATACACATGGTAGCCCTATTTTATCAATAATGCTCGCTCTAGTTCATGATCACTAACAATCCCTTTCTTCGTAGCCAGATATTGCATTTATAACATCCCTTGCAAATGAAAAAATAATAGAAGTGAAAAACAAGCCAAGCTTGAAAGTCAAACTTGAGAGATAGAAAACCATTTTCAAAGGGGACGTGGAAAAATCTGGAATGGCAGATCATATCTGGAGGGAGAAGGGAGCACATCAATCTTGCTAATTCAAAATCTCCAAACAATAAATGGAGAGCATTGCTAGAAGATGAGAAATTTGAAAGAAGCTGTGTGCATTAGCCTTGCAAAATAAAAACTTAGTCCAATGTGGATTTCTCTGTTTAGCAAGGAAAGGATTTCTCTACAACTTTCGATTTTCAGTTTTCAAGATAATCATTCAGGGAAATAAACACAACTACCTCAGCCAAAAGGCAGTAATCCCCTCTCCTAAAAAGATTTACAATGGAATAAGTAAAAAGATTTAACATGAAAAGATAAGTGTTAGATCAGTTAAGGGGTATGGCTCCCTTCTTAGGTTCCTGGGCCCCCTGTGAAACAAGGATAGAACACAAACTGAAAGAAGTTAAAATATTATCATTTCAGTCTATTGCCTTATTTAGTTTAGCTGTAACATGATAAATCAGTTTGTCTACAATCTATACAAAATAAAGAAATACCTTCAAACAGAGAAAAAGGACGATCTGGGGTGCGACAGTTGTGTTTACCATAATCAAAACACCATTCGGAAAACTAGAAAAAGAGCAAAAATTCAAAGTCAACATAGGTGAATGATACAAATCTTATAAAGAAAACATTTAAAAAAAAAGTTGACAGATCATTCATAATCCAACTCAAATCTCCATACCATAATTTCTCCAAATTATGCAAAGCTGGTCCCAAGCCTAGATGTGAGAGGAGGAGATAAACAAGACAGCAACAAATGTGATGGAAGGTAACTCTATTCCGTCCCAAAAAGTGAAGCACAAAATTTGTGTCTTGCTACGTGTTAAATATTTATCATGCTGCATACTTTTTCAAGGACACCAAGATTTTGTGCACTCAATAACTTCAAGGGCCTGTAACTTGTGTGTCTGTTCATATATGACTGAAATTGATAAAACACAATCACTAAATTCAAACACTATCATTCAGCGACTGGAGTTGCCTTCAGTGACAGAACTAACATTGTGCTTGGAGAACAAAGTCACCAACAGAGTGTTAAAGGCTAAAGAATTCTGAAACTCACTATTTGATGATCCACAGCTTATAATCAGACAATACATGCAAAAGGAAAATAAATTAAAAAAATCAAAGGCAGCACAATTTTGAAAAAAGATTCTGATTTCTACATGCAACTCTATAGAAGTCTCAGAACAATTGAGCTACAATCTATTCATCAGTTGAATTAAAATACTGTTTCCATAGGTACTTACCATAGTGCAATGGATGGTAAGCTTGCCTTATAGATTCAATTCATTAGTGTAGTGAATATGAACCTCAATCGGTGCCTCACTTATGCTCTACTAAGTTTAGTAAATAACCTAGGACATCTACTGTAGAACAATAATTAGCAAGTTCATCTGCTAATGTAGTGGTTTGATGCTCACTGAGTGCACCATCTCAGTAAATATCTAAGGGGTACCTAACATAACACAATGGTCAGTATGCTCATCTCACAGGCCAATTTTTTAGTATAATGACTTAAATTCTCACTGGGTACATCTATTGCGGCCTTCTGCCAGACTGAGTCTGTAAGGCATCATAGAGAGGTGGTGACAGCTTTGTGGGTTGCCTTTGTGACAGACAGACGATGGGACTTGCGAGGTTGTCCTTTTGCCCAAAGGCCAGAACTTGTGAGTCTATTGGCTATGAATGCAAGTTGAGCAGTTGAAATTCTTGTGAATGAATTTGTGAATTGAAATTGCTCAGAATGATTTCCTTGTTACTCATCAATTTCCTGTTGCTCCTTAGAGGCATCTCATCTTGTTGGTAGTGATTTTCCCTCCTCTTGGTCCATTGCTTAGGGTCCACATCTGATATCGGTAAGTTATTGAGAACAGAAAGTGGGTGTTAATCAGTCGAGCCTTGATTTCCATGGGGATGTTAAGGTGTTTCAGGAGGGGGCACAACTGGGAACAGATGCTCTTGGCTATTCATATTAAACTTAATGAACATACATTCCCCTCATCAGTCCATTCAATAGAACTCTTTATCAAAACTTGCGCTTACCTTCATGGCTTTATATAAATAGCTTTTCTCTCCAGTCAACTTGAACAAAACGAGGAAAGCATACGCATTTCCTGCAGTACCGTGGCAGATGCCGTAACCTTTCTGAAGCAAACCTCTTTGCCATATCACATCCGCACATTTTTTGGCAGCATCCAAATATTTGTCTTGTTGAAATTTCTGAGAATGAAAACAAATATACACGGATCTATTATTTTTTTGAATGTGTGAATGATGAATAGATGAATTGGGAATAAAGATAACAAGTACGGAAGAGAGCAATTCATTGCAACCTTCTCCATATTGTCACATTATTAAATCGACTACTACTACTACTACTAAGTGTAAACAAGTACAAAAATAAGATGAAAAATAATTAATTTTCTGCAATTTTTCTGCTTCAGTACAACTATGTTGGTAACCTTACAACAAAGGGAAAGGTTAGGTAGTATGAGAAGAGGTAGGGAGAGAAAAAGAGAGATTGCTGAAAAGAGAGTTAGGTACTCTATTAAATGGGTAGAAAGGGAGAGGGGCAGATAGCAGATACTGTAAGTATGACAGACGTTGTAGGAAAGGAGAAGGGAGAAAAGAAAGTTAGGTAGTTTGATAACAGGATAAAGAGGGAGAGATGCAAGTAGCTGCTACTGATACTGTAAGTGTGACTGACAGATAGAGTAGGATAGGAGAGGGGAGAAAAGTATAATAAGTAGTATAATGAGAGAAAAGTGAGATAGTTTGATAAATGGATAGGAATGAGAGAAGATAAAAGAAGGTTGGGTAGCTTAATAAGAGGGTAGGATGGGAAAAGACGAGATAGCCACTACAGCTACCGTAAATATGATTTTCAAGAGTAAACGTTCTTTCATAGTGTAATTGAAAGTATTATGTATACAGGTGAGTATAAATCATTAATGGATTAATGGATAGTAAGGTGACTTGTGACAGTCGGATTAATATGTTTTGAGAGAGTGTCTAAAGCATTACAGGCATTGTAAGTTGATAGATGGGTTGGTATTATCACTTTTTATCAAATGATGTCCCATGGGAAATGCAAAATATATACAAACACATAGGTGGCATCTATGTATACACACACACGCCACATACTCATATTCACACATACACACACACGCCACATACTCATATCCACACATACACACACACGCCACATACTCATATCCACATTTGCACACACACGCCACATACTCATATTCACACATACACACACACGCCACATACTCATATCCACATTTGCACACACACGCCACATACTCATATCCACACTTACACAGACACGCCACATACTCATATCCACATTTGCACACATGTCACATAGCATCCATGTGTTTGTGTGTGTGTGTGTGTGTGTGTGTGTGTGTGAGCGTATTTCCAATGAAATGTCATGTCACAAGATTAGGTCCTACTGTTACCAAGCACCCCTTGTTAATATGAGTGTGCAAGTGGCCAAGAAAGCCAACCACATTATAATTAAGCAGCAATCAATTAAGCAATTAGATCTAGCTAATTAGGAGCCAGATTGATACTTTGGGGTGAACCATCCACCCGTATTATAATGTGAACAGTGCTATAACAACCCATGTTATGACGGGGGAGGTGTTTAGTATGAAAAAACAAACATTTTATTTACCTGATAAGCTAAAGCAAACATATGGATCCATCCAGGAGCTCCATGGCACCAATGTACCAATTTGTCCGATGTGTTTCCTTGGGAAGATGGACAATTGCCTGAGAAGAATTGCAAATTCAACATGTAATCAATGGACGGACGTACAAGTTCCTCCATTTGAGTATTCAGTGATGGTGCATCAACCTAGAATAACAAGAGATATTTATTTTCACAGGAGAGCTTCTTATCAGGATGAAAATTTTCAGAGGAAAATATATTAGAGTTGATATGATCACTATAAACGATGACAAAATTCCACTGATACCAATTACCATAGTGTCGTGGTGGAGTACTCTTCTCCAGTTCTGTAGTTCATTGTTCAAACTACCACCAAGTCTTACAAAAGACTTTGAAAGTGGCACTCAAGGCCTCTCAGCTAAGTACTCTACACAAGGACAACGATTGAGATATCTCTCCCCAAGACTAAGGGGTTACAACCAATTCATGTTGGATACACCAGATCTTGTAAGATCATTGGAGTTAAACAATGTTGAACCTGGTCAGTATCTATATGGGTGACCATATTAGATTGTCCAGAGAGTAATGAGATTTTTCTAACATTGACATTTACACTGAAAAATACAAGTAGTAGTTCTTTATTTACAAGTTGCTGTAATTTTTGTACACTCTGTTAATTACAGGTTGAAGTTATTAAGCTATAAACTAAAAGAGAAAAACACTTTTGTTTCCTTTTTGAGTTCAAACTTGGACAAATACCAACTGAAACTGCTGAAAACACCAAGCAAACATTTAACCAAGTATCCGTTCCTGTTTGCATGGGTCAGAGTTAATTCAGAAAAGAGCTGAGAGTCTTGAATATCCTGGAAGAAAGCAATCCATTAATGATGAGACACTCAACTTACCAGCAACAATGATTTTAAAAATACACGCATAAATGACAAAGTTATACATTGGCAAAAATGCGTTCAATCAAATAGAACCTACTTTGATTAATAATGTTCTCCATCTCGTTTATTTTTCATTTCAAACTTCTATTCATATAAAAATGCCATTAATTTCTAGATAACCAAATCAATTTAATCAGACTGTTGCCCTCATCTTCATTGTTTACATGCAGACAACATTTCAGTTGTTGTACTCTACGGCCTTCTCAGGTATTTGTCATATTTGACATTCCAATCATCACTGAATATGACAAATACCTGGAGAAGGCTGTAGAGTACAAACAGTCAAAAATCAAATAAACAACCAAGATTAGGTTTCTATTATCTGTTGTTTGGTCGACTGTTTTTGACATAAAAAGCAAAAGATACAGAAATTTCATAATCAATGATTTTCAAGAATCAATAAGAAGCCTATTTAGAGTTAGAGAAATCTTTAAGAGAATTGAGTAATGTTAAAATGGAAAGTACGAAATAAGTAAATCAAAAAGTCTTAAAAGTTTCGCCAGATCAACCAGCATCTAACAAAAACAAATTAACAGTTTTGCTAGATCAACCAATGTCTAGCAAATACAAATTCAGTCATTTATGAGGTTTTTCAGAAAATATCCAGCCATTTCAAAAATCTCAAGAATCTATTGTGCAGCCTTGATGTAGCTTATCAGCTAATCAGAGGTGAACTCATTAGGATTGTTTCCATCATCTGATCAAAAAGATTAATCCTTTACCTTCATAAGAATGTAAAATATCCCACAAAGACCATGAGCAGCTCCAAAGTAATTCTTATCATGCCACTCATACATCAAAGGACATTTGCTGCGTTGACTGTGAGACATTTTCTGGCCAGACTTTAGGACTTTATGGCAAACCTGGAAAAATAAATTATTGTTAACAGATTAATTATATTTGATGCAAGTTTTTTTTAAACAAATAAGGTGTGTTTTATTAATTTTCAGTGGACACATCTAAAAATTTACCCCAAGGTGCAAGGGAAGTAACTTGTTATTCCTATTTATAATACCATTCAAATTTTTTCATCAGGATTTAAGAATTAGAGTAAAAGATTCTGTCTTGTTGAGCGATTTCCATGGTTTTCTGGCTCACACGTTTATTTTCTCTTTTGGACCCTAAAGCAAACCAGTGCCCCTAAAAAACCATTGATTAATGTAACACAATCTGTCAAGATTAAATGCAAGCAACAAATCAATTTTCTCAAACCCAGATTTTGCAATCTCCCCTTAACTAAGGGATTGGGGTGTGGAGATTCTTTTATTTCATTTGAGAAGATTACATTATCATATATATATATATATATATATATATAACACAATAATCATAGAATAGAATGATGTTGTAAGGAATATGAATTATTATTAACAGGTTAATTACATTTGATGCAAGTTTAATCAAAGATGACAAACAAGGAATCCTTTATTGATTTTTAGTAAACTTTTTCTTGCTTTTGCATAAAGGAACACAGATATGGATCAAGTAAATACAAATATTGTATATATGTTTTTGCATTTACATACATCAAACCATTCTCTGATTATAATCAAGAGTAGGAAAAACTAGACATGTCATTAGTTTTTGCTGTTATGAAGATCAGGAAAACTATGGATGTTACTTGTATTATTCATACCGTATCCTTTTCTCCTTTCAACAAATCAATGTTAACTGGCAAGATCACGTGTCTAAAAATTTGCAGCCTTCCTACCAGGAACCACAGTGTTTACTCAGTAGATGGAAAAGAGTAAAGAAAGTAAATAACCAACATGGCCATAAAGCAATTCTCATGGAACATTCACCTGAAGGATTATATTTTGGTCAATTGCATCTTTTCCCAAATGATGTTGAACAAAGAGTAAAGAAAATAAATAACCAACACGGCCATAAAGCAATTCATCGGGTAGAGATTCATCTTGCATGACTTGATGCTGTAAATTGCACAACCTGAAAAAAGAAAAACTTCAGTGATTTACTGTAGAAAAACAGAAAAAAATGGATGATATCAAACTTCACAAATACAAGCCTTATCTGTTATAACACAGGAGGATAGTGGACCCCAAAATATCAATGTAACTCTAAAATAGGTAAACTGATCGGAGCTAGCGTAATGCCGTTGGTTTTCTTGGATCCCAACATTCACATTTTGGGGGATGCCAGTATAAAAGGAATAATTGATGTATTCAAAGATATAAAAAAAAAGATTCTCTATCTAAACTCACTTCCTCATAAAAAACTCTTTGTTGAGTAAATTTCCCTGTGCACTTGGCAGCTAATTGAGTACACTCTAAGCTGTGTGATTAGGTCAAAAGTATCTATTTTGTGGACTTACATCCAACCAAGGGGGAGGGTCATAAAAATTTTTAAGTTTCAAGTCCTGGTCTCAACCAGATTTGAGACTTGCAAGGATCACAAAGCTGACACATACAACAAAAAGTAGAAATTTGTCACTGAACACCATACTCCATTGGAGGTTGTCTCTCACCTTACCCTACTATATAATTAAAACTCAATATATCTGGAGTTATCTCCCTTGAAAAATCAATGAATGCGGACTCCACATCGTCATTAAGTTGCAAATATATGGAAATTGGTTTATCATAAAACAGGTTTGGTGAGAAGAAACCAACACATGACCAACGTCTTTTTGCAACGTATCATGTTGGGGGTGAACAATTGAAATATTGGAGAAAAAAAATTACCAATGAATAAGTTACTTCTCTTGCTTTTTTTGTGATCACTGAAAAAGTTTGAATATTTAGAAAACAAGCTTGAACAGTGCTGGACACAAACAAAGGGGCCAAATTTAGCAAAAACTTACATTGTAAATTGAATCCCCACTAAAAACTCATTTTGGGGGATGATAAAAAAGAAGAAAAATTTCAAAAAATATGTTCTCTAGACATGATCAGGAGTAAATGTTGAAATTTTCAGCCCCCTAGCTCCATTGATGCAGCCTGTACCAGTGACACATACATAAATGCATAGGCCTATGAGGGTAATTCAGGCAAAACTATTTATAGTTTCAGTCAGATCAAGCATTGCCTCCCTTAACAAGACTTCCCATATGCCTATGCAAACATAGATATATATAGACAGCCAGGAAGAACCCCTTAAAAACTGAAGGAAACTATGCAGTCAGTTTTGGTTGACGGTTTTTTATATCTTACTTCTTGATCAATCGTTTGACATCATAAATGGAAGGGAAGTAGTTGTTGATCTTCAAGAGAGAAAGGAATATTTGGTGAATTTTGGTCACAAATCAACTGACACTTTCAAGTTCAATTTGTTAATCCGTTTTGCTCAAAGAACAATTACAACAGTTAAAACCAATTCTGTCATCATTAAGAAATTTCTTTTTGTCCAGAATGAATCCAAATATTTTTCAACAAAGAGTAACTGACCCAGAACGTTGTGATAAAAAGCAACAATGATAAGATGGAGAAAAAGTAGTGATAAAATGATAGTAATAATGAAAAATGTATTGACCCAGAGTGTTGTGATGAGAAGCAACAATAGATGGAGTAAAGCCAGTAATAAAACAATAATGGTGAAATAGCCATAACACACCTATATCTATGCAAATGAGGTCAATAATTTTACAACTGTGCAGAAAAATAAAAGTTTCCATGGTTCCTTTTTGTAGAACTCAATCTGATTTTGGGGTTGAAAAAGAACATTTGAACGCAATAGATAAGAAGAAATTTACAAAATATTTGCAAGAGAAAAAAAGGAATAAGAAAGTATTCAAAGTTTTTCTGATGATTTAACCCCTTGTTGTTTATGTTGTTCCCACAACATTTTGCCTGATCCATACAGTCTTCTTCAGGTGTACTAAGTGTAAGGGTAGTGAACAGAAATGTTCTTTCTCTCAATAGTAGCAATGCTTATAATGTAAGTTTCAGAGGTTTTTCTTTCCTTTCCTTGCCAGGACTTCCATACATTTTCCCCGTTGAGTAGCAGAAACCACATCAAGTTGAATTCTGCACTGGTCTGACTTGTACACTCAGACAACGTGCTGATGTATGCCACTTCTTTGATTTTTCTCACTTACCGATGACGTTCCCAGTCTATAATCTGGACTAGAGAGGGTAGTGTTTGCCTTTCTAAAGAAGGCTACAGAATGACATGTCTGAAATATTGAGAAGGAGTTCAATCATCCGAAAAACTCTTTGATTAATGACCCTTCTCAAAACTATCTAGAACAAAAAATAATTTGACATGTATGCTTAGATGTCTTACTTTCGAAGACATTCTTGAGATTCAGATGATTCTCCCACCAGGCTGTAGAGGATGGCTCCAATGGCCAGAGGTCCTGCGTCTCCACACAAAAAGGTCACACGATGCTTCTTCAAATGTCGTAAAGGACGCTTGATATGTTTGACTGCTTCTTCAAGTTGTTGGCGATCATTCTTTAAGGGTCCAGCCTTGTAGAGATGTAGGTACAATAAAGCAATACCTGGATAAATAGTTTGGAAAATATATATCAATAAATCTGGTAAAATATGGCATTTTTCTACTGGAAATTGTCAGTTTTATCTTAAGCTTGACATATTTACAGTTTCTGTGGAAATTATTTCTTTTACTAATCCCTATATTGTTCAGACTAAAATTTAGAATTGGTAAGATTAGAGATCAAAAAAGACTATGTGAGTATCTGTAGTTTTGGTAACCAAGCATTGCTACATGAGTGAGCTACAGTAAAGAAAATACCACAAGACATAGCAAGGTGCTGTGATATCAAATGCAAGTTTAAGGTTCTTCATTCCAAATTCCTGCAATTCATCTTAAAGACCAAAAGGTTTATGTGATAAAAAGCAATAAGATGAAGTGGTAAAAAAATGTTGAATAATAAAAAGTAAATAATTTCAGAACCTAACGAAAAAAACAAACTTGAAGTAACTCATTTGTTGTAAAAATGAAGCAATAATCGTAATCTATATGAAGGTAAATTTTTAAAATTTAAAAAAAAATGAAGGGTACCTCCTAATTAGAAAAAAAAAATTTATATATTGTTAATTTTTTGGTAATCCTTGGTTCAACAAGACCAAATTTCAGTTGGCTATAAAATGGCTATTTCCAGTTAACTTTGGCTTTATTTTTTTCCAGGTAGCAATGGTTTACTTTAGAGGTACGGCTTACATGAGTTAAAACATTCTGAAATTTTAGAATTCTAATCGTTTTAATAATTTTAAAGGTTAGGGGTTGAGACTGATGGTATTAAAGAAAGTAACAAGAAGATTTTTGAATTTGATTAGTTTTTAATTTTGGGGGGTTAGCATTTAAATTGAGTCTAATGTTAAAACCGGAAATAGCTATTTCAGAGTTGGCCAAAAATAGCCATTCTATAACAAATCAAAATTTGCGCAAGACAAATCAAGGATCACCTATTCTACTTAATCAGTCTTTAAAGTTCGGTATTGCATAATAAGTGTAAGACATTGGTGGGTTGGTATAGGCTTTACCCATCCATGTTGGCCCATAACATGTTGATACTGACAGGGGTAAGAAATGAACTTGTGCCTCTCCTAAGTGCATTAATGCAAGGTGAATGCAAATTGTCCCAACCAGAGTCTAAAATTGCCTGTCACTCGGTCATTTTGAGAAAAAAAAATCCAAGTACAATAATTTGAAGTGTGTATCTATTTATTTGTTCTCTGTCCTGCTGATAGATACAACTATCATATATTATCATCAAATAGGTTACTACATGACAACATAGTAAAAATAAAAATTTCATAGTTTGATGATGCAGGAAAATGCTGAATTTGAAGAATAAAAGTGATAATGATAATAATAATGATATCATATACATTCATATAAATCATCCTTTTTTGAGAATCTCAATACTCAAGTGTCCACTGAACAAAAGCGCTTGAAAACCTGAATGAACTCTGCAGTAAAAATCTAAGGCCTGTTAAAGAAGAGAATCAATAAAAGGCCAACATTTAAATGCAACTTATCGAAAAAGTTATTTACATAACACAGAACAGAAGGAATGTAACTATTGAGTTCATGTAACTATGCAGGTCTTGAAGAAAAAAGTTTTACTTAAAACTTGCTGATATTTGAATGTTCTGCATATCAAGGAGTAGTCAACTCTAAAGTATGGCTGAAATTCCTGCGCCCATGAGTCATATTCATAAAAACAAGTTCTACAGTCAAACTCCCTAAATTTCAGATGTTAATAAGGGTGGATATTATGCAATCATTTGAATACTGTAATTAAAACATCAAACTATTCTTCCCTCTAAGCAGTGACATACTGACAGCAGCGGGGGACGCGCCTGGATGTCATCATCAGACAGGTGACACCATGATGACTGCCAAAATTATAAAAAATATTTCAATTGATAAATTTAATTTGATAAATCAAAATTGACTTGGACTTGTTGACTCTGCCGTGATGTGCAATAATTTGCTTTTTTTCCTTTGCGGAGCTTGAATTTAAGGTTTAGTGGATTCTTCAAAACTTTTACATGAGCCATATTGTTACTTTGCCCTTCAAATGGGACATCCCATAAATGAAATAGTCAAAATAATAGCTAACCAAGCCCTGGTCAGAAAATAGTGACTCATCTGGAGGTGGAATGTGTAAGTAAGTTCTGTAATTTGCTACATTTAACAAACATTGTTCAGTAAATTCAACGACGGTTGGATTGTATCTCATTCTATTTTCGACCTTACCTTATATCATTTGGTAAATGATATTGATTGATTAAAAAACTATTCAAATGAAATTCATAATGACTTTTGTTGTTGTCAATTGAAAAAGTATTCTAATAAGATTCATAACGACTTTTGTTTTTGTCAATTGAAAAAGTATCCTAATAAAATTCATAATGACTTTTGCTTTTGTAAATTGAAGAAGTATTCAAATTAGATTGAAATTCAGAAAGAAAACAATTGAAATACGACCATAACATCTAAAATTGAAAGCGGGAAGTTTATGCCATGTTTCGCTGATGTGAAAAGGACTTATACTACACTCTGATCTTGATTCAAAGGCCACAAAAGGCCTTGACCATAAAACTAGTATGCTACAATGTTTGCAACATTTATCAAACTTTAAGTAAGTCCATGTGTCTGTTAAAGCCAAAATTCATTACAATGAGGGTTCACTGTATATGTACCTCAAAAAGCATAGAACCTCAAAAGATACAAAGATACTTATTGCTCTGTAATTATTCTGCTGCAACTGGGGAAGGAAAATAATGATTTTTGGTGGGTGATAAAAATACAATTTTTCATGAAATCTATCTTAAAATTTGCGAACATGGATTCAAGTTTAGTATTTTATAAGAGGTAAATATCTCATCCTTACTTCTTTAAACAGAAAATCTTCAAAAAACCCAATTATTAATAGTAATTCAATGATAATCAGATACCAAAAAGGTCTCTGTATCTTTTACAGAATGCAGAAAACATGACAGTATAAGATTATAATTTTCAATACCTTATACTAACAAAAAACCTTTTCGATATTTAGTGCTAGTGAGACAATTGTGCAATGAAAAAACTAAGACTCTAGGAAAAATAGTTTCAAAGTCTTGAAATATCTTATAACTTGGAAAGGAAATTTACTTGGAGCGTATATGAAAAAGATTTTTATACAAAAAGGAAATTTCAGGTATTTTTGAGGTACGCATATCTGCAGTATAAAAAGATCAAAATTCTAGATACCCCGGGAAGAGGGCAAGTTCTAGAAGTGTGAGAGGGTGGCACCCTGAGTTACCACCTTGGGTGACACTAATCCTTGGAATGCCACTGATCATAAGTCTACCCAAACTGATTAGCATTCCGTACATTTCAAAACTAACCAAGCAGCAGCATTTTGAACTTTTGTAGTTTGTTAATAAGCAACTTATTGAGGCCAAAGAAAAGTAAATTACAATAGTTTAATCTAATGGTAATAACAGAGCAAACAAGCTGCTCAGTTCCAGAGATGGAAAGTGAGTTTCAAATACTACGGATGCCTCGGATTAATTTATAAAGGTATGCTATAAAAAGTAATAAAAAGAATTAAAATGTGTGGTTAATAAAACGCTATTCCCCAAGCTCACTGCAATGCAAATATCAATTATCCACATAATTCATATATGCCATCATTTTTGACAGCACAGGTAAGATGAACTGATATTAAAATGAAAAACCATAACGAACCCGAGGCACCTGTGTAGACAGAGAAGTCATTACTCTCGTGAGATTTTATTCCTTCCACCATGCATATCAACAACTGGCTGATATTGTCAGCAATTTTCTTTTTGAAGGATTCTTCAATCTGAAATTAAAAGCAAATAATTATTAAATAATAATAATAATAATAATAATAATATAAAAGCCCAAGTCACATTTTCTGTTTGTTTCCATTCTACTAAAGCAAGCAGAAAGAGAGTAAGGGAGTAAAGCAAGGCTCTACTATGTCAGTGTGTTCATGCCTATATCACTACCATTATTACAGCAGAAGCATAGAAAACAAAACCTCTAAGTATAAGTATCTCTGATTTTTCATGAATAATACTGATATTTTTCTCATATCAAAAAAGAAATTTGTATTTTATCAAATTCTGTTCCGTTATTGTTTCAAGATTTAAAAAAAAAAAAAACAGAAAATATAAAGAGTTGTAAAAAATCTACAAAAAAATAAAATCTTTTGAGGTATGCATTTTTGGGGTTTTATTTCTTGCAATAAATACGTTTACACTAAGATAGAAATTTATATAATTTACCCTCACATAAAGGACCCACCATTATTTTTCTGACAGGTACCTTACTAGTTATACATATCATATCCATGTTCTGTCAGTAATGCTTGCCTTCATTCCCGACCTATGACCATCCCTTCCTTCCTGATTTCAATGCCATTTCTTGGTAAAAACACGTACATTATAAATATTATATCTCTCTTCTGTCAGTAATACCTACATCAATTCCTGACCACTGACAATGTCATGTTGAACTAATTGACTGAATCATTTCTTCGGGATTTTTTTCATTTTTGAGAAAAATTAACTGTCATAGTGGGAATGAGTAAGTTGGCTCTAAAGGGGGAGTTCGATTTACAATGTACATAATGCAAAACTGGACAATTAGGGTTAAAGTTTGGGTTTGGGGTTAAAATTTCTTGTATATTTTTCTTTTTGGAATAATCGTATTCAGCCATAAATCTAAAAATTAATTCTTCTCAAAAATGATTCCTGAAAGAAATGAAGTTCATATCTATTCAAAACACCTCATAACTTCCCAAAAAACAAAACAATCCAGTACTTTCACTTTCACAGCAATAATGCGTACAGACCGACATAAAATAAGAGTCCAGTTTTGCATTTAAGTGCATATTGTAAGTCATAATTGTACACAAATTTTAAATGTCAATTTTTCTCAACAATTTTTTTTTTTATCGGCAATCTTTAGAATTGGATGCGTGCAAATTTTAACCATTGATGAAAGTGACTACGGTTGCACAAAATGGGCAAAAATAAATGCAGATAGGGAACGGAGTTGATAGCGTATTGTAGCAACTCCTTTATCATTAATTAAAATTATACACAAAAACAAATAAGTTTTAGCTTTAGATAATAAAACTCAAATCTAAAATGTCACCTTTTTTATCTACTGTCTATAATTTGAAGCCCCGACTTCCCTAACCGATTACTCTTCTCTTCCTCTCGTCACGAAAGAAAAGCAGAAATAAAACATATTTCATTCCGTTTTGTTTTTTCTTTGAAGAAATTAGATTATTTTGTCTCGTTTCATGATTTTTTTTTTTTATAAAATCAAAACTATTTAATTCAAATAATATAGAAAAAGCCTAAAAAAATAAGCTTGTTTTCTACTTTTCTCATGCCGGCTGGTTTGTTTAGATTGAATTTTTGTTTTAATTTTTATTAATGACAAAAACAAGCAATCACCTTTCCATCTGGTCCAAGAACAGTGGTTGTCTCTTCATTGTAAGGTGGAAAAGGGTTATCAAAATGTCTCCTTTCTCCCATCGTCTGAAAATTTAGGGACAAAATGCAAACAGATTGACGAAGACCAGACGGAAAGGTCTAAAATGGAGAAGACAAACTTTCCGGGGTTTACTTGTTTTGTTTAACACGAGAGGTTTTTAAGGTGACCACCGGAATTTAAAACGAAAAATTATATAATTATCCAGTTGATAGTTATGTGACCGGAAAAAAATGTTTTAATTTTGGCTAGGAAAATAGTCACGAATTTGGTTTCTGGACTGGAGGAAATTTACATTTAATTTGTCGTTATGAAATAAACAATATTTTGAAAAGGTTGATGATATCAGTCATTCAGAAACAATACATGAGGCCGTACAAATTGAATCTAGAAGTGCAGTTGTTAGGATTAAGGTTAGGATTAGGGGTCAGGGTTAGGATTAGAATTGTAGAGGAAATATCAGAATTTTGGCCTCAAAAAAAAAAAAACTTGGAAAAAGTTACATTTAATTTATAGTAATAAAATGAGAAATGCTCCAATAAGTAAATAGGATCCTCGGTTGGGGCAACACACAAGCCATGTAGCTATTCATTTTATCAAATTAATAATTGAATAGATAATAATAAAAAAAAGTAATATATGCTGCCCATTTATAGTCAAGGCTTTTATTTTTTCTATTTTTAAACAACACATTCAATAATTTATCATGAGTTCTATGACTTTTAACCTTTGACTTATTTTCTACAACCATTAGTTAATTGAGTAGAATAATTACTGCTTGATAATATTTTTTCCTATGATAATTTGGCCTAGTCTATTGGTGAAATGGATTTCAACATGAGCAAGAGTCACTTAATTTTACTTTCCCATGGCTTTTTTATAACAACAGAAACTATCAGTTCAACAATGAGTTCACCATCTATGGTAATAATGTCAGGAGAAGGGGGAAGAAAAGCAAAAAATCTTTCTTTGAGTCAATTGATTCTCATACTTCTGCTAGTATTAATCTCTGAACCATCTAAAAAAATTAAAAATTTATTCACCATCTCTCAACAATGGCAGAAAGTGACTCTTTATCAATTTTTGAGCTGGCAGATCATATACCCCACCTAATTCAGTACACAACACAAAGTCGCATTTTATGATGGATCATCCGGAAATTTTCTCATTGCCACAGACATCAGGGTATACCTCTGATCCTATCCCTCTGAGTGCAATAGAGTGGTATTTTTTGATGGCATCTTCAATTAATTATTGGTTGCCCATTATGGATAATCAGAAAATAGAGAAAATTAATTTTGATTTTATCCAAGCAAGCAAATGAAACGAAGTAAGCTTGGCTATTGATATAAACCTATTCCTTTCTATAAGAAAATGATGTCTGCTGTGAGTCGATGCATGGCTAATCAGCAGACCTAGAAATTTTTTAAATATTCATGCAAATAGAACACATTCCAACGGATGTTATAAGCAAAAAAACAGGATCCCCCCATTTTGTTGAAAAAAAATATAATTAAAATCTAAAAAACTGAATTCATTTCATGATCTTAATGGAAGCCATAGCTAAAATATTAATTTAGAATGCATTTGATTCTTTGAAAAATAAAGACTAATGAGCCATTTTAAACCATGAACTACCATGGCCCCCAGATTGAGAACAACTGCATTAAATCTTGGAGGGATAGGCTTACAAAGACCCAAGTCTTCCGGACCCCTTAATCGCTCGTTCTGCCCCAGATTGTGGTACAGTTTTGTGTCAAAAGAAACATTTCCAAAAAATCGGTATTTTCAATTCCTCAATGTCCAAGACAACAGTCCCCTTTCAAGAACCCCCCCCCAAATTACGGTTCATCCTAAGATAATCTTGAGTTACTATCCAAGCCATAAACTGCAGACACGTACCTGATTTTAAAAAACTAATTTGCTTTAAATATTTATTCAAATATTTAGATTGAAGTATTTCATAATTCATATTTTTTATGATCTCACACAAATACTACTTCAGAAAATAAACCGACTGATCCGGTTAGTCACTCCAAAGAAAACGTCACAGGACCAACATCTTTTGGCCAGCAGGCTGTGTTGATTCAAAAATAAGTTACTTTTGTTGCCTTTTGTTTCAAAAAATAGGTGTAATTACTGCCACTCAGAAATTGAAGAATCAATCTAGCATAAAGTTACATCGTAAATTGATCCCCTTTTGGGGGGGGCGGATTTTTAAAAGAGTTTTAGAGGGTTTTTCAGGACATAATCAGTACTAGATGTTTATATTTCAAGCCCACTAAGCTCCATTGGTGTGGCCTATACATGTGATACATACATTGATATATAGCCTAGCCTGACCCATCTAAAATCTACAAAAACCCATATTGACAGTAGTGGTGACAGTTTTTGTTGACGGTTTCTAATAATGATGAAAAAAATGCTCGGTGATGCTTCATTAAATAGAAATAAATCGAGATTAATAGAAAACCGTCACATGAACAATTTCTTTTAACAGCATGCTGTGTTTGGAGTGATTAAAATTAATGTTACTCTAGATTTTGACCTGTAAAAATGAAAGAAAATTTTCCCTTAGATTCAGATGATCAATACAGGTGTAAAAAATTTCACTCAGATTATGACCAATAAAACTGAAAGGAATTTCCACTCGATTTTGACTGTTGAAAATGAAAAATATCTCCTCCCTTGATTTTAACCCCTAAAATAAGAAAGAAAATCCTCCCCCTCTGATTTTGGAGCATAAGATTGAAAAAGAATCATCTCTTTGATTTTGACCCCTAATAACTGAGGAAAAAAATCCCCTTGAATTTGATACCTAAAAGTGAAAAGAAAAAACAAATTTGACCACTAGAATCGAAAAATATAATCAGATCAAATTTGATATGTATAAGATGAAAAAAATAACCTCGTTTCTGACCCTTTAAAGAGGAAAAAAATTTCACCTCAAATTTGACACCTGAAAGTGGGAAAAAAAATTCCTATCGAATTTAACCCTACAAATAAAAACGAAAAATCCTCTTGTATTTTGACCAAAGAAAATTTTTTTTAAAATCCCATCATAAGTGGAAACCCTATAAATTTTGTGGTCACGAAAAAAGAGTAACATGAGGAAAAAAACATCAAAGAAAGTGGAGTCGTCTGAATATGAAGTCATATAAAAAATCATTAAAGTAAGAAGTGGGAACATGGAATTTATAACAGTCATTGTGCTTTAGTTGAGAAAAGAAAGTATGATTGATTAGGGGTGAATGAAATATTTTGTAACACTTGTTGTGCTTTGAGTGAGAATCAAAAGTATGATGCTCATCGAACCCAATAAGGCAAGCACTTATATAGGGATTAACAAACATGTAAGTGCATAACTCAATAATTTATAAGTAAAATTCATCAAAAAATCTTTCATTAGAGATGACCATTTCATTCAGTCAATATTTAGTGAAGCATAGTAAAGTAATGCCCAAAGGCTGACGATTGCATCAGCCATCCTTGCCCAGATTATTACACAATACGAATTTCTCAGACTAAGCTCATTGCTTAAGGTTTGTGAATAAGGGAATAGAGATAGAGGTGACAAGCTCCTGAAGTAGGGTCACTTGATGTCATATTTAGTTGATATCAAGTGACAGCCATCTCTTGCCTACAACAAAAATCCTTTGATTTCATATAATTGCATTTTTTTTTTCATATTTAAAAAATATCCAATTATTTGAATCAATGTCAAGCTATTCAGATAATTCGATTTATATTTTAACAAGCTATTTATTTTTAATTAGATTTTAAAACTCTACCTAAATTTTCCTATCAAAATTACTTTTTGTCTAGCATTTGATATAATAGGGTTTTCCTTATCCTTAGACGGAAGTTTACCCACATAAATTCAAGCAATGCATACTTTTTTTATTACTTAATTGTCTTCTATATTCATTAAACATGAATTCTGATCAAGATTCTGTCAATAATAACAAGAGTCAACATCGCTGTTTTTGTAGAAACAAATTGTTTTAGGCAATTTCTTGCTTACAATCAATAAAACCTTCATTTCTTCCGAAGATTTGTCAGTTTTTTGGGAATTTTTTTCCCCTGAAGGGGGTTGCATTTACAATAGGTCAATAATACTGAACTTGATTCTTTCAGTAGATCATACGAAACAGCGGCTTGGTCGTCTCTGTCTCTCGGTGCTTATGACAGTATGTTTATTTTCGTTTTTTTTGGGGGGGGGGATTCAATTCTTGAGAATAATCAAGTTTCAGTCTCATTCCTAAATACGGTTATTTAAAAAGATGAAATAGAAATCATAATACAAAATTAAACAATTCATTTTCACCTTAACTTCACACTTGTCCTTAACCCTTCTTCGAACTCTAATCCCTAGGGATAATCTATACCGAATTCTGACCTATATTCTATCATAAATTAAGCCCATAATCTATTGCTAAGAAAATAAAAGTCAAAGATTAAAATAATGGTTAACAATACATCATCTAATAGATATGAATAGTAAAAAAAAGTCTCTTTATTCATGCTTGTAAACTTCTCCTATATGAAAAAACAAAAATAGTCTCTTGGTTTCATATTATTGTTCTTCAAGGGAGGTAACTGATTATCAGTTTTTGAAGATATAAAAATGGCATAGGGACCGTTTCAAGTTTGTTTCCACTGAATTACACAGAACATACGTTAGTATTTTCAAAGCTATTCGTTGTTAGCATCTAGGTAAATATATTATTGGCTTCTTTCTAACTACAGTTTTATGAATTGTGATTGATTAAAATTTGCTTTGTTGGAGATCTGTCCAACAGTAGATTTTCCCGTCCAGTGAGGTTGAACCACGTGGTGCGTTGTTACACCAAGCTCATTTCTCGCCGGAATTATTGTTCTTCCTTTTTTTGTGTTTCATTCAGTTTTTTTTTCATTTAAATAAAGGTGAGTCCAGAAAAACTTTAATTTCTTCATTTTTTTTTTACTTCAGTGTCATTTTCACATTGGTTCACGCATGAAAAATGTCCATTTTTTTTTTTAATTTTAAAATTCAACAAGTAGTTTTAGTAACAGAGAGAAGTTAAATCAGTATTTTTATTTTCATTGAACCAAAAGGGAGGACCAATTTGAACGAACCGCTATTATTCCTTGAATATATTGTTTGTTTTCGTTTTTTTAGATGAGAGAAACTAATTAAGTGAGGTGGATTTTCATTATTTTTCGTCTCTGAATATCCCCAGTCTTTAATAATTGCTTTTCAATCTAATTTTTTTTCCAACCCGACCAATATCATCTCGATTGATATAAGTTTGATACTATCTCTAACCAAACAAAAGATTTTATATTCAATTTCAGAGTTAATTTTTTAAAAACTTTTGACCACGATGTTTGTTTTTTATTATCATGTGTCCAGAGCAGTAAATTATTTTAGTTCTTAATTTAGGTCATGATATAATAAATGGTCATTTCGGGAACCTGCAATAACCGCTGGATCTTATGTTAAATTATTAATTCACGTGTTGTTTTTTGTTTGTTTTTGTTTTTCATAAAAATGAACATTTACATTTTCTAAAATTATGATAATTGAATCGTTATAATCTTCATTTGAGGACATTTTTACAAATATTAATTGAAGTATCTCAACTGTCTGATTATGTCGAATATTTTCATCTCCCCATTTTTGGGGCCCCTTTGTATCTATCTTTGAATGAAGTCGTTAAAATTAAACCACTGAAAGAAAAAAATTCAATTGTTTGGTTTTAAGGAAACGGCCCGTCGTAGAAGAATAAGTAGAAACTAATCGCTTTTTTTTTTTTTTTTTTTTTTTTTTTTTTTTTTAGCTTAAAAAATTTACATGATAAATTATTAATTTCCATAATAAATCGCACTCGAGGAAGAGGGAATTAGTTGCTTCAAAATATGAGTTGGTTTGAAAAGTAAATATTTTAAGATATCAAATGATCGAAACTATACGAAGTCAATTTTCAAAAACTACACATCAAAGTTTTATTGACTTGGGACCACTTGATTAGAAAAATCGTCAAATGAATGGAAGTCATTTTTTCTGATCGCAAAAAAAGAACACGCACTCACTTAGAGAACCCAACGCCAACTGAAAGAGTCCTCCGCGAGTTTTCATTGCGATTATTCAGTCCCAATTTTCTATTTACAATATTTTTTTAATGCATATTCATTTGTTTTCTACTTTTATCGATTTTCACGTCTCTGTTTTTAAATTGACAAAAATTGATTTTGTTTTATATGGGGTATAATGGGTCACATTATTATTCAAAAACTTGTTCTCGCTATTCTCTTGTTTAACTTTACCTAAGCTTGTTCCATTATTTATGAAAGCTCCAGCCAAATAGGAAGAAAGGATCAAAAGATCAGCTTGGCAATGGGTTCCTCAAGTTAATCTGCTGGTGCCACAAGCTATTGTTAGTGAATCTCACTGTCTCCAACTTAACAGTCAAAATCTTTATTTCATTTTTATTTTTATGCTTTTATGGTATATGCAAACAAAATAATCGAAAACCTCTAATGATTATTTTAAAAGACTTTAAGACTATTAACACACCAAGATTTCTTTCGATGTTGCTAGAAATTGCCACTGAAATACAGTTGTGTGTTTTTTGGGGTTTTTTATGACCGCCTTCTTGACAATTTGGGGGTAGACTTGTACAATATATACAGTACTCATAGCTCGGAAGAAATGGATCCATGCCTTCTAAGGACATTAGTATGAATTAAACACACTGTCCCAGCCAGAGTTTGAAATCTGTTTGCCAATTCCATTCTTCATACCATTAACCACTAAGCCACTTGTGCCTTTAACTGATCGCCTTCAATCAATGCATCCGTTTTTGATTGAAGAATTCTTGAAGTACCCAAAAATACCCAGAATCATTATTTCTTTAAAATCACGTCTTTCAAAAGAAACTGTTGGTCATTTTGAACTTGGCCCCTCAGATTGTGGTATAAAGTGTATGTGATTCTTACATAGTTCTCATTGACAAGTGGGCAACGTGAAGATGTTGGAAACTGGATTTTGCTCCTAGGTGGTTTGATGTTGGTGCTGCAAGCAGATGTCACTGGAGATGTATGAGGAGAATGCATGCCAAGTATGAATGTGGGCACGGAGAGGAAACAAAGTAAAAAGAACACATACACTATTTGGATGGACAAATAGAACGTACATTTTATGCAGGAACAGAAATGACAAATAAAATGAAACCCACGTAAGGAAAACATTAATACGATTGATCGTGTAAGAAGAGAAAATAGGAGAGAGCTTCTAGGTGAAAGGTGGGAGTTTTTGTTGCCATGATAGTATAATCATTAGAGTAGAAATGTAGGTGTCTGTTCTACTTTTGAATCCATGAGCCCTGGAGCATACCAACGAAGGAATGGTTATAGAGACCAGGTGCAGTGTATATGCCAAGTTGCTTGTGCAATCTGGGGGAGGCATTCTCTTATGCTGGAGAATACGCAACAGACAGACTATCATAAGGTGGAGAACACATGGAGTTTAATCCATGGGTGCTACCCAAAGTGAAGAGAATTGGGAGACAGATCATCATGACCATCCTGTTGTAAAAAGCCTTTCCATTTCATTCATGAGAGTTATGTTTGTCTCACATTGTGAGGACATAGGTGAGTAGCTGTGCATTTGTGAAATGCCACAACTTTGGTGAGCTGAAATGATCAAAGTTAGTATCGAGATTAGTTATGGTGGAAAAAAGGTTATGTTAGCTAGAGGGGCTGGCGCCAATAAGCGAATGACCACATGTGTTCAGGGTTTTTATAGGAAGTGACATTTTTGATATCTAGCTAAATTAAGGGTTTCGTATTTAATTCTTAATGAAAAGTATTGGCTACAGTGGCAAATGATTATTTTTTTTGTTTTGTTTTTATCCTCAATGATCAAATAAGGCACAAATTTTATGGAAAAGCAATTCATTTTCAGATCTGTTAACGTTTGCTGACATGAACCCAAGACAAACCAGTCACCTCAGATATCTCCTAAATGGTATAAGTTTCATTGATTGCACAGCAAACTTTTTTTCAAAATTTTGCCATTTCACCTTGTTGGTACTCAGCTAAATACTGGTTCATCTTCAAGTTAGATTTCACCCCATTTGAAATGTGAATAACACTCTTCCCCTTTTTTTTTCCCTTGAAAGAAAACAAAATATCAAACACTTTTTTGTTGTTTTTCCATTGATCATCACAAAAATCGCCAAATTTCTTGCAAACAGCAGAAAAAACAGCCACAGGAAATCAATCAATCCAGAAACCCATCATGTGGCAGACTGGCTAGGAATAGTGTTGACCCTAGTGGTGCAATGTGCATCTACACCTGATTTGTGCACCACATTCAAATTCTGTTATTTGAGGAGGGGAAACCCCCTCAAAAGAGGAGTTGTTTGAACAGTTGAAAAATTGAGGGAGTTGAATGCGATGCTTTTATGTATTCACTCCTCAATATTGCTGAGCAATTTTTTTACTTATATTTTGTTTGACAGACTTAGATAACAGTAGCATAACATTGGCTTTAAAATAGCTAAAATTGGTTTTATCATTCACTTCCTGATAACTGTACAGATAAAAATGTTATGTATACATTCCAAAAACTGATACAAAGGTTCCTAAAAGTATTATACAATGTATTGGTCTGATATTAACACGATGATGAAAATTAAATCTAATAATTTGTTTTTTAACTTAATTTTTATTGTAATCCTTGGTTGGTTGACTGTAAAATATTTACCTATTTAAGTGTATAATATTTTCAGTTATCTGAAAATTAAAAATCTAGCTTATTTTAACAATTTTCAAAGCCAGTCTTGTGCTACTGTATTTTAGACCTGTTAAACCAAAACTCAGCCTTTTCATTTGCTTGGTTTCTCTTTAGATTTCCATTTAATGTTGAAGTTATCGATTTTTTGAAACATTTTCCCCTTTTCTCTTTCAGTCAACATGGGAAAACCAAAGAATAAAAAGAAAAAGAAAAAGAATGAAGATTTCAAAAAGAAACGTGTAAAAGTTGGAAAGCGTCTACCCAAAGCTGATAATTACACAGACACAAGTTTTAAGACAAGGACCATTCAAGTTCTTCAACACATTCGTACAAAAGACTCTTCATTACCCACCACCAAACGTAACCTCAGCATTAAGGTAAAAGCAACAGTTCTATCTTTAAATACTCAGCTAGACTTCTATTGGGAAACATTGCCACAAACCAAAATTATCCACTGATCAACATAGCTTTCTCCAGTTATTTAGTGGTTCTGGCTAGCTGGCTATGTATGCATGTGTTATGTATACAGGCTGACACATACATAGCCAGCCAGGCTGAACCATTCTAAAAGTGAAGAAACAATTTTAAACATTTATTCCATGTTATGTCTAGAAGAATTTTTTTTTAAATTCAAACTCTTTAATGATTATTATTCTTTAATTTTGAACAAAAATGAAGATACTTGATTAAAGGGTGTAATGAATGATAGATATTTCAAACATTAATTTATGACTAGTATTTTCTTTCATTTTTTTTTATTTTTTATTTTTTTAAATTTTTTTATTGCAAATTACTCAGGCGCAGGCAGTCAGTCTATGACGGTAAACTGCCCAAATAAGGAATAAAGGATAAGCATCTATGTGAGACTCCAACTTGTGTCCATTTTTGCTACAAGGAGGCTTAGTTAGGTACCAGCTGCTCTTATTGAATCATATGGTTGACAAAAATAAAACCTTATCTCTCTCAGTACTGTAATTCTTATTTTAGTATTAAAGGCAGTAAAATTATCTTCACTTTTTTGTTTGGATGAAGCATTAAGAACCACTCTTGTTTTTTGACTAATAACTTCTTTATCTTAATTAGTTAGTTGATGTTGCTAAAATTGGTGTTTATATTATGATTTGATTTTTGTTTATTACTGTAACATAGTAAAAACAGCCTGTCAGAGCTTTTTTTGTTAATGCGATACCATTGAAATGCTCTTACTTGGAGAACTGTAATTTAAAGTTCAATTTGAAACTGTGGGGTCTGCATTTTTCTACATAATAATGAATACATATCCCAAGGAAGAAAATTCTTGGTATATTAGATGCTAATTAGAGTATTCCATTTTATTAATTTGCAGATTATTTCAATTCTATAGGAAGTGACTTCAATTCTAAATACTGAATGTTATATAATTGAATATATTCTTCTGTTTATTACAGGACCTATTAAGCCATTGTCAGCACTACAATGCTTCAATACGGCAAGATGGAGTGAATGGCTTACGAGAATTATTCAAGGAGCACCCAGATTTATTGACAGACAATCTGTCCCAGGTTCTCCAGAGAACTGCTGAACTCTTCACAGATAAGGAATTTACAGTACGGCAGGCCAACCACCGGCTTTTGCGCACTATCTTGCCTTTAGTGAGTGAGCAGGCACTTAATGCTTTTTTCCCTGAAGTAAGTGCTCACCTGTGTTGTGCCATGACACACATTGATGAGGGCCGCCAGCAGCATTCTCTCAGCATTCTTGATTTGTTTCTTGAACATTTCCCAAAGCAGGTAATTCGGAATTCGGGTCAGTTGCTGCCTAACTTCATCCGTCAGATATCCATGTTACGACAATCAGGATCCGGAAAGGGGAGTGGAAAATTGGGTCGGAATTCTGAGAGTGGCATGGTGCGTACACTGTCGATGAATCCGAGCAGCAAATTATCATCGATTAAGTGGCGGCTGAGCGTAATGCAGCGGTTGTCTAAAGTCCTATCGGTCATCATCGAAGAAGAAGGCAGTCACATTCCGTTGGTCAAGATCGGGCATGGAGGAGCTGGTCATTGTGGAGTGACCACTGGTTGCAATACGAATGGTGTGACTGTGATCAACTGGTCAGAATATGAGCAAGACCAACAAGTCATCCTACGCCTGAATGATATGTATCGACTGAAGAAGAAAAGTCATTCAAGGTTTGTAAATCCAAAGACGATTTCCATTGAAACCATTGACGCAAATGGCTTTTTATTTAGCGTAATTTGAAAAAAAATTGAAATTCAATTTTCAAATGCTTTCCACTCCACTTTTAAAATTTATCTTTATTATTTATTTATGAAGTTTTGATTGAGGCTGCTTAGATTCACTTTGTACTGATTTCTTTGAAAAAAGGCATCGATCAAGCCTTGTAAAACTTGAAACTGAAACTACATTGTGGCAATATGCTCCAATGGGAGTCTACATGTATTTAAAGAAAATGGTTGTATTTAAATCAGATTATTATACCAATAGGTTTCAGCTTGGTCAAAGAAGCAGTTTCAAATTAAACAAATTAAAATGTCAGGGTTTTTTTTCTCCAAGTAACAATGTTGCATTATATAATGCGTGTGTGTAGATGCCAAGTATTTGAAATTACGGAGAAATCACAAAGCAAAGAATTGATCCATATATTTGAAAAAGGAGCGCGTGATTATACATGTATGTTATCAGAAAATTACATAATAAGTTACAAGGTCTTCATAAGTTCTTGAACTATCCACAAAGTGAGAAGTTTTACCTGAAATTCTGATATGAAGCTCTCTAGGTATTTCATGAATTAATCAACCATTCCTCAGCCATCAGAACAAAACCAAAAATGTTGAAACTGGACACTCATCTAAATAATTCAAATGGGAACTGATTTACTGTCATTTTTTATTTCTTCATACTAAATCAGTCAATCAAAGTTTGGAGGACTTCTTTGACTAGAGTATTTCTTGATGCCAAGAAATACACTATTTCCCATTAAGTTATCAAATGAGAAAAATGGATTTAGGAAAAAATATTACTTTTCAAAGATTTCAACTCCCAAGCAAGAACGATTCTTACATTGGAACTGCCAGTTTCTTCACTTGTCTGGGTGGGTTGACACACTCTTCATTGAATGTATATTTATAAAATTGTATATGCATATATTGTATGCATACAACTAAAATATTTTGATTGAATTATTTTTCTATTAAAGTGACTTGCAGTTTTTGGGAGACAAAAGCCAAGTACAGAGTTTTGTGAAAACCCTAATTCCACTCATTCTGGAATGTTGGGTTGAGTGCAGCCCTGAAGTAAAGAGGGTTAATTCAGGTCAGTTGCTTCTTGTTGAAATTATTGATTTTCAATGACTTGCTAATTTTTTTGCCTAAAAAATAAGAAAATAGAAATAGAATCTGTGTAATTTTCTTCAACTCCTTCAAATAAAAAAGTTGAATGAAATTCATTTCATTCTGTGATCGTAGAAAGTTTGCATTTCAGATGGTGAACAGACCCTGGGAATATTTTCTCACTGTCATTCTTCCAGAAGAGTCTTCATTTGTTTGTAGTATTTCATTGATAATGTTTTTATTTTCTATATCAAAATAACAAACTAGTAATTTCATTTATTAGAAAAAATTAATTTTAACATGCTTCCATAGAAAAATATTTTGAACGCCTCCATGATATTAATGAAGGATTCCATGTCAAATTTTTTATGACATCTCAAGAAATGTGTGTCATTCTATTTAATGATTTCTGATATTGAAATGCAAACGTTTCTCTCATAGATTTTTGTTGTTTTTGTCTTGAATTATTTTCCTGATAATTCTAAAATGATTTTTGCCATCCATTTTGCAGAAATGCCAATTTCGCCTGATTCTCTCCCGATTCTTTCCAGTATGGCTGAATTGTTGAAGCTTATTTGTCAATACATAGATCTGAGTGTACAGGCAGGGATTTTAGAAATGGTGAGTTGTTCACGCTCAACAATTATTTTATTATATACATATTTCTAGATTTTATTTTATTTTTTTTTTGATTTGGGCTATTTCAATATTTTTAATTTGATAACTGGAATTAGATCTTCTTGTTCAGAAGAAAAAAAACATTTAATTTACCCTTATATCCTGGTATGCAAAGCAAACATTTAGTAAATGAATGGAAAAATTTAAAAACTCTATAAGTATTACACTGCATCAGATGTGCTGGTGTTATGAGGGGAACCTTTTTACTGAAGCTTGATATGAAAAGTTATGGGACTATAATAAGTTGCCTTGCATGATAATCCTAGTCAGGCATATTCTGTATTAAATGATGCTTTACTGTAAGTGTTCATTAAAGAAAAAAAAAGTGTTGCCAAGTTATGATCTAATGAACCATTTTAATATTCTTTGTGCATGCATTTATTTCCAGCCAGAGTGAATTATTGTACAGTTATGAGATGTATTGCTCACTGCTTATTATAACATTTATTCTGTATTGTGAATATCTCCACTCTTAACTGTGTTAAGGGCAGCTATGATTATTAAAGTTAATCACATTCATTTGAAAAATAAAGGGAAAATAGATACGTATAATAACAAGAATTTTACTACTTCAATCGTAGACTTTCATCCTCTCACTTCTTGTTCACATGCTCTTCTAAGGTGACTAAATTTACTTTTCTTTGATTCCCTAAAACTCCTTGAATCAAATAGAAATCATTGATTTTTTTTTTTTTTTAAATTATTGTAACCATACCTATCTATAGAACTTTATCTCAAGTTTTGAAGTTGTAGGTGATGATTGAATTTGTATAAAACTTGATGAATTAATTAAAATTCATGAAAGGTCAATTACGCTATCAATTTTTAAAATTGTTAAATGTTGAGATGTATCAAAAATAAGACATTGCTAATTTATCCCACTCTGTGGTCAAGACAAGGAGACCACAATCAAAATTAATGTAATTAATTTAAAACAAGGATGAAATGTATAATCCAGACTTGAAAAGAATATTGTATCACAAAATTTGAGATTTTAATCAAAACTAGGATTGTGTGATTGAATAAATTTCTATCAGTGAAGACCAAGAAATTAATCTCTCCAATGGATTAAATTTGGGTCCCTGAAAACATTGTGCCGGTGTGGATATCAAATAACAGTGGGGTTTATGTAAGTTTGTATGCCTGAAACGTGATATATGTTGACCCATGGGCAAACGTAAGCAAGCCCTGAAAGTTTCAATCTTCACTCCATTGTTATGCATCATTTCAAGTGAAATTTCTTCTGATGGATCCACAAAATGCTCAGATCAAATCTCAAGCAATGCAGGAATTTGGAATTGTTTGTGAAATTGAAAAAAACGGCTACTAAATCTTTTTGTAAGCTAACTGAGGTTTATGGGGGAGGATGGGTATGCGTTCAAGTAGCACAAAATTGATGCATTGCTCAATTTTTGAAATGATTATCTTTTTGTTTTTGTTCTTTTGCTTTGTTCATGTCATGTGCACTCGGGTTTAACTTATATAATCCCAGTCTTAAATGAACCTCATATAACAATCTTCATTATGAAAGGTTTTAACTTCTACGTAAAACTAGCTTCTATCAAGAAATATTATTTTTTTCAGATTAAAGAAAGGAAAATATTCTGAGCATTTAGCTCAAGACTGTTTAAAAAAAATACGTTTGATTGTTGACCAAGTTTTTGTCTTGGTAAATACTGCAAATTTTAATCTTGATTTTAATCCGTTGATTCTGTAATTTACTAATTTCTCTTTAGAGAGGTTGGTTCTCGCACCTGTATGGAGCTGATCTTGTCCATCATCTTATGGTTGCATTTCCATACAGCACATACACAACTGATGATTGTCAGATGGACCAACAAATGCAGAAATCGTCAAAGAAATCCAAAGGACCCAATCGGCAGGAATGTCTGGTAGGATGACTTTGGTTATTTTCCTCTACCAACTAAGTTGGAAGGGGTATATGTATTAACTTATTTCCGTCTGTCTGATCACACAATATATCCATGAAATTTTGTTAAGGTAATGGTTTGTCCTTTGAATTTATCTGTACTTTGGGAGA
>OY735211.1:57303309-57458309 GCA_963457665.1 Thysanoteuthis rhombus
CAATTGTAGCATACAAGTTGACACTTATGCATTTCCAAATAAATTTAGAAATGAAATTTTTTTCAAAATCTATATGTATGTCCCGATTTACGGGAACATATCTATCATTTTCATGGAACTGTGGTAGGCTCACTCATTCATAACTTGCATATGTTTGTAGATGAAAAATGAAACTTAGATTAAAATCAACAATTTTTAACTCCTGGCATTTCAGAAATGTCAAACATATCAAAGGAAGGATGCAGATTAAAGGTGGAATGATGTATTTTGCATTTGGAATTGAAGCTCAATTGTTCTATGGTGGTAGATTATATGGGGGGGGGGATTCAACATTTATTTCTTGAAGGTCTTTCACTATGTCACAATATTTGGTGTACAGGTTGATCCCTGGTTCTAAAGAAAAACATTTTCTCTAACATACAATATAAACTTGTTTGATACAGTTTAAAGTAGAATATAAATTAGTCAATCATTTTTCCTATTTTAATATTAATCCATTCCATAATAAATTTCTGCTTTTATTTATAGTGAGGTGTGTGACAGTTTTCTGTCCACTTTGCCTAATTTGCTGGTTCAAATGGTAACCAGTGGTTCTAAATCCGGCCGTGTGAGTCGAGAAGTCCAGCCAATTCTTTGGGCCATCAAGCAAGGTAGTTGTCAAAAGAAAAACAGTTTACAACAACATCTACAAGCAGAACTCATCAACATTTTCAGTACGTTCACATTTCATTTCCTTTTTTCTTTTTTTTTTCTTGAATTGATATAAGAAATATTTTGATTTTTAAGTTTTCATTTTTCAATACAGGTACACAATGTCTTATCTGGAATTCTTGAAACTAAAATGCATGACCCGACATGACTTACACTCAACCTAGTTATTATTTTGAGATGGACTTGGCACGATCCACATAATGCAATTGTATTCCAGTGCTCCTACTAGTCAGATGAGACTCTATTGCTCACTATTGTTTATTCATTGGTGTTTGTTTTTTTTCCCTACTTTGAGAAGCAAAAAAGGAAGCATCTATTAGTGAATACTGAAATCTGAAAAATTATGAATTTTCTACCTGTATTTTGTTTAGAAATGTACTTATCTTTTAAAATATTACATATAAAGAACCAACATAACATATTCATAGACCTATTCCCCACCCATTCCTATACTATTAAGAGGGCTCCTCAATAGTAAAAAAGGAATAGTTATTATCACCCGATAGAGGATTGCACTCAGAAAACAGCAAATCTACTCTATATTCATTGCTAATGTTTAGTTTCATATTTGTTTTAACTGTAGATTTACTCATTCTATTGAAGATTTATGAGATTGAGTTCTCACAGGTGTTTTTTTTTTGTTTTTTTTTCCCCTCAGATTTAGTTCCAATGGTTGAGCCAAGCCTTCAACACGACATTCTGGAGATGATGTATCGCCTTGATCATTTCACTGATAAACAATTGAATAAAGTTGTTCTCCTCAGCCGCAGTTCAGAAGTGGCCGTAGAAAAAATTGGCTTTGTCCTTGAAATCCTACAACATAGGTTGGTCTTTCTTTGAACTACATTGTTTTGGGTTTTTTGTTTTGTTTTTTTTTTTTTTTTGTTTTTTTTTGTCTTCTGAACTTCCGACATGAGGTATGTTATTTGTCTTCATCTTTGTTGCTTTAAAGATTGCAACTGATGAATGGTCATCCATATTGACTATGCCTCTCTCTGTCAAATGATAGGAAACATAATTTTTCTTTACTTCTCTCTTAAATGGATCTGGATTATTGTTTTCCAGATTAAAAGCCCAAACTATAATTGATCAAATAACACTAAAAAGTTGCCAAGTAGAAAATATTTTATTTGATTTTCTTTTCTTAAATCCCAAAGGAGTTCCATTTGGGTAGCTCCAGAGGTTAAACATAATTTCTCAGAGGATTTATCTGTAAAATGAGAAAAAAAAAGTCCATTGAAAACACCTTTATGTAAATTTGGTATGGAAAATTGATTTTTTAAAAAATGTCCATTAATAAATAATCTTTGAAATAATCTTTTAAGCTTGGTGCTTTTTTTTCTTAGTTGTCAATTTTGTGCTAAAAATTTCTGTTCATTCCTAGTGAATGTTGAATAGTTGCATAAATTTGACATATTTTGTAAATATTCAAGCAAACGAATAGTTTTTGCTTACTGTATGTCACTTTGTGATACTGATACAAATTTGGATCTCTAATATGAAGTGGTGCTGAAATGCTTTTGGCCAAACGAAGTGAGGAAATGATGCTCAGAATCTGGGACGTTAGTTAGCCCAAGAACTGACATCATTTCTCAAGCCATCTATAGGCAATATTGAGAAAATACAAAAATTGAGCACATTTCAAACAATTATTTTAATACTCCTATAACAGTAATAAATATGTTTATTGCATACACATAAACTAATAAAAAAAATTTTAAATTGAAAACAGGAAGTTAATGCTATATTTGTTTGACATGAGAACAGATACTACTCTTTGATCTTGATCTAAAAGATGTAAAATGCTAGATCATGAAACTGCCATAATTCCATCTCTGATGGTCCACATGTTTGCCGCATTTATCAATCTGAGTTCGGTAAATAAGAAAGTTTATAGCCAATGTGATCGTTTGAGCCAAAATTTATGTACAGGGTTTCTTTTTGAGGTAGGTAAATCTGTAATACAAAAAACTGGCAACATTCTAAATATCATGGGTAGAGGACTAGTTTTGGATGAGTGTTCAAGTCGCGCAACATTGGGCGTGAATATTTTGAGTTACTGCCCCAGTTGATACCAGCCCTAGGGATGTTGTGGTCAACAACACAACTCTTAAACCTGATAGCAACGGTTGATATTCAATTATGCTAACCCATTAAAAAAAAATGGGTTTTAATGCATACCTGGAAGACCTACTCAGTTGAAATTGTCTTGAATTCATCTAAAACAATTACCAGCTGAACTCTCTCCTCCATCTTTTGGTATATAAGATAGAGTATCATTCAGTATTTATTAAGCGTAGCTTATTTTCAGCATCAGATCAAAAGTTTGAGGTACCAAATGAGGATATTTAAGACTTGTCCACTAACCATTTTACCAAAATGGGGTATCCTGATCAGATAATAGTAATGGCAATTGCAATTTTTTCAAAGGTGCTGATGGTATTATTTCGATTTTTAACTATTAATTTTTTTAAACTTTCTGACTGAATAGATTAACGCGGTCTGAAGCAACATCCGAGGAAATCAATCAATATTTCAGTCTTCTCTTCTCCATTGCTCTTGGTAAGTTATCTTTATTGACTTTTTTTATAATTCAGTTTTTGTTCAATTGAATTTGTTTTGCTTTTGAAATCTGAAATAGGCATATATTATGAATTGTGCTGTATTATACTGATATGGTTCTATGTATGAAATATGTGCATAGAAATGTTTTTGTGTGTGTGTGTATATATATGTATATAACTCTGTATGTGTATGTTTTTTGATAGTCTGGATTTTTGATGGAAGAATCTCTAATTTTTTTTTTTTTTTTTTTTTTTGCAGGCCATAGCCAGAAAGAACTGATGTCCTTGCCTGGTCAGTCAGACCCTAATCAAATTGCACCTTCAGGAACCAGACAAGGTCCTATTGTAGTGTTTTCTTCCGAACCAAACACCAGTTCTCGGCATTGTGCTATTGTCAAAGTGAGTTTTTTCATTTTATATGAATCTGATATTTATTGTCCAAATTAATGATTCAAAGCTTCTCAAAACAAATTTCAATAAGTTGTATATCTATTTTCAAAATCATACATTCAGTTGGAGTATTTATCTTCATATGAAAAATAAAATTTAGACAGATGTTTTTTTTTTTTTTTTTTTTTTTTCCAACTCCCATCTCTTTCCTTGTCATCATATTTGACAATATATATTTCTATCAATCACTCAGATAGAACATTATGTGGTGAAAAGTTTAAATCAAAATTCAGCTTATAACTGTCTGGTTACACACTTATTGATTCACCCTTGTGTATGCATCCAGGCAACTTAAGTTTCCTAGCAAAGGTTATAATCATTGGAAACATCAAAGTCAAGTGAAAAAAAGACGCTTTCATATTTTATCCTTACATTCCTTAATTTCTTTTTTATATTTTGATATCTAATGAAGTCCCAATATGGAGGGCATTTTTAGATAATTTCCTGGAACGTCAAGATATGTTTGGATATTTTTGTCTCCATTTTGGATAATCTTTTTGAATATTCTCCGGAACAACTGGATACGTTTTGGATCCCTTTTTGCCTTTGACTTATCCGTCCTATTATCATTCATGCTGATTTCTGAATATTTACTTATATTCATTAAATAATTTCTCAATCCTTCCCGCTCAGAATGGCATCAACTGATGATAGAGAAGTTGAAAGAAAATGTGCAAACTTGAATATGGTACAGAAATTAAAGTCAATTGAAAAATTCCCTCAATGAACATTTCTGGTAGATCAGAACTTAAGCTGGACGATAACTTACTTTTTCAGCGGATTTTGCCAACTTGTTTTGTGTTATGATTCAATAAATTAATATTCTCTATTCAAATTTGAAGAGTAAAAAAAATGGTGAAAAATGCCTTTTTTTCTGGTAACATCTGATTTGAGACATTTAACGGTAACTGTCAACCCTGATTAGTCCGTTGAAAAGATGGTTTACTGTTTGAACCTTTTGTTTGTCTGCCTTTTCTCTGCTAAAACTACAAGACCTATCAACCTAATATTCTGCTTTTGGATTGAGAAGTCATCACTTGGAGGTCAGCAGAGCTCATTCTCTAACCAGTCTGTAGTTGTATCCACCAAAAAAGAACTTTTTTTTTTTTTTTCTTCACTAAGGATTCCATTGATCCTTTCATCCTGGCTTGCATATATAAATGAATTCTTGAAGACCTAATCATGTTTTGTTGTTATATATAGCTTTTTTGGCAATGAAACTTGATAGCAGCAGTGAAAGAAATGTGGATATTTTTGTCTCTCCTTTTACTCCTTCTCAATGACAAAAGATAAGATGGGGGGGGGGTGATGCAGAGGGACATGAATCTGTTACTCCTAAAATGGGTGATTATAATTTTGTTTTGAAAACCTCTATTAATTTTTTTACTATTTATTTTCATCATTAATTTTTTTTCTTCAAACTCTGATGGCCTCATGTGAGTCAACTGTCAAATCTATGACAGTGAGTAAAGAATTAGGCTTCTGGGTAAATATTTTTTCTTATTTTATGTTGGATAAGAAGAGATAAAGGACTTTTTTTTTTTTTTTTAATGTTTTGACTATTTTAAAGTTCTATTTGAAGTTTTGAGTATTCTTGCTAGTATATAATGAAAAAAGATGTTCCCCAATTATTTTTGAATGATTTTTTTTGATTCACTAGATAGTCACTTCACTGCTGACCCGTTGGCCGAACACGTCCCAAGTGCAAGTAATAATGGACAGATTTCTTGGTGATTTACTTGTAAGTACCTTCTTGTTGACATCTGATGCTTTTTATTTATTTTTTTCTTTCCTCTTTGATCAAAATCCATGTACCACATGAAGCATTTGATTCAGTACTTATGTTTTAATGTTGGACCTGTTGCGTTCAGGGGTATTCGTATGTAGAGCTGCTTGTGTTACATTACTGAATTGATAATAGAAATATTTTTTAAAATTCATTCAAATACAGAAGTAGTTGGTTTTCATCGCTATCATTCTATGGCCATTAGTAAACAGTGCAGATCAAAAATAAGGCGAGACTTGAACCCTCATCCTGATTGAGCTGCTACAGAGGATCAAATTGAACCTTAAAATCATCGTTTTCCACCCGATAACTTGTTTCTGCATAGACTAGTTACAACTTGTACTTGTTAATGTTTCTGCATAGACAAGTTACAATAATATAGTAGGAGGATCATCCCGATTTATTTCTATTAAAGCATTGTCCACCATTCTTGATTTTTGATGATTATTATTCTACTCATCTGACAACTAAAATCGAAATAAAAAATACCAGTCAAAATATATTTTACTGTAAATTTCTATTTACTAGAATCTTTGAAGCTATTTTTTGAATTTGATTAATTTTTCAATTTAGGAACGCTATGCGATGCTCACAGAGGAGACTGCTGTCGGTGTGGTAAGTATTGGCCACATTGTCAACATTGATCAACTGTACCTGTCACAGGTTAGCGGATTCCTTTCCTGCCTTTGCCAAAGTATGCTGCACCAATTGAAGTTCATGAAAAACCTGACCGAAGGGATGTGGAGTCGAACGCCCCTCAGGGATGAACTGTGGCACATAGCAATCACATTCCTCAAGCTCCCTGCCCATTCTGTGGCCCAGCTTCTAGCAGATGGAATACACCAAGTATAACTGTGATTTTTTTTTTTTTTTTTTTTTTTTTTTTTCTACGGCAATCATTGATATAACTTGAACAATCATAACTGACGCTACTCTTCGGTTGATTCCTAGCATCTGTGCGTAAAATGAAAATAACACCTGTTAGCCTCAACGGGGACAAAGGATTATCTCTCTTATTCAACAGAAAGAAAAAATAAATCCCTGTTCATACAAAACATTAAAATTTCACACACTCGCCCACTCTATGTTGAAAAACTACGCACAAATAAAATAAATAAAATTGACTTCATTTCCATACTAACCTTTAATGTTTCACGCACCCACTCAATAGTGAAAACAGCGCACAAATAAGAACAATTTAGTTTAATCAAAGCAACAAAGCTTTTTCGATGGGGAGATAATCCCCAACTCGTCTTAGCCTTAACATGAATTACCTCCCATTATATTCACGGATTGTGGGAATCGCCATGATTGTTCTTTAGCCCCAGCGTCAGAAATTCTACTTGGATGTGGCTGGATTGATAAATGGATGAGTGTCTCCTGGATGAATGCAGAAATAAATCTTTTTTTCTTTCAAGAATTTTTCTTCCTCTTTCCACTATTTTGATTTTCATCTTTTATACTTACTGTTCATAAGGTTGTATCGTGGCAAGTAAGTTTCACCAGATGGAGTTGCTAGTCCCATGCTGCCTTAAAGGGCTAAATAGTTCCAACTGCCCTGATATTTACCCATAGCTGGCTGTTGGGGGGGGGTCGTCATGCCTTTCATAAGAGTCTCAGCCAAAACTTGAATCCGGTTTGCCGGATCAGTGTTTTATGCCAGTGACTGCAACACCCTCTGCACCTTTTTAAAGGAACTTATATGACTTTATAATATATTCATGTTTTGGCCAGTTCTCTAACTTATCTGCATATTTGATACAATGGTCTGCTGATATGTCTGGGAGTGTACAAGTTAAAACTATGTTTTTTAGCTGATCTTCTAACAAATTGCTCATTTCAAATTGATGTGTTGCTCAATGAAATAAATTTTACTCGACCTTCTGAAGACATGTCAGTAAAACATGTCTTGAAACTTTCAGGGTTGTTTATGCTTTCCCATTGGCCAATGTTGACTTATGAGCTCAGTCTCATTATTTGATTAGCCACAACTTGCTGGCATATAAACTGACTCCTCTAATGAAGTGCAACAGCTTCAGACTGTCACCTTGGATCTGAATGGACAGATTTGTGATTTTTCTTTTTATCCTCAAACTTGACTTCTACTCTAGTCTATATACCTGCAGTACTTGTCTTAACAAACAGAACTGAACGAAGAAAGAAAAGCAATAATTTTTGAAAATTAAGAGAAAAGATAATAGAATCAATTTTTAAAAGAAAAAAAAAAAGCTTTGTTTTTATTTATTGGATAAGCTGCTATTTTAAAAGGAAATTTTTATTTTTTTATAATAGAATACAAGTTAATGGATATGATTTATTCATAAATTTCTGCTTATCTCAACAATACAGCATTTATTCTTTTATTCCAGACTTAATTGAATAAGAAAAAAAACTTACATTTTTGAAAGCTCTAAAAAAACAAAAAAAAAACAATGATTTTTAATAGAAATGTGATTATATGTTGATATTCAGAGTTTGACAAAGTGGTTAATTTGGAAGTCTTTTGTGATGGATATAATCAAAATGTGATTAATTATTAGGGGTCAATTGAATCTAACAAATAGAAAAAAAGTTGTCAATTTCAAAGCTGTAAGAAAAACATTTTTCAATGAATGTTGTCAATAAGCTTATCAGACCAGCTATTAGCAAACAAAATATATACTTATATGAAAGTGTCTGTGTGTGTGTGTGTATATATATATATGTATATATATATATATATATATGGTCATCCACAGACAGCTGTTCCCTGTATTACGACATTTCAGTGTGGTTATACTCAATACTCACTCCAATATTGCTAGGTGGAATTGAAATCCTCACTTCAGAAATTCTACCCCCTGCTCTATACAGAAATGGACTGACTGTAGGACTGAATTAAGCGGTATGTTTTTCACCATCTACCTGGGTGCTCAATTTAAGAGTTGGAAGAGCGTTGGATAATTGCTTTTAGAAGATGGGTGCTACCTGGGATGGGAAGGGGGCAGTCGAGAGATATATATATATATATATATATACATATAACAAGCACATCTTAATAACCCACGTATAGATACATGAACAATAACATCAATATTTTATTAATGAAGTGATGTCAAAGAACTACTTAATCAACGCAATTACTGTCGACAATAGGAAGTAGACCGAATCCAAGATATCCAAGTAAAAATAAAACATTCCTATAAAGAGCACACAAAACTAATTACCACATACTGATAATACGAACACTCATACCATCCCCCTTTGCATGTTATAGAAATACATAAAACAAGAGGAAACTCCTCCCACCTAATGACTCCCAGAGAAAACTTACCAACCAAGAATCTAAAATAAACCAAATCATTTGCTAGAAGCTGCCCAAACAGGGCTGAAACATAAATTTTGTAGCAAATCCTTTACTTCATTGTACACACACACACACACTATCTGGGATACTCAACATTTCATGATAACTTTATATACAACCACAACGGAAAAGATGTGTTCTTCAATATATTTCTTCTTACAGAATGCAGTCTATAAAAGTAGTTTTATACTGCCTGTATATGAAAAAGTAGTTGCTACTGAAGAAATTACTCTTGTGTGCAAATTAGAACAAATGATGATGTGTACCTAGAAGCCAAACTGAGTGCTTTTTCCATTGGGTTCCTGTATGAAAAGATAGTTTAGGGATTCAACCTTAAAACAACCAATATAGAATGGTGTTAGCTTCATGCCAGTGATTTTGACTGTCTTTGTACCTCATTACGTAATTGGATTTTTTTTTTTCTTTTTTTTTTTTTTTTTCTCTCTCTTTCTTTTCTTAACAAAACAAAAAAATCAAGCTTTTCAGTCCTCAGAGTTCTAATGATGGGGGGGGGGGTAAATTTTAATCCACGAAAATCCGCACCTCCTACCCTATCATCTTTTTCTTCCCAAGTCAACTCCACATTTACTTCCAAGACTGTACTTGTTTGTTTGGGGGGAAAAAAAGCTACTTTGATCCCAAATTGCCCCCCCCCCCCCCCCCCGTGATCTTCAATGACCAATAGTACTGAACCACTTATCCTCTACCAATTGTGAGGTCAAAAGTATTTTTGCGTTTCATAACAGACTTACTATTATTCTAGAAATCACCTGCAAGATCAATCTCATAGGGACCATGACATTCATGGTATATATATACTGAATTTCAGTATCTTAAGTGAGAAATTGTGGCCAACAACTTGTAAAATTGTTTGGAAATTACCTATGGTGACTTCAAATGACCTTCAATGTCAACCTCGCGTTGCTTATGACCTTTATTGTGAAAAGAATTACCATGTACCAAATTTCTGTTTCCAAAGTGTAAAATGTGGCTAACAGTCAAAAATTACTTTGAAATGATTTCTGAGGTCATGTTTAAATAGCCATGACCATCACTGTATCTTTGTGCAAAAGTGTGGCCAACAACTTGGAAAACTGGCTAGAAATTAGTTCCAATGTCAGCGTCCTGTGTTAAAATTTGATGTTTTGAGTCTTTCTGCCAAATATTAGGTCAATGGGCCTTGTAGTTTTAGCATGATAGAGGCATGGATAAATAAACAGAAGCCTCAATATATACTAGCTGAAGTACCTGGCATTACTTGAAAGAAAATTTGACATGAAAGTAAATGATATTTTATCAAGATTTCATGAAATTATATGGAAGAGGTTTGTGTTCAGAGGTGCAAAATTTGGAAATTTGGCTAGAAATGACGGTTTGACATTCCTTTTCAAAACCTTTGGTATGTGAAGATGAGTGCAAAATTTTGAACTTAGCTTAACCTGTGACCTTTGCGGTCTGAAGTTATATCCATATACCAATTTCAGCATCTTTGCCAACAACTTGGAAGATTGGCTAGAATAGACTGAAAATGACCTGGTGACCTGAAATGACCTGAGATCTTCACACTGCCTCGTACGTTTGCAGTGAAAAGATGTAACTCTATGGCAAATTTCAACAACTTTTTAATCGGTCTTCCTACTAAATATTAGATTGATGGGACTTGGTAGTTTTAGGAATGAAGAGACACAGACAAATGAAGAGACAAGGTTGTATGGTGAATCATTCAGAAATTGCCTGGTTCCCTCAGCTTTAACTGCAGGCACCAGGGTGTACCCCTGTCCCACTTGTGCTTTGAAGACGTGCTACCTGGAGTTACATTGAGATGTTAAGCGATGTATATGGTGTCCGTGATCTGGTTGATTTTGTATTTATTTACCATAATTTCATTGTTAGGAGGATCAACTCAACAATTGGATCCAAAAGAAGGTAAGGTAATGCATCCCATCTGTTTAAGATCATCACCAAGGCAGAATGCAAGTCCACCAAAGCGTCATTTCTACCCTAATAGCACAGCAGCTAGTGAATACACTCTACGTTTTAGTGCACAGGAAGATTTGTCCGAACAAACTAACCTAAAGTTTTCCACACACTTCGCTTGTACTAGGAATTGAATCCAGGACCTTCTGCGTCTGATCCTACTGCATATATGGGGGGGGGTCCAAATAGACGTGTAAAGAAGAAAAATTTCAAAAACAGTAGATGATTCAGCATTTTCAGATGCATCCGCATGCATGTGTCGATTGGTTGATATGTCCCCAATATGTTCGAAACTGATATGATAGAAAGAATCTGTTTAGAGCACGTTGAAGATGCAGGGCTAACTTAGTGAATAAATCTGGTAAATTTCCACCCTTTGTGTCTTGTTTTCTAATGGGGCTTCAATTAACTGTACAATTACTAGACCCTGGTTTTATGGCCACTTGAAATCACATCTGGTTAAAAAAAATCTCTGATGTCATTAAAATTCAACGAACAAAAGGATTTGCTTAGAAGCTCTTTGTTTAGAAGTTAGTTCATTTTTGCCTGACCTCATATTGAATGTTGAAAATTGTCAGCCTGTCACGGGAGAGTGATGTAAGCAAAAGTCTTATTGCATTGTAGCAATGGCAGCTGGAATGTGGAGGCAGCGTTGGACTTATGTCCTTGTTCACTTGCTTTTGAGTTGTAGCTTTCAACATTGATTATTTTTTTATTTTTTCATTCATTTATTTATTCACTTATTTTTTCCAACTTCACTTACTCGTGTGTCAATTTTGTCAATGAAATTTACCCCTAAATGAAATCATTGAAAAGTTTATAGAGGATAAGAGAGAAGACAACTCATTTATTCAAGATGAAAAGCAAAATATTAAATTTTTGTCCCAGATTTATATGATTACTTGAGATTCACGATTATACATATTTATCTAGAAAAAACTTTACCAGAGGAGAAGGGTCTATATCCCCCCTTGTCACTACTAGGTCTGTACCTGTTTATAGGTTATGATGAACAATGTTTTTCAGACTCTAGGAGCATGTTTGTTTTTTTTTCATAGACAGTCATTACAACTGAACTGCAATATTTCAATAATAGAATTGAGAAAAATTACACTATAATCCCACGGATAACAATACTGTAATGAAGCAATTTTCTTTTTTCCCTGTAATTATTTAAAAAAAAAATAAAAATGTAATCATCCCTGGTGGGATTCGAACCCACGGCCTCTGGATTAGAAGTCCAGCGCGCTATCCCCTGCGCTACAGGGACTCACCACCGACATTACGGCGAAATTTTATCTATAATATCTTACGGCTAGATTAGAAGAAAGTCCCTCCTTTTCGATTGATTTTAAAGCCATGATTATGTTCTGTGCAACAAATTATGTCTTTAATCAACTAAAGTCATTTCTTCACTTTCTGTTTTATTTTGAAAATCAAGAAAATCATAATGAAATACGTTGTTTATATCAACAACCGAATGATAGCTCTCAAGTGAGAAAGTTATTCGGCGTGTGTTGACAAAATAAGAAGCTTGCACTTTCTTTTCTCCAGAATATAATTTATTGTTCAATCATTAATTAATGTTATTTATTATCAGGTCAGTTTTACTCTTATCCATTACTAAAAAACAGCCTCTTTATTTTTGTATTATATAAAAGTTAGAAGAAAAGTAATTTGGAGGACCATGTCCGATTTCATCCCATGAAAAATAAATACATGTTTTTTACGTAAGTATTTTTATTTCTCATTTACATTGAATTAAAAGTTGGTTTAATAAGTTCTGTCGATTATATTGTTCGTTTTTTGTTTTAATTAATTGTAACAAAATGTTTGAATTGTTAATAAGTACGTTTAGAAATTTGACTAGAAGCATTGAAACCTGAACTAGTTAAGGATTTGTTTTCTAAAACGAAACATCGTTGAAAATGTTATTTTATCTTCAAACATCAACAATTACACAAATGTCTTTTCAACTAGTAATTCGGTTGATCAAAGTCTTGCATAAATTATTTGAGGATTTCAAAAAATTCATTTTTAACTTTATTTCAAGTGTACAAATTCTACTAAAAGTATTTAATTTTATTTACGAATCGTGTCTGAAAATTAAGTGATAAGATGTATTTTCTGGTTTCACAATCGCAAATGTTTTAATTTTGTCAGTTTATTATCCTCAAGGTTATTTGGTGAACATTATCAAGACTTAGTGATTCTTTCAGATTCAATTTTTCTCACACTACTCAAAAATGGTCTTAATTTGAACAAGTCTGGCAAGTCAATAAATAGAAACCCTCACGTGGTCAATGTCTCCTGGCAGCATGCCGTGTTGGGGGGATCAATTAAGAGATTGGAAGAAGGATGTGATCAATTAATAGGTTACTTCTCTCGCATTTGGTCGGGCAGTGATTATTAAAAAAGTCTGTGTTTTTTATTTGAATATTCAAAGAAACAAGCGTGGATGCTGCTGGACATAAATAAACTAATTTTCAATTCAGCATAAACTTGCATTGCAAATTGAACCCCATTAAAAATTTGTTGGGGGGGGGGGTATAAGCAACAGAAAAAATTGTGGACATGAGTAAATCATAGGTGTGGCCTGTGTGCATGATATATACATAGGCGTACAAGAGGGTCTGAATAGCTATGTTTGGCCTGTAGTACGCTTAAACAAATGATCACATTTTGCTTACCTCCGTGAAAATCATTGTTTTCTTGGAGCTTGGAAGACGACGTCCGTATTTTTTTTTGAATTAGAAAGAAAAACACGTTTTTTTCACTCATAATCAATTGATTTATTGAAATAATAGCATTTCGAACCCTTTCTCTCTTCACACCAAGGCTAAATTCAACATTGATCGGGCTCACTAGGTTCAATTTTTGTATCTATCACTTTCAAACTAATAAAAGCAAAAATAAAATATTCATAAAATTATGATGTTTTTTTGTTGTTTGTTTTAATGTATAATCCTTTACGGATCAACAGTCTATCTCGATGAAACAATAAATACCCAAACATAACACGTATCTTTTTAGGACCTCATTTTTTGGTGGACCCCCAAATTAGTTGCGTTATTTGCACTGCTGTAAGCGCGATCCTGGCACGCCCACCATTGTTGTTGGGTCAGTTATTAAAAAACCCCAAAAGCCCGCGTGATTGAACCACCGCTTCCTTTTTGAAAAATATGTCAAATTTATCGATAAACAAAAACTAGAAAAATCTGGAGATGAGTGATCTGAATACCAAACCTGCCAAGCTCAGAAGTAAGAGGGAGAACTGATTTTTTTTTTTTACAGGAAGAAATAGGGAGAAATGAACAACTTTTTTTTTCCTATGAAAGCCCACTTGTATAATAAATATTCAAAGGGATACCAAAACATTTTTGGATCACACAAAACAGTCAGAATGATCAGCTTCTGCGTTACAAGAGCCCAACTGACTTACGTCCAATTGCAGATTTATACCCGTAAGGACTTGAAAACCATTTTCTGTATTAGCAGGTTTATGATCGAATGTCGGAAATTTCCAACTTGTTTTTGTTAACTTGCTAAAGAGAACGCGGTTTATACGTCATGTTAGTTAAATCTTCTCCAGACAGGGAAAATGAGAAAGAGAATTTGAGCTGATACCTTGCTTAGTTGAGCTAACGACTTAGTAAAAGAAAGTCGATGGATGATATTTGCTCGTTCCTCTTCGGAGAGGTGATAAAGGTATTTAAAATAGAGAGGTTTAGGTAAATGTGTATGTTATACTATGTTATGTTATGCAGTGTGTATATTTCACTTCATCTTACGCTGATTGACTGAGGCACTACAGATCGAGTGGCCTCCATGCTATCAAAATGTAACCCGGACACAACTTGATACATCCGGGTGACTGTATTGTTTTACTTCTTAATATAGTTGTACATGTCGAGAAAAATAAACAAAGAAAAGTCTATTACATTAATCAAATAAAAGAGACAGCGTCAGAGTTTCAGATTATCATTTCAGGAATATAACAGATTCATCATCATAACAAGGAGAGAGTGCCAATTTCTATTTCTGACAAATAATCATTATCTTTACACTATTCCTATTGTCTCCTACACATGACAGGTGCCCCTAGCACTTTGCACCCTGAGCCAGCCATGATGTCAAGTATTTACGACCAATTTAAATTTGGCATGCCAAAATTTCTATGACATCAAAAAGTAAGAAATATATTGAACAAAGTTTGCATCTACAGGAATCTGGAATACTCATTGAATCCATACCTGTTCCCTGAGTCGTCGTCTCATTTTTTATTTTCATTTTTGCTCTCAAAGCAAAACATCTGATGCTAATTTTGTTTTCCACAGAAATTAATTCACAAATTAGTATCCTATACATTTTTCTGGAAGGGTTCTCATCTTCAGTATCATGTGTGCACGTTATAGTGGTTAAAAGGTTAGGTTTCTGTTGAAAACAAATTTAGCATCAGATGTTTTGCTTTGAAAGCAGAAATGGAAATCAAAAATGAGGATTCGGGGGAGGTCATGGTAGTGAGTCCAAACTGTTTTATGTCTGAAGGAATCTGTTGTGGTTTGGTTGGATCTTTTGTTGGGAGTAGTAGCAACAGTTATGGGTATTTTATTGGTTTTACTGGCTAAATGAGATAGGCATTCTTAAGAATCAGTTGTCATGGATATATGGAGTTATGGTCCAGTGTAAAGCTATTCAGGTATTTAGTTAAGATGGTGCAGAGTCCTTGCATATTTATGTAAATAAATCTGTAATATATTTTAAGCAGGTTCTCACACATCTTACAAAAGAAAAATAATTTCTGATGTCTGCCTTTTCTTCTAAAGATCGATAGTCAACTCCAAATATTTCTGACAAAATACATTTCATAGTTGAATATCATTCATGCTGTATTGACATTAGAAAGAAAAACACTTGGGTGACTATTTTCAATAGCATTGATGATTCCCTTGTTAAGGCCAGAATTCTCTCAGACAAATGTATTTCCCCAAACTACTTTTGGGGCTGCGACAATATCGGGCATATTGGCGCGTGTTAAACATATTTCTTCTATCTGCATCCATACCCATTATTCACAGCGAAGCATTGCAGAAAAACACTGAAGGTAGAGTCAACTTGAGAAATCATTTCATGAGTGTCAATCAAACCAAAATACATTTGAACCAATCCCCTATGTTTTATTGACTTTATGAAGATATGGATGTCAAATCACAATTTTGTTGCTACATTCTCCAATTCGGTAGCTTTTGAGAGGGAAAGTTTGTTTGGGTCTTCAAACTTGGTAAAAAATCTTTGCATTTCTTTCTAGTAAGAAGAATGAGTTAACATCCGTCCATGAATCAAAGTGGGTTACATGGTTTCCATATTTGAATGTGTTAAATGTATCCCTTCAAGGAATAGACAATAACATGTTTTTCCAATCAACAGAATACTCGGATCTTGCTAATACTTTTGGAAGAAAATGTCAAGAAGGCAGATTTTCTCAATTTTCCTCTCATGCAGACAGCTTTGATGGAGACAGATTTTGATGACTACAGCAACATCATGGACAATATTATGGACCATCTTTGCCTTTGAAAATTCAAATTTGAATTACATTGATTTGAAAAAAAACTGTCTCAAACCGTATGTGCTTATTAGATTAAACCACTCTGTTTTAAACAGTTTTCAAAAAGCAATTTTATCATTTTGTTTAGGTAATAAATTACATTGATTTGGAAAAAAATCTAGAATCATATGTTGTTATTAGAACAAATCATTCTGTCTTAAACTATATGTATTTATTTTCAAAAAGATTTCTCGTTTTAAATGAGATATTAAGTTATATTGATTTGATCGAAACAAAAATTTTTCTTAAACCGTATGGAGTTATTAGATTAGATTGTTCAGCTCTAAACTGTATGTATTTATGAAAAAAATTATTTTTTATTGTCTTGTTTTAGACGTGTTATTAGTTTATATTGACTTGAAAAAAATCTTAAATTGAATGTAATTTTATTGAATTGTATCGTTCCTTCAAATTGTTTGGAAACAAATTTGAATTATCTGAATCAACAAACTTTTCCACACCCATCAAATACAAGTGATTTGTTATTTCTTATTGTTTTATCTTAAACTAGGTATTAGAATACATTGATATGGAAAAACACTTTCCTAAACCATATGTAACTGAAGAACAATATGATTTTTTGAAAAATCCCAACATCGATATAACTTAGTACCTAAACAAAGCAATGAAAAATGTCCTTTTTTTTTCCAGAATAATACATACTGTTTAAAACTGAGCGATTTAATCTAATCAGCACATATGGTTTAAGAAATTTTTTTTTTTCAAATCAATGTAATTTAATACCTCAGTAGATCAATAGATATGCATTTTATTCTATCATTTTGTATCAAAATGTATCTAAAATGATTGTTTTGTATTTATATACAAATTATTCAGCATGATGTGAAGAAATAGCCAACATCACTGGCATCAGGAAAAGATGACCTTTTGGAATAGCCAAATCTCAGTCCAAAACAAATCAGAATTGCCAGGAGATCTTTTCAAGTCTCTCCATTATATTTTAAGTTTGTATTGTGAACAAAGGTTGGAGTACTGCTTATAAGTATTTGAACAGAACAGAAATTTTGCTTGTAAAGCTTGATTTTGAGAGTTGAAAACAGGAACTTTTTGCAACAAGAATCAAATTTTATTGTAATCAGCACAGCTAGGCATTTATTTAGGCGTGTTTTCTGGATTTGAATGCTAAGTTTCTGGAAAAATAGCTTATAGAATAAAATTGCTAAACAAATCAAACCAAGTATTTTCCTTTCCTGCTAAAATCTTGAGAGTCGATGAAGGAGATTGAAAATAAGTTTTGGGGGCTCTTGATAATTAACAATACATTTGTGAAAATTCTTTGTCAAATAAAACTAAAAATTTGAACACATTTTTACTTGTTTTTTACAAGAAAATTGAGGCGAAATTAAATAAGAATACTTAAATTTTCCAAACAATTATCTAAAATTTATGAAAAATACAAGACATATTATTAAGCCTTCATTCACTGCAGGACATAAAAAATAACACTATTCACCTCTGTAACGTCCAAATGATAATAGCAGTAATGATGATGATGATGATGATATTTTTTTTTTCAAATATGAAACAAAAAAATCAACTATCTCTAAATGACATTTGCTATAAGTATGTATGTATGTATGTAGGTAGGTAGGTATGTATGTATAAGTATGTATGTAAGTATGTATGTATGTAAGTATGTATGTATGCAAGTGTGTATGTATGTAAGTATGTATATACGTATGTATGTAAGTATGTATGTATGTAAGTACGTATGTATGCAAGTGTGTATGTATGTAAGTATGTAGGTATGTATGTGCGTAAGTATGTATGTAAGTATGTAGGTATGTATGTATGTAAGTATGTATGTATGTATGTATGTATGTAAGTATGTATGTATGTATGTATGTATGTATGTATGTAAGTATGTATGTATGTATGTATGTACGTAAGTATGTAAGTATGTATGTACGTAAGTATGTAAGTATGTATGTACGTAAGTATGTAAGTATGTATGTACGTAAGTATGTATGTATGTATGTATGTAAGTATGTCCTATGCAAAAATTTGCAGTGAAGTTGTCAGAGTAAATACTTTATTAGCAAACAAGTTAAAAAAAGATGAATTCAGGTTGGGATTTGAACTCTGACTTCAGGTCTTCCGTTTTATCAACTACTAAGACCTTGCACCAGATCCAATATTTTAATGCCTGTTAGAATTAGAAAAAAGTTGATTCATTTCTATTCTTTCATGTCTGCATGCTTGCATGTTTTGATTTTTGCTCAATGGTTGGTCATGAATTATGGTTAGAAACTTTCTGTGTTACTAAATGAAATAATTGTTCGAAATAAAGTTCACCATGCATCGAGTGTATAAAGGGCCTGGAACAATATCAGATATGCATGATCAAATTTTTAGTCTGTTTCATTTGCTATGACTGGAAACTAAAAAATCACGTCATTTACTTTTAATGATTAAAATGTGTTCACAGCCAAATCATTTCTCATACCATCACAGAAGTTGACCTGTGTCAGGCTTGGTTAGTACTTAGGTGGGTAGCTGCTCCCGGCTGTCGTAAGCAGATGGGGATCAATCCTGAGGAGGATACCGATCTCTACACTACGTTCAATGGTGCAAGTAAAAGGTCTCCTCTTCCCCTACCCCTCTGACTGGCCTGGCTGTGAGCAACAAGAAATGAATGATTAAAATGGTATGTTTCTGCGTGATGAAATACCCTAATAGCATTCTATTCAAGGCAATGTAGTTTTCCTATGATTGAGCTCATCATCTGCAGGCAAAGCAATTAAATCCCGTGGATTAATAACTCCTGATGAGTCATTTCAACCAGTCATTATTTGGGAATTATGGATGCCAAGCTGTGTATAAGTGATGTAGAGCAGTGGTCCCCTAACTTTGTTCACAATACAAACTCCAAATATAATGGAGAGACTTGAAAGAACCCTTGGTGCTTATGATTTGTTTTGGATTGAGATTTGACTCATTCTAAAAGGTCATTTTTTCCTGGTACCAGTGACATCAGCTATTGGTGATCCCTTTATGAAGCCTTTTCTGTTAGTCTTACTTTTGCCAATGACTGATGATTTCTGATTGAACGTGTCATTTTTTCATTTGTCTATGTCATAAACTTGGTTATGAAAATATTTGGTAGTCATCTCATTTGTATATGGAGCTGTTTCAAGACATCAATTAGTGTTCTGTTTGTTTCATGAGGATATTTTTTTTTCATTCTAATCAAACCTCTTATCAGGTTTGTTATATGGTTATTTACTAGACAAGAATAGGATTGACACAGGCGTATATCTCCTGGACATCTCCATTTACGTCTCAAAATCTTTATCTGAAGAGAATTTTTTAATTCTTCAAAAGTCTGAAATTTTAGCTTCCATCATTTTCTCCACGGAGAAAAAAGAATGAAACCGTTATGAAAGGAGAAAAGCAACAGCTTACAATGTTGTTAGCCAAGTAGTTTTAGTACTTGCAGATAATGCCATGTACTGCTTTTTATTGTTCTTTAGCCATGTGCATTATTTTTTTATTGTTGCTATTATAGCCATAAATGAAATGTTAAAAGTATGGCCTTTTTTCACACTGTAGCATTTGTTTTTCTTTTCCAGCATTCAAGGCTTTTTAGTAATTTTCGACTATGATCTAGCCACTGTCACAATAATATTTATGTGTGTTTACAACTATGGCTAGCTTTTTTAAAGCTAGCTATTCTATTCAACTTGTGTCTGAAACAGAATAATGTCCCTAAAGACAGAAAAACTGCAATCATAATGCTTCTACATGAAAAAGGTAACCCCAAAGACCTCAACAACTACAGACCTATTAGCCCACTCAACTGCATGTGCAAACTTTTCACAAAAATCATCACCAACCGAATCACTAAAACACTAGATAAAAATCAACCAAGGGAACAGGCTGGACTTAGAAGAGGTTACTCGACCATGGACCATCTCCATTCAATGAATCAGCTGAAAGAAAGAGCAGCAAAATACAAAATGCCACGTGGTAGCATTCATAGACTTCAAGAAGGCATTTGACTCTGTAGAAATTCCCATGGTTATAAAGGCCATCACCCTACAAGGTGTAGATCCTGTAAACGTTAAAGTACTGCAACACATATACAACCACAGCAACTCCTTCATCAGGCTACATGAAGACTCTGAACTGTTCCTGCTCCAAAAAGGAGTAAGGCAAGGTGATACCTGCTCACCCAAACTCTTCACAGCCTGCCTTGAGATGATCTTCCAAAACATGGACTGGAAAGAAAGCAAAAATTCGGCCTACATATGAACTTCAGTGAAACAGAAATCACGTGCAGCAATCACATCGAGAATAAGGACATAACTGTCGAAATCAAAGATGCCAAACTACCTAAGACAACGAATCTCCATGAGATCCTCAAAAGAAGAGGAAAACAAGCGAAGAATCATTCTAGGATGGCAAACCTTCGGCAGAGCAATCTCTACTTTCAAAAACCAGACGATCCTATTAATCCTAAAAAGAAGAGTATACAACCAACGCATCCTCCCGATAGTCACTTATGGAGCTGAAACATGGAACCTAACCAAGAGACTGACACGTAAACTGGGAAGCTTGCAACGCACGCTTGACAAAATTATGTTCAACCTTACATGGAGGGATCATAAGACAGCACAGTATATCAGGAAGAAAATGGGAGTCCGTGATATCATAGAAACTATTAAAAAAACTCAGACGGCAATGGGTAAGCCATGTTGCAAGAATGAAAGACAACTGATGACATCACGACTCACAACATGGATCCCCAGGGATCACATGCACAACCAAGGCCGACAGAATACAAGATGGAGAGATGAACTAGACAAATTTTAAAAAATACTGGCTCTGCAACGCCCATGATAGAGAAATGAGGCGGATCCTGCGGAAAGTTTATGTTCAACGACGGACGACCAAAGAATGATGATGATGATGATGATGATGTTGATGACGACGACGACGACGGCGACAATAACTATGGCGATATTTTGAGAAATGTCAGTATGCCTTCTGTGTGTTTTTTTCCTTCTACAGAAAGAAAAATACGAAGAACCGACGTTTTGGGGTGAATGGTAGTACCCAGAGGTACAGGCTAAAATAGCTAGATCTGAATGTAGGTCAAGACTGGCCCCTAAGTGAGAATGTCCAGATTTCGGCCGACTATCATGCAGTGGTCAAGGGGGAAAGTACAAGAGGCCAAATGCATTCTGCCAATCATAAAGAATATTTCAAAAGTTTAAATGGTTTTAAACTTCTGTGGCGGTTACCCACTTCGAGCATAGGAACAGAAAAGTCCATATTTCATTAGTGGTTGATTTGGAAAGAGGTGGAAAGGGAAGAAGGAAACGAGCAGAGAGAGAGAGAGAGAGAGTAGAGTAGCTGATTGAGAATTACTACTACGTTATCCAGCGAATGGACACCACTAACCCAGCTAATGTATCCAAAGGGTTCGCGAAAACATGTTCTGGGCTCGTGAAAAAAATGGGATGTGACAGAGTTCGATAGTAACTTTTGATATAAGCTTGATCATTTTTTCAAATATTAGGCAAAACATTAATTCTACATAAAACATTAAACTTTGACAAACATTTTAGAATTTCAAAAATCTTCAGACTAGAATTCTTCGATTCACAGAAGATCAGATTCTTCACGAGATTCTAGAAGATTCTACTTTATTCGGTTATTTTTTATGAAATGGAATTTCATTTCAATTAAGGAAAAGAAAATGTTCATTTAAGCCCCAGCCGATCATGTTCTCCACGCGTTTCGTAAAAACGTTTGATATATGCCAGCAAGTATGGCACAGTTGGCCGGGAACATCCCATTTTCGAAGATCAAGTTACCCTACCATGAAACAAACAATTGTGGAGCCCCCCCCCTACCCCCGATGAAGATGGAACTTAAGAGTTGTAGTGATCTTTGAGGCTAGCTTGCTAATCATTGTACGAGTCTCAAACGAGATACACTGGTTGAAGTTTAGTTTTAGTGAGTAACCATTAAACCCAAAATGTTGGGCGCCAACTGAAGAACGAACATCATTACGCTTTGTGAAACTATCTTGCTAACCGGACAGTTGCTCTTTACTAAGTTTTACTTGATACCAACCATTACACCATATTTATGGGGCACATAGTTCATATAAAAAAAATGGGTTTATGCCAAGAACAAAGAAAATTGTGGGCAAACCTAACATCTCAATTTGGACAGAATCTAGAGTGGGGTAATTTCTTATGGTGTTTGGTATGATTCAAAAGTGAGTTATTTAGGAAAAAATGAGTTATTTAGGAAATATTCATGCTAAACATTACATAGATAATTTACAGAAGAACACAATGTATTAATGATTAAAACAGATGTCGAATATATCGTAGAAACTATAAACAAACTTAAATCGCAATGCACTGGCCTTATTGTAAGAATATCGGACAACCGCTGGACATCACAATTTGAATCTCTCGAGATCATGTGCGAAATTGTGGACGACAAAAAATAAGGTGTTATAATCCCTACTTACCCATACTCTGTCCATCAACATACAAAATAGTATCAGAAGTCTAGAAAAATCCATCATCCATTGTTTGTTTGTTTCTTTTTATGAACTTTTTATCACTTCTGAAATCTCAGAATTTACATCGAGAAAATCTTGCGGACGCATTTTGTAGATGGAAGACAAAACTAAACCTGTAAGCAACAGAATCTGATGCCAAATCAGGTAGGGGTAACACTCCTATTCTCTAGACATGCATTGAATCAAAAGGTTGCGACATTTTCTCAACTTCAACCTTCGACGAATTTGACGTCAAATACAGTCCGAAAAAAAGTGATTGAAAAATTCGACTAATACTGCCAACCCAGGAAGAACTTGATTTTTCTTAGAGATTAATTTTTCAATTATAAACAAACAGATGGACAGAGATACTTCCGATGGTATTATCAAATATATATTAATATATGGTATCTCAGATTCCTGCATTAGGGTGCGTCTTCTTCGGAAGTCCGGTTAATCCTGGACAAAGCCACCATACAAGCAGGACAAGCTACTGAAGAAACAAACACGAAGCCAGTCGAAAATCTTAGCTGCCTTAGTAGAAGTTCAAAATGCAATAAACCGTCTACACAGTCAGGCGCAAAAAATGTCAAAAATCACCAATCGGGAGCTGATATCGAAAAGCTCTCCAGAAGTCAAAACTACATTTACTCCATTTATGACGGAAATTGCACAAGAGATAATTGCCAAGCAAACCATAGAATATGTAGTAAATGCGAAAAAAGAACATTATTCCAAGATGTGTAATTCAAAAAAGGTCGATTCATAAAATTCAAATTTAATCAGAAAGTGAACCGGACATTGTAGTCTTTCAGTTGATTGTATCTAATTTGAACGATTCACACCTTGTGATAAAATCTCCATCACACAAGGTCAACGACAAACATTCTGACTAATGGACAGAAAATTTGAGTCTCGACTAGTCTACAGTAAAATCTTAAATAGACTCGTTTGCGAAAATAAACGTGTTACCCCTAAATACTACAATAAGCTGCCTCCCCTACAAAATCTGAACCAATACTCGAAGCAAATACATGCAAAAAACTGAATTTAACCCAAAGAATTTTTTAAATCAATTGCTCAAATTTATCAAACCTTTTACAAAAAAAAAATTTTTTCACTTTCAGAGGTCGAAATCTAAGGAATTGTTTTTTTCCAAGTCTCTTGGGTTACAATTGAGGGAGAGATTTTTTCACTTTTAGGGTCAAAATGCGGGGAGACGATTTTTTTTTCATTGAGGAACATTTATTACATTTTGAGTTCAAAACTGGGATAAGATTTTTCTTAGTTTTAGAGGTCCAAATTAGGGAAAGGATTTTTTTTCCATTTTTAAGGGTCAAAATCGAGTGGATTTTTTTCTAGGGCACAAAATGGAGGGAAGATTAAACTTTCCTTCTCGATTTTCACAAGTAATTGTTGGCAAGTGTTAGGGCGGGTATTAAGTCTAGTTTATATAATACTAAAATTATCATTCTGATTATGTCTGTCTGTTTTTGGCCCCTAATTAACAGAAACAACACAGTATAGCTTTATGTATTGAACTATAAAATGCGAAAATTTAAAGAAGGCGTCAAAATCTGGGTCATTTGCGATATAACAATAATAGATTGGGATTGGCGTTCCCGCTGGCTCATATAATAAACCGATTTGTTGAAGGGGAGAACTATTGGATGCTTATTATTGAGTAATCTCCCTTATTCATTTGTTGGCAAACTCAATCTACATTTTGGTTTCATCAGATTGTGCTACTTTTATTCTCGAAGAGTGACCCATCAAATCACAGGCTGTTCAGTACTTGTTCAGAACAAATTCTCCTGAAGTTACAAGAAAAACAACACCTTTCTCTTTCCGGATTATGTTGACATCTACAGAATCTGTTAGAGCGCACATCTTCGTTGTTAATGTCACAATGATAAACCTCTTTGATAACTCTCTCTCTCTCTCTCTCTCTCTCTCTCTCTCTCTCTCTCTCTCTCTCTCTGTGCTTTTGTGTGTGGATAGGCTGTGAATTAATCGCTGCTAATAAAAGTAGGTAGGTAACCTATATAAGTATAATGTAAACAAAAACAGAGAGGATTGTGCCGTACTAAGCTAGACTTAGTAAATAGAGAAGAATTTTTTTAAAAGAAAGAAAGAAGTAATAAATCTGCAAATAAAAAAGAACAATATAAAAAAAGAGAGAGAAGCAACGGTGGATTTAGACTTGGTGAGGCCCTGAGTGGGATGAAGTTTGATAGCCAACTGCTAAAAAAAATGCCAGGAGATCTCCACAAACTTGAAAACATTTATGCCTTTCAATCTTTGTGATGTCCCTGTGAATTGTGAGTCCCTACGCTGTGGCTTATTTAATAAATGCCTGATGTGCCCTGTAATTTTTAGTAGTCAATGAGCGCAATATCTGATGTTTTTCTTCTCGTGACCAAAGTCTATGCGCAAAGAATGCTCGTGCAAATGTAAACTTGATATTGTGTCAAGATAATTTTGGCACAGCTTCTCTCCCATAGCTGATAAAACTGTCTTTGGATGGTTTAATACAATTCAAGTTTGTGTGCTGTGTGTGTGTGCATCATTCAGTGGTTAAAAGTTTTCTGTGGAAAATAGATTTACCATCAGATGCTTTGCTTTCGGGGCCAAAATTGGAATCCAATCTTTTAAGGTCGTCCTGACGTGTGGGACTTGGTTCTGTCTGTCATAGAGTCTGCGCTTGTCTGTTGTAAGTTGTGTGGTAGCCGCAGGAGTGGCTCTTGGAGTGTCCATTGGGACACACACACACACACATACACACACACACACATATATATATATATATATATATATATATATATATATATATATATATATATATATATATACACACACATATATACATATATATATACACACATATATACATATATATACATACATATACACACACACACACACACACACACACATATATATATATATATATATATATATTATCATGAAAGGGTGGCCAACGGAGTAATAAACAGGGAAAGCTGGTACAGGAAATTTTTTCTGATTGAGAGATATTTTTCCGTTTTTTTGTTTGTTGTTTTTTTTTTTCGATTTCAATTATGTATACGCTCATTAATGTCCATAGCATATCTCCAAAAGTTCCAAATGAATTTCATGAAATTCTGTGGAGGGGTAGACAATAGGCTATTGGAGAAGTGATTGAATTATAGAGTGGATACATACACAATTACCTCCCCTATATCGTAGTTATACATCTCAACTCCATAATATTACCAAATTCCTCCTCATATCCGTTCGATATCTCTAAAGGTTATTAATGAACTTTGTGGAAGGGTGAATAATGGACTACGGAAGAACTGGTTAAATTTCGGAGCGGATCCATGCACAATTGACTCCTCTACATGGTATTTATATGTCCAAACCACATAATATCGCCCAAATCAATGTCTGTCCACACGATATCCTCAAAAGTTCTCAATGAATTTCAACGACATTTTATGAGAGAGTGGACAATAGGCTATGAGAGAACTGATTGAACTGTAATTGTTATATATCCAAACCGCATGATAACGCCGAAATTCATGTTTGTCCACACTATAACTCAAAAGTTCTCAATGATAATTCAATTATATTTTAAGGAATAGGCTATGGCTGACCTGATACAATTCTGGGCACAATTACCCCTTCCCCTGACAGCTGAGAAGAAACTATGCTAATGCCTAAACCCGGAACTTGGAAGGGATGAGATAATAAGTTGAAGGAATTGATTGATTATCGATTGTCTCATAGATTGATAAAGATTTCATGTCGAAACAAATTGTGTACAAATGTAGTGGCTGAACATGAGTGGGAAGATTATGTAAATTATCATTGCATTGCCAACTCTTGGGAGATTCGTTGGGGGTTCGGGTGCAGCTGCGAAAAAGAAGTGTGAAAACACACACTTGAAAAACGTCAAGTAAGAACAAGAAGGTAAAATTCGCTGTAAAAAGTATTAATATTTCTCATTCAATTTCGACCGATGAGAGAGACCCTTCGTTTTCAACATGAGAAAAATCGCAATGTCATAACAAAAGATGCAAAATGCTTGGCTTAGTCTCTGAGTGAGTCCGACTCTTCTATTCTCTGAACTCCTGGCTGCTCCTGTCGCTATCTACGACCCTATGCTGCTATATATCGACCCTTATGTTATTAATTCCTTGGACACTCATGCCCTATCAGCTTGTCAGTTCAAATAAATAGCTTCTTGTTTTAGGTTGTTCTGTCAGACCCTATTCAATTTAAATTTCCTTTTCTCGCTTCCCACTTGAGAGATCACCATAGATTCCGACTTTATCGCGAGACTACCTCAGATTTTAGCATTACCTGCACCGCATGATTCTGATGCCGGGCGTATCTTGTTACCTTATATCAATCTCCAGAGAGCGTGAGTCTTGCCTACCTTTTAAAACCAAAAATTTAAAAACCTTACTTCAACATGAATACCGACCACTGACAGGAAGGGCGAACTCACTGCCATTTCTCCCACACAACTGAATCATTATTTTGTATGTTAGTTCAGTAGCAATGTTAGATTAGGACGAACTGGGGAGTGTTGTTTATCAGTGGGAGTGAGTGTCTGGTGGGATGGTGTAGACCAGTAGTTCTCAAACTTTTCTTCCCAGTGAACCTCCCAATGTTTTAAACCACAGAAAAATCTTCATGTTGAACAGGTGAATCTGGAGAGGTTCACCGAAAGGACTTTCATTTTGGAAAGAAGTAAAGGCAAATGAAAGAAGAGTTATGGGATGATTGATAATGTTTCATTTCCTTTTCACAAATCTCTTTGAAGACTGGATTAATGATTGTCAGATTATCATATCTACCTCAGCTTTCAGTCTTTTATTTTGGGGATTTTTTTCCCTTCATATTCTTCAAAACGATTTTCTGTTACGGACTCCGAGAACATCCGGTGAAGACCTTTCCCAAATGCTGACTTCTAGAAATTGATTAAGCTGATTTGACATTTTAAAAGCAATACCGCTGTTTCACCCGGTCTTCCCGGCACTATACACAGGGTGTAGGTTAAAAACGCAACATTCAAAAAAGGAAAAATCTTTAATAGAAATTTGGGAGCTGCCTCCTGTAATTTTATTGTCAGCTATATACTCAGTGTGCAGAATAGCCTACATATATATGGGTCTAGGTGGACTCATCAAAAATCATCTTTGTCTACGAAGTTTTCGTGTTATGAAGAATTTATCCTAGATATAATCGATTTTTTCCAAGTATTTTTACTAGAAATCAATTTGGTATGAAAAGAGCGCTCGTATTGAATTAATTTTCTAGTGGTCTTTTTAATAATTCCTTTGTGGTGATGGGGGAAAGTTATTGTTTATAATTAGTCAATAATTATTTGTATTGAGTGAGGGATACAGGCCTCAAATTTGCTGATAAAATGTTTTTAGACTTCATGGGAACTGTTATTGAAAAGGTTTTTCTTAACATTAACATAAAATTGACAGAATTTTGACCAATAGATATTTTGAAATACATCGGATACTTTTTTGTATCTATGTTTTCGAGACAGAGTACGGATAATACATTGTAGGTGAAATTCTCAAGAACTGCGTCGTTTGCTTTCAAATCAGGGTGGGGAGGGGTATCATGTCTCTATCAATTGAGCTGAGCAACATGTCTGGCGAAAGAAATACATGTTTTCATCATGAGAGCAATGATTATCAGAACCTGATAAATCCGACTGAAATATATAATTTCTTTTATTTTTTCTCTCCTTCTTTCAAAAGTCTCAGCGTTTTGTGAAGTGGCTTTACGGTTGTGGGCAAAGAGTTAATATCGTGGATAGAAAAAAAGGAAAAGAAGAGATAAGTGGAGAAAGGAAGAAAAAGCTGAAATAAAAAAACGAGGAAAAAGAGGATACAAAGAGAGAGAAAAAAACGTTAGAATTAAAAAGGAAACGGGTTAAATGATATGAGAAAAGAAAGAGGAAAAAAGAAAAGCCTAGCACTTATCTGAAAACTGAATATGATCATTCAGTTTTCTGATAAGTGTTAGGCTTTTCAGGTTCATATTTCGCCGTCTGCTAACCACTGAATTATTAAATCTTTTTAAACAACCAACAGACAGCCATATCAAATATCTACGGAAGTGTATCACACTGGGCGGATGTAGTGGCTCATTTGGTAAACATCTTGGTTCTTGGGTCAACTGGCTCACGTCAGCGATGTTTCAATACCTCGTGAAATTGAGGATTATAGGCAAAATAAGAATTGATCAAATTTAGGTTGGATCTAGGGATATTTTACTGTTATCTGCCCTGCATCGTGTCTATATGAATATCCACACCGTATCTCCAAAAGTTCTCTATGAAAGGGAGCGTAGGCCATAGAGTAATGATGAATTGGTTAAATAGAGTTCTCAATGAATTTCAATGACATTTTGCGGGAGAGTCGGCCTGGTGGTGAGGAACAATTGATTAAATCATGGGGTGAATCCAGAATTTTTCTACATTTACACTATGACGTTTATAGAAGTCTGCACTCTCGGGGGGCTTTCTCGTTAAGATCAGAAAGCAAAAATTGAACGTTATCCTCGGATAAGTTACCATTTTACACTCACAATACCATCTGACTCAGTCGCTCCTGCACCACGTGACACACGATGTACTGGAGGTGCCCCACTGTGTATGTCCCTCTCAGCCGATCTCTTACACAGTCGGTGGTCCTTCTCCACTGTCTACTGCGAGACTATCTGTGGCCACCCTCTCTTCCTCTGTCCTTTGGCGTCCATCTAACAGCTCCGCTTGGAGGGTTTTGTTGCGGGGATTCGCGAGATGTCTTAACAAGGATAGACGTTGCTCAAACATGGTGGTTCACACAGTTGTGATCTGCTCCTGACCCCTTCATATTGACATATTCCAATTAATAACCAGAATTTTACGTAGGCATCTGGAGTCAGAGACGTCCATCTCTGGGGTGGTCTTGAGTTGCTAACAAAAGAGCATCGTGGATATCACATTCGAATCATGGAACCTCAGTTTGGTTCTACAAAATATCCAAGTTGGGATTTTGTTTATATGGTGCCATGATAGATCATGTGTCAGCGTGTATTAATCGATATAAAAATTCGTTTGTATCGATAATGAGTGGAAGTAGATAAATAAAATGAAGCTCAGTTTAGTGTGGCACAAGGTCACAATTTTTGAAAACCAGATCAGGATCGAACTGTTACGAGACTGACTATCGCTCTGTCAGGCGCCCAAAGGGAGTTTGCGTGTTAGTGAAAATAGTTATATACTAAACTTGACCTATTAACTGAGAACGGCAGGTATTTCCGTCATTGCTGTTCCATGTTTATAACAATAAATGTTTTGTTTCATTCTGGTTGATAGTAAATCAGTTCTATCGGTGTACCAGGGCTTTTTTATCTTGAAATTGATCCCTATTCTTCGTCAATGGGTTTACTTAGTTTTAGCATAAAGCCAAAATCACGAAATACCAAGTGAGGAGCATATATGAAAAATAAAGTAACCCTAATTACACTTGAAAATAATCAATGTTTGGTCAACAAACGAAAAACTATAGTCAATTTTTTGTCTATAATTTTGAGGAGAACCATTCCAAGAGATATTCAGACTATTGAACCCATTGTTTGTGTTATTCATATGATTCCCATGACTTTTCGACTGAACTGTTTTACAGCTTTCTCCAGGTGTGTTTTCTGTACGGCAAAAGCCAGTCTCTGAGGGTCAAGTTTTTTTTCTCATTTCAGACCAAACTCAACTCTCCCCTATACGGATATAAACACCTCCACTCCCACTCCTACTGAACAACCCACAACACAGGAATATCCCCATTTTTTTCTTCAATCTCAAACATGTAAACAATATATAGTTTTCTCTGCATCGATGCAAGTTACTCTGAAAAAGATGGCAGGCAACTGTCGAAGTGCATCAAAACATCCCCACGTGTTAATAAAAAAAATTTGAGTCGTAGCACCTGCTTTTCTCTTAATTATTTCTCTCCACCTTCCAATTGTCCCTTTCATCAGCGCATATATATATATATATATATATATATATATATATATATATATATATATATATATATATATATATATATAATGTGTACTTTAGAGAGTGAGACAGACTCGGGGGTGAAGTTTTTGGTGGTAAGGTCATATAAGGATTAATAATATATTTAATATATTGACATATAAGGATTAATAATCCTTATATGTCAATAGTCCATACATGTTTCGGGATTTCTCCCATCATCAGTGGTGCGTGTTGTGTGAGTGTGAATTAAAATGTACCATGTGGAACCAGAGTCCACTGCCAGCGGCTATGCATTGTGGGTAGGTTTTGTTGTCAGGGCTACAAGAGGCCTCATGCTGAATGTAAGAATGACCAGCAGGTATTGGGATTTTGGTAAAGCAGCAGCAGTTGGACTTGGGGAGGGCAGAGTGTGTCAAGGTGGGGGGTAGTGTTGGGGAGGTGGGTTTTTTGGTATGTTTGGGATAGTGTAGAAGGAGGGGTGGTGGAGTCTAGGATATATATATATATATATATATATCAACGATTATATTATATTGAAACTCTTATTTGAAATAATCTCTCATCATTACATAGTGGATGTACCATTTGGTCTAGACAACGTGAATAGAATAAACAACTGAAAAAAATGAGGCTGTCACAGGAATTGAACTCCGTTTACGTTGTCTAGGCCAAGTGATACATTCATCGTGTAATAACGAAAGCTCATTTCAAATAAGAGTTTCAGTAGGATATAACGCAATTAATAATCATTCTGTTGGATCGTGCATCCGTTTCTTAATAATATATATGTAATAACATAGACCAGAGAGATGATTTTTTCTAAATATTTTACACACACACACACACACACACACACACATATATATATATATATATATATATATATATATATATATATATATATATATATATATATGTATATGTACTTGAATTAACTTAGGTATAACTTTTCACTGAGTTCCGTAATGACTTACCGTATCGTCTCGGGGGGGGGCGCTGTATCAGTTGTTTACGTCACTGTGCTATGCAATAATGTAAACAGCCAGTCACTAGGGGCATTATAGATTTTATTAGATAAGAGCAAAATACCGTGGAGAGCTATGAAGATCATGCGGAAAAGGGAGGGGCTTCTCTTTATGCTTTCGAGAATATACCTTCAAAAAGTGAGGTGCGTCCTACATGACTGTGCGTCTTACATGCTGTAAAATACAGTAAATACTATTTCATACGCTCTCCATTACGCACTGAACAATTAAAGTTACATAGTATTATTTTCAGATCAAATACAGTGACGTGTTATAGTCGAGTTATAGATATGCCTTTTCGCGTTAAAATCTACAGCAAGCAAAGTAAAAAATACGGTAAGCAAATCAAATAATACTACTGTGAAGATCAAAAACTTCGGTGAGTGAATTAAAAAAAATACACCAAGTAAATTAAAGATACGACGAGTAAATTAGAAAATACAGCAAGTCAGAAACAATATATGTTTAAAAGGCTATTTGAGTTGAAATAAAACTAGAAGAAACACAAAATCTAGAACCGGTTTGCAAAAATTCAGTGAAACAGGAAATTACTTTCAACTACATCGGTGTATTTTACAAAAACATGAAACGGATCACCCGTTTACTTCTAGAGCGTATCCCTCTGTTGATCAAGGGTTAAATGGACTTCTCTAATATTCCTTACATATTTGCCTCATTAATTCTTGCGTGAAACAAAATGCTTTTTCGTAATTTTAATTGAATATTTCACAAACACTGCACCTAATGCTCAACTCCCTTCTTGCGTGATAATTGCCGACCATAACACTTAACTATTTGAATCATTTACAACTTTTCTCACCAATCCTTTCTTTGATAAATGATATTGACTCACTACTAATATTCTATGTGAACTGCTTCGTGGCTACTCCTTTCTCCAACCCATTTCATTGGTGAAATATAGATATGCATTCTGATTTTTACTTTCATCTTCTTCTAGCATGCTTTCTTCTAATATTTGCTTAAAATATGTTGCATCATATCTTTTCTATGTTTAACATGCGGAGAAATGAATACGCTGACTGTTCCCTTATTTGTTCTTAAATATTAATTTTGAATCAAATGTATCTGCCTTTCATTTCTCCTTCCAATGTTCTTTTTTCTAACTGACGGAAGCAGATATAACAGTTACGGGAAATATCGGATTAATTATGTAGCGAAAGTCTTAAATGCTAAAGGACCCGCAATGCCAAGGACCCCACACTAAATGCCCCCAAACAATGAATTCCCATTCAATAATTCTGCACCCATTCTATTACAAGAGCACTAGAGTCAACTTTATTGAACGACTGAGTCTTTTAGTATTTATACATATTTCTTAAATTTAGGACCCCTCATAACATATGCTGCAGACTTCACACTGTGTCCATCCGACCATGGGTACAAACTTCCAAAGAAGACAAAAATCTCTACATTAGTTTTTGTGCAATAACTAGATGACTCTTAAAAGTAATCACAACAATAGTTTAGGTCCATTGAACAAATGCAATATGTTGGGTTTTGAGAAAGAATGTGAGTGATGGATTAATTCTTTCGGTGTTAGGAACAATGATGTACGCATGGGTCAGGGCTGGGGTATTGCCAAGAGTAGGATAGTTTATACATGACCAACCTTAATCTCTTTAATCGGCCTTTGTATCACATTTAATAATTTTACAAAATGAATATCGGGCAGTACACCGGAAGAAGGCCGAAAAATGGATCGTTCAAAATATTTGGGGAGCAGCATAAACAGTACAAAGAGTGAGAACAATCGTCTGAATAACCAACCTTCGTGAAGCCCTTTGACCCATGAGGGGAATAGGCCATTGACAATTTTCTTGGCTCTGGACAGTCTTCTCCAGATCCCACCAGGAGTGTACCTCTGCCTCGGTGTCCATGTGCCATGAGATCCTTGTGTGTGCCTGTGGCCTGTATGTTTGTGCACACATTTTGCATTGTGATCGTCAACAAGTTTTAAAAATCCAGTCTAGTTGATTAATTAGGAAGCGTAAGAATTCAACTTGAAAACTATTAGTTTTATTTCTCTGTTTTGGGGGGAAATTTTTTTTTTTAGAACTGACAATGACAAAAAAAACAAAACAAAAGAAAACAGATTTTTTTTTTACTTTCGTGAGCAATGATTAATTAGTATGTACGTTATATTTCATTCTATTTGAGGTATTAAAAAATAATTGTATGCCTTGTAATCTGATTTATCTCAAGAAAAATTATTGTTCTTATCAAATATTTGAATCACAGAACTGACTAATATTTTGGAAACTATTCATAATAAAAGGCTGAAGTTTTCACCATGCAATGATATATGTTTTAAGTATTTATTTTGAACAAACAAGGAGAAACGAAGATAATTAGTTTCTTCAAGCATCTTTTTTTATTCATACAAATTGTATGTTTTTTCATCATTATTTCAAGTTAGTCAGAATCCTGAGAGGTTATTTTCACACAAATATTATTTCGTGGTTTACGGCTGCTAATTATATTAGCCCTCTAAAATATAAATTACCAGAATTGATCTAAGAAGATAAATCCTGGTAAGTAGTGTGTTCACTGCTTAAGCACAAAAACAAGGTTAGTACACAGTTCGTTGGATTGTTAACAAAACGCAGAAATAAGAACAAACAAAGAGGTTAGCAACAGTAGGGGTTAGCAAGTAGATCCCTGCCAAGGGCAGATAACTCCGTATATGGATGATTTTCTTTTGCTGGAAAAGGTGGGCACTACAGTGGCATAACGGGTTATTTACTGCTTTAGTATCTTAGTTTCCTAGGTAATTTATACGTTTGTTCGTTTTTCAAGTTCAAATCTATGTGTATGTGCACGTGTGTATGTATGTGTGTGTATGTGAAAGAAAGAGAGAGAAAGCATATACATAATTTTTTGATCAATTATTAATTAGTTAATATCATCGATATCAATTACCTCCCATTGAGACGCTTAAATAGTACTTTACCTCGAAAACTTTCCCTCGTGCTTAGTGTGTTTTTCTTCTTTACAACAATTGAGTGGGGTTTTTTTGCAAGGGAGGTAACCGATTTCCTCAAAGTAGTTGCATCGTACAGTAAATGGTAAATCAAGGTTCAGTTTAGCATTATAACTACATGGTGAATTGGAATCTACCCTCTAAAAGCTAAAACACGTTTTTCAAAACGATGGTGGTGCAGCATCAATGAATGAAAGGCACTCTAGTGTTGTGGCACGTGTATAGAAGCGCTTAACATCACTGAGACACATTGCATGATTTATCAGGAATCGCTGACAGTGACGAGTATGAGACAAGCACTGTTTTAAGTTTTGTCTTGTTGCATCAAAGCGGTAAACTTATTTTAAACCAGACAACTGTACACTCGTATCTTTGCTATACTCTGTGAGGTTGAGTATTCAAACCTTTTGCTTCTCACAAAAGTACGGTGGCTTTCTCGTGGCTGAGTATTTTAGTATGTATTCGAACTACCAGCATTTATGACGGAATATAAAGCTTGCCTATCTTGCAGATATATTTAACTTACTGAATGAACTAAGTTTACCATTGCAAGGAATAGATTCAAAAATCTTGAGAAACCATGACAAGATTACAGCATTCAAGATAATGCTCAGTTTATGGAAAAAGAGAATTAACAACAAGATTCTGGATATATTTCCAAACTTGTGTGATTACATTAGCAACGATTCATCTGTCAACGCTGATTTAATAATTAACGATGTCAGACAACACTTTGAAAGCACTTGCTGATCGTTTTAATCAATACTTCTTAAATGACAAAATAGAGAATTGGAACTGGATTCACAACCCTCTTAATGTTTAAATTACCGATTAAATCTGACGTGAACATGGGGAATTAACTGAACGGTAATTTGATCGAAATTTACTTAAAACAACAATCGCCTCAAACGTTTTGGTTGGGCGTTGTTTCTGAATATTCATTCTTGTCACGCAAGGTGGTCAGCAGATTGTTACCTTTTGTAACAATCTATTTGTGTTAAACAGTATTTACAACACTTACTAATATGAAAACAAACAACAAAATAGTACCAAGAATAGATAAACCATGCATAGAAATTAGAAAATGGACATGGTGCAACATTGCCAAGAAAAGGCCATTTGTTTTGCTTTCAGTAGATTCATGATGGCCAATATGTAAAACACCAGGCTTATCGTTCGCATTCTTTTCTTTATGTCTGTCGATAGCGCAGAAATACAAACGTGATCCGGTCGATCTAATTCCCTTTCTTTTTAAACTTTCATGAACTCTGCGTAGGATTCAATAACTTTGATTTTCAACGTATTCAATATCGTACGTACTCCTTTTTATGTGTTTCATTTTGTATTCATTTGTGTTCAAACATTGTTTCGATTATCAAATATTCTCAATATAATCATGTAGTCTCTGTTTTCTATTCTTTTATGTTGTATGTCAATTTCATCAGTTTTCTGTTTCCATGTGATCAAGCGAATGTCTTGCCGCCATGTTAAAACCCTATGTTCGTCTACCTTCACGTGCCTCACTTTTCAGACGCTGTTTTGATTTTTTTCAAATCGAATCTCAGCTTCATACGCAATGTGTTCCCTCTTTTTCTGGGGGTTACAGGTCAAGGCCAACTCAGTGATGTTAATGGTAGGCCTCCTGAGGGTGGAGCCGATCCAGTTCCATTTTTTTCGCAGGATCTGTGTGGCAACTGGTTCTAGTTTCTTCTTCTTCTATAACAGATTGGTTTTCCGATCTACAGTCGTTAGCCTTATTCCAGCCCTTAACCTTGAGGAGGGGTGATCCAAATTCGCCTGGACTTTACCCTTTGACCTGTCTAGCATGGTTGGCCCGACAATGAACTTACGTTCCTGCTTGCATAGCTCTACAGGCCATTGAGCACGCAAGCCACCTTATTACGACAAGGGTGGTGGCTCATGACAGATGGGGCAATGGTTTTGTCTCCATTTTTAGAATAATCCATGGAAGCCTAACCATTATTTCTATAGCAATTCCGGATTTTTATCCAAGATGGACTGTCTTACCAGGCTAAGGGACTCCAATACCCCGCTACTTACTTAGTTGCGTGGAGAAGTGGGTTCATCCCTTCCCTAAGGGCATTAATGTGAATTGAACGCAATGTGTTCCAGCCGAGATTTGAATTCGGTTAGCTGATTCCATTCTCTATGTCATCAATTGTTAGGCCCCTGCAACCCTCAAATAAATGATGGCACTGAATTAACTAAAAGGAAAAAAAACTCATCTTCAATAATATTACGGACGTATTTTCATTGAAAATATCTGAGTATTGACCTACTTTCTCGATTTGTAATTTGCTATATAAAAACAAGACGTAACCTAAAGACAAGACGTAGTATGGATAAACGCAAAGAATTCTGAAAATAAATAACCAAGTATCCTTATGATTATTTTAATTCTTTCCGCCACTATAAAAAAAAATTATTTTCTAAATGTTCGAAAAAATTATAAATAATGTCAGAAGATTTGATCATATGATGCATGATAAAAAAAAACTATTATCTTCCAGCAACGCTCGTTTCAATGGCTAAAAAATCTTCTTCCTTGCGTATATCAGAGACGTATCGTCTATGCAGGCAAAGTAGGCAGTGCCTATCTTGGCTAAACTTATAAAGGTTGATCATTAAAAATAAATAGTAAAAGATTTCAAATTCATTGTATATTTGTAACATAATGCGCTAAATTCAATGTATATATCAGTTAATCAGTGAATTGTTATTTTTGTCTCAATCATCATCATCAACCTTTTAGCGTCCCCAAGATCTTCCCCAAGATTCGCTAAACCCCTCTGTCATGGGCATCGCAAAGACAGTACTTTCTGAATTCATCTAGCTCATCACGCTATCTTACTTTCTGTTGGCCAGAATTTCACGTATAATCTCTGGGGATCCATGTTGTAAGTCGTGAGTCTGACATTATTGTAACATATCCACCCCTTTGCCATTTGATTTTTTTAACTGTTTCTATGATATCTCGGACGTCTGTCTTTTCTCTAATACACCGTGCTGTCTTATGATCTTTTCATATGAGGTTGAGCATGATTCTCTCATGTACACGTTGCGTGGTTCTCGGTTTGAGGGTCAATCTGAGGGTTAGGTTCCATGTTCCAGCTCCATATATGACTATCGGTGGGATAGATTGGTTGTATACCCTTTTTTAAAGACTAGTGGGACTTTCTCGCTCTTAAAAGTCGAACTTGCTCTACCGAAAGCTTGCCAACTTAGTATGATTCTTCGCTCTATTTCTTCTTCTTTTAATGACTTTATTGAGAATCGCTATCCTGGATAGATTATTGATCTACTTTATCCAGCTCTGCATTTCGATGTTGATCGTTGTGACTTTGTCCCCAACATGTTCGGTCTACATGATTTTTTTTTTACTGAAGTTCATGCCAAATTTCTAGCTTGCTTCATTTATTTCATCAATCGTTTATTTATTTATTTATTTATTTAAGGTTCTTAGCAAAGAGAACGATGTCGTCATCAGCAAATCTGAGATTACTTGGGTATTCGTCGATTATTCTGATTCCTTTGCATTCCCATTCTAAGTTTGTGAAGAGTTACGGTGAGGTGGTATCACCTTGTCTCACTCCCCTTTCTAGTCGAAAGGGCTCAGAGTCTTTACGTAGCCTGATGAAGGAACTGCTGTGTCGGTAGATATGTTGCAGTACTCTGACATATACGAGGTCTACATCTTGTATTATTGCAACAATGACATCCACTGAATCGAATGCCTTTTTTGAAGTTAACAAATGCTATAGCTAGTGGCATTCTATTTTCTGCTGCTTTCTCTTTTAGTTGGATTACTGAATGGAGATGGTCGATGGTTGAGTAGCTTTTTCTAAAGCTAGCTTGTTCCCATGGTAGGTTTTGCATCTAGCTTTTTGGTGATTCGGTGAGTGATCACTTTGGTGAGAAGTTCGTTGGTTCAGTGGAATAGGCTCATTGGCCTGTAGTTGTTGAGGTCTTTCAGGTTTCCCTTTTTTGTATAACAACATTGATTGCAGTGTTCCACTTTTCTGGGACTTTACTTGGTTTGAGGCATGTTGAATCGAATGGCCAGTTTTCTAGTTTTGACTTTTCCAGCTTTTTTGAGTGGGTCGATGATTATGTTATCGGGTCCAGAACCTTTCCTTTGTTTGTTAGTTTTGTGGGGCTTCCCTATGGTGATGGCCTCACAAACTATACTAAACCAGCCGTGGTTCTGGGTTAGTAAAAGAAGGCAACAAGACGGAATTTCGTTTATATGTTTTATATAGAATATTGATTATCAATATCTCTGGAGACGGGAAATGCCTATTCGCAGTTGAAAAGAGAGGAGGCCGATTTTCATCTAAGTCAAACTGACGACTGGTCTCTCATGTTACGAACGGTAGTCTACTGAATGGTAGCAGCGGTTGACGGTTACTAAGGGCGGCGTCTAACACGAGAGAGACTGGCAGCGATTCTCTTCTCCAAACCCAATTTTACTCTGCTGCTGTTACGAAAATCCCTTCTATTTAAGCCCTTGGTATCAACACTGTATTTCTTTGTAATTGACTCCCTTTCTTTTTCCTGTTATCTCGGTCCTTCCAGAAAATCACAAATATTGACCCTCATCCATCTCGCGACGCAAGTTCGTCCAAGATCATAAATTAGTCTCCCCCTCTCTCAAGGACTCTGCAAATAACTTTTCTTTCATAAGCTTTACTCTTTCTTTCAAAACCCCAGACACTGGCCCCATATCTGGCCATCTAACCAAGAGGAGAACCTCTCTAAAATTACTTGTTTTTGCAACCCAGGATTTGACAGAAGATATTAGATTGAGAAAGTGCAGGTGATTCAACTTCCCATAATATCTCGAAAAACACATTAAGCCCTTATCTGTTCATCGAATCGGGAAGAAAACTTTCTCTAAAAGTATCTGTCTTTTGCAACCCAAGGATTTGACATAAGATATTAGATTGAGAAAGTACAGGTGACTCCCACTTGGAAGCACATAATTCTCACTTTCCACATCCTCAGAAAACACATTATCCCTTTTAACACAGATAACTCCCTTTGTAATAACCATAGTAATTACTGGTAATAACCATAGTAATTTTTGGTAACAGCCACAGTAATTTTCAGGACACAGGGGACTCCTCGCCCCCTGGTGTCACAGTTTGATTGCTTGCTTCACTTCCTGCAGGTTCACTCCTGGGAAATCCTCGAATTGATTACCCTCGGCTCGTGTTTCCTATTCATTTTTCTGCGTCCTTTGTTTGGTGGAATAAAGGTTCTTGTAATTTCCCAGGACACGTTCTACAATTCGGTCCCTATCCGTTGTCAGGTTTCCATCTGCTTCGAGCACACTGGTTATTGGCTTCCTTCCTATACTGAAAGATTTTCCAATTGTTATGAATACCCCACCTTTTCCGAGAATGTTTTCAATGACTGCTGTCACGTATCTTCTTTTGTCTTCCCTTCGTTTCTTTTGGATGGTTTAGTTCAGCTCTGTTGCCGCTATTTTTTCTATTCATGCTGTTAGTGACTTGGGGTTCCAACGTTTTTTCATGAGATTCTTAGTATCTTCGGAGAGTTTACTTATGGTTTGTGATCTTTTTGACTTAAACATACTGGTGACTTCAATTAGATAGGTTTTTATAATTGTTGCTGAGCTCGTTGATATTTTCCTCTGGTTAGATGAGGATGTGTTTTTCTCAGTTCCATGATTGGATGAGTTCTTTTTGATCTGTAAGTGGTTGTAGTTTGGCGTTGAACATTTTCCCACATTCTATCTTGGTGTTAATTTGAATTTTGCATATTATCATTCTGTGGTCACTTCCTACACTGACTTGATTTAGGGCCTGCATATCTTTAACGGTGTCGCTCTTGCTTGCTAGAATGTAGTCTATTTCGTTGTTTCATGATTGGGACTTCTCTAAGTCCACTTTGGCTTTCTTTTCGAAGAAGGTATTCCTGGTTTTCCATTACCTTGTCCTACTTGGGCGTTGAAGTCTCCCATAATGATACTGAAATATTTTTCGGTTTCTTGGAATATAGAAGTTGTTCATCTCCTCGTCGGTTGATTGTAAGTGGGAGCATAAACTTGAATGATATTCAGATTGAACCTGTTTGAGATCTGTACAGTGACACTGGCTACACAGTCTGAGATGGCTTTGAATCTAACAATAATGTCCTTGAGTTTTTTCATGAATTAGAAACCTTCGTTTTCCTTTGTCACTTCCATAGTTGTATAAAAAATGTTTACTCTTTAGTTCGATTAGTTCCTCTCCGGTTCTTCTCGTTTCGGTAATACAAATGCAAGGGTCTGGGTAGATGGTGCCACTTGCCGATGCCCATCACCAATCCAAATATGTGGCAGGTTGCACTGGGTTACATGGTTCCAGTAGCAGGGATTGATCCCGACCTGATCTTACTCTGGCTGGAAGTATTTTTGAAAGTCTATGTTGAAATTTTGATTACATCCTAAGGATTGATATATTGAAGAGTCACACATGTATAAGATTTGTTCCTGAACATTTCAGTGTTCTAAAGTCTGTTTTTTCTTCAGTTCTGAGTTTTAATCGATATTACCAGAGTTCTAGAAGTGAGAATCCGAGTAAGATTCGAAGATGACTCAAGCATAACGAACCATCCATAGTTCTGGGTGGTTTTTCCTCTGAGTGTTGTGGCAGGTCAGAGCAGTAACTACCCCCATGTAGTGATTTTCATCTTCGAGTCGTAATTCGACATCCCTCCTTTTCCAGTGTTGTGTTCTCTGTCTCCAGCTATTGATTTACATAAGAGTGGTTGTAGGTACTTATCAATGGTTACAGATCAATGGTGTCTGATCAATGGTGTCTGATCTACGAGTACTGAGGTAGGTGATAATTCTCCGTTATTTCCTTCAAGGTTTTACTTAGGAAGTGTTTTGAGATTTTAGTCAAAATATGAGACTAGTTGATTTCTAACAAGAAATTTAGAAGGAAAGTAACTTAACGGCATTGGTAAATTGTAGGAACCAACTTCTCAAACAAGTGTTATTTGTAAGATAAACTTATTTGTTGAATATGGAAGCTGGTTGATTCCGACCAACAGGGATCTAAAGTACTTCTTGTTTTATGGTCTCTCATGTGTGAGTATGTCATCTTGTCCCCACTGTTAATTTGTGTATGTTGGGGGTTAAAATTACATTTTTCTTTACTTTAATTTTATAAATATCAATGGGCACAGAGTTTGTCAGCCACAATATGAATAAAACCTGTAATTCAGAACTAAATACTGCAAGAAGTAAGTAAAGGTTTTGAGGTTACTTACCTCTTTACTTTAGTGAAAGAAAAAAGAAAACAGATATTGAATGAGAAACGATTTGTTACTTAACTTTGGCATTAATCAGAAATAAATCTGAAATATTTTTATCCCACGCACTGCAAACACTGCTCTACATAGCTACACTTAATAGTGATACTTTGAAGGCAGCATACATTCTGCCCTCTCTTCAGTAAGTCGTCTTGCGTTCGCAGTTGATCGGGGAGTGGGTGCATGTGTCACGACCTCTGCAGCAGCTGTTTTAGCTACTAACTATTTTATTTCACAATGTCACCCCGAAATATTGTATAAAAAGATTTTCTCTTATTATATAGGAACTCAATTATTTGGCCTTTTTTAATGTGTGTTTGCACTTGTAAGAAACACATAGATAATCAACTGGGAAATTTTCATGGCTAAATATACAGTACCATTTTAAAAATCTACTTGGATTCAAGTAATTGAAGACATTCAATATAATTTTCGGTATTTATTCATTGATTAGTGAATTCAATTATTGAAAGGTTACTTTGTCAGAAAATTGGTAGAATATTTCCTAACGTAAGGACCCTTCCCCTTATATTTAATTTTATGACATCTCAATGAACAGACCTGAAAGAGTTTACCTTGTGAAAAAAAAAATCCCAGAGAAATTCAAATCAATTTAATTTTTTCTAAAATTATTGTAGTGAGTGTAAATTATTGCCCTGAATCTGAAACATTTGAAACTTTCTCATAGCGGTTAGGCCTTTATTGAGAATATGGTTTGTGAAGGTCGACCGATTGCTTACCCTTAATTATTGCAATAGCCAAACATTTGACAAAATCAGAAAACAATAAAGTGAATAATTCAAGAAAATCGCTTTCAAAATAGGAGTAAACGTGATCGTCAAAATTGTCAGCTTTTCAGACGTCATCTCCAATTTCAATTCGAAAACCATCGAACCAAACGATAAACCTAACAATTCTCCTATTTATATAAATAGAAAATCAAATCATCTCCCAGTCTCTCTAAAAGACGTCCCAAAATAAATCAATTCTAAATTATCATTGAATTCATCAAATGAAAAACTATTGAAGATAGTGGATTTGTAAAACATAAATTAGAATAGCGAGATATAAATAAATTAGAAAAACTAACAAAAGATGTAGAAAAAGGAAATATCATTTGGTTTATCCTATCCTTCAATAAGCAAGTAATAACAAACGTAGGTAAAATCTTCTTGGATCCACTTAAAACATACTTCCAACCGAACAACAGAATACAGCGGATTTTGAATTCAAATAGATTATAATCGTCGTACTGCAACATGAATAACATAGAAAGAATAATCCACAACCACAATGATAACGTTTTAAATCAAATACAAAAAAAAAAAAATTGAATTGAGAACTGGATAAAAAATCTAATTGTATTGAACCGGAAGAATGCATGCTAGAAAACAATTGTTTAACACCTATATATACATAGAGCATGAATATTCACACAGACAGATAAAAGTGATTCTAAATTCTACATAGAAATCTCTAAATTGAATTTCAAGAGCAGATCAGCTAATTATAATACCTCCTTTAATCTTGACAAGCACAAAACACCTATCATTTTTTGAAACTTACTGATAGTCGAAATTCCATCCTTGATTTTTAAAAATTCTTGAAAATCAAAGAAAAAACAAATAAATGTTGAAACTTTAATTCAAGATGCAATCTGTATCTCGAATAAAAACAATAAATTGTAAATTTAGGGATAAAGATAAATTACTTAATTCTAAGTCAGAGATCGGTGTCAAATGTCGTCACAGGAAGAGGTATACTCTGGAAAACTTGAAAGGAAATGTAATAATCACCGCAGTAAAACTACCAAACGGAAAAACTATGAGAAAAGAAATAACAAAATACGGATTAAAAACTTAGAAAATAACTATTTGCAGGAATTAAACGCAAAATAACTGAACCAAATAATAAACTTCACTAAAGAAGGATAAAAAAGAATTTCAAAGCAGATTAAAATGAAAAAACATAATACAATACAGTAACAAACCTTTACAACACCAGAAAAACCAAATCAAATTAGAGGAAGATTTCCTATTCGTAAAAAGAAACGAAATAGAAAAAATTAAAACGTGCTTGAAAACAAAAAAATAATGTGAAGTGAAGATGAAAATCACTTGAACAAATAACACATTTTAATTTATATAAATAAAACTATGTAAAACTATGTATTCACAAAAAAGCTAAAAAACAAACAACACAGAACTATTAAAGTAAATAATTACAACTCACTCCAACCGTCACTTTTCTAAACATAGAACAAGTTATCTTCCAAGTATATAAACAACTCTGTGTGTGTGTGCGTCTTTGTGTATGTACATCTTATATTTATAGTTTTTTTCCTTCTTTGGCGACTGGAACCTTACTTTTGAGATCACTTACCTCATTAAGTATTTAATGTGATCATAAAACTCACGTCGTTTTATCTTGTGTAAAATATGTTTCTCACACATGCAAACTTCTCATTTGTGCAAAGCCTATGAGAACTTATTTCTTGATTGGCCCCCAAACAAATTCTCCAATATTCTCTGAAGTCAACCTATAAGGTTTGTTGTACTAAGCTGAGCTTAGTAAGAGCCTAGTCGAGGTTGTTCGGTAGATTAGAAGTTGGACTCGGCCAACCAAAACTGTCAACATCTATGTAGGTTTCTTCAATTATTATGTGCATCTGGCTGGCTGGCTATCGATGCATGTGTTAAGCACACGGGTCGCACCATTGGCGTTAGCGGACTGAAAATTAAAACATTCACTTTTTATCATGTTCAGAATAATGTTCTTTTCAAACCCCCCCCTTAAAAAAAGAAATTTTTTAGAGGAGGGTTTAATGTAAGTTCATGCTTAAGTGGTCCCTCCGTTTGTATCCACTTTTTTCCCTATAAATCCGGCCTTTCAAGTGATCACCGTCCAACAATAAGTATTCTTTGATCCCAATTTTTACCAATTCATCAATTGATCACCCCTTGCAACGAAAAGTAAAGTGAAGCAACTAAAAAAGAAACAAAGATGTTATTTATTACCGGTAAAAATTCCTCTAATCCACTGATAACCTTACACCTTATTTAATTAATCACTACGAACATTTACGTAAAAGATTTTAGAAATTACATTACCTGTTCATATGACCTTCCTTTCATTCTAGTTGTTACTAATCAAATTCAAGTTTTCACTTCACATTGCTTTTATACCGTAACAATAAGAACAATCCTCATCAAATTCAGGGGGAGTAAACTCTTCACTGTTTGTCTGCCCCAAAACAGAACCAATATGTAAAATTAAGATTCCCCAACTGAAATCATGACCAACTGATTTGTAGACAGCTCTCTTACCAACTGAGTTATATTGATGAGTCTTACATATCTACAAAAAGTACGTTTGAAATACGCAAGGGCATATTTCATGCTAATACACAAATATATTTATACTAAAATAGATATATTTTCATAATGTTTTATTCATCATATCTACAATGCAAAAGTTGCAGAAATCATCTTCAGTCGGAAGGAGTGGAGTTTGTATCTGCAGCAGCTAGGCGTTCTTATTTGACCTGTTGAAATGATTTTGCATTAAGCACTTATGTCAGTGATCTACGTGTAAGGGCTAGTGAGCTAATATAGATGACCATTTCTATAGTTATGAGTTTGAACTTCATGGAATGTTTAACATTCGTGTCCTTGTACCAGGAAAAAGTCGTTTGAGCCTTGTGGAAATGGATGAATGAATGAAGTGAACTCTGCCAGAATCCAAACTTTGTTCGCCAATTCCACTCCCAATGCTGATGATAACTATTGATAACTGTTGCACCACACACACACACAAATATATATATATGGAGACTTATTTGTTATCCAAAATCAATTGATTAATTTACTATACATGTTTCGGGATGTCGTATGTGTATACGTTTCAGTGGTTAAAAGATTAGATTTCTATTAGTAAAAAAAAGAAGCAAATTTAGCATCCAATGTTTTGCTTTGAAAGTAAAAATGGGAAAAAAAATGAGGATTCGTGGCAGGCCATAGTGGTGAGTTCGGACTATTTTATGTCTGAAAGAATCTGTGGCGGTTTGTTTGGATATACTTTTGGAAGTGGCGGCAGCAGTTATAGGTATTTTATTGTTTGTGCTGGCCAAAGGAGGTGAACATTCTTAAGAATCGGCTATCACGGATATTTGGGAGCCGGGGTACTAGGAAGGGGTCTAGATCGTATATGGATTGTTATTGTGATGAATAAGATTGTATGTTTATTAAGGGGTGATTGGGCCTAGGTAGAAGTGTAGTCTCAGGTGCAGGCATGAAGATAGTGATTAGGTAAACATTGAGTAATTAGGAGTGAGAGGATTATGGTGTTAGATATAAGCGTGGTTAGGGTTGAGTTTAGTTTCAAGTCTCTTAGGAGGCAAAGTTTTAAGTTAATTAATCTACATATCTTCATGCAGTTCTAGAATCTTAGTCGTGTAGAGAGGTGTACTTTTTTTTCTATTTTTTCAGTGAATATGAATCTAGCGTCTGCACCAAAATTGCGACCAAGGAAACGGAAGTGTAGTTCTACTGGGACTAGGTTGGGATGGTTGGAGGATTTAATTCTGTACCTATAGTTATTAGGTTCAAAGTTGAACTTACCAATATCGCTTTGTTAACCTAACTATCTGAAGAGCAGATTCTCCTTATTCTAAGTACTTATGAAAATTATAGGGATTTTTTCAGGTGTTAAGAGTGAATCGATTTCAAGTGAAGGTAGTTGTGAGTGTCTAGGCTAGATATAGAGGGTGGTCTTGAGGTTTCTATTATTATCTATGTCCATGCTGTTGTACAGGAAGGCTATAGAGTCAGTAGATTTTTCATAGTCAAATTTAATAGAGTAGTGTGTAGAGTTTATGTGTCTAAAGAATTTTTCTTGTTCGGTTTCACTTCCTGTATATATTTAAAGAATATCATCTATATATCTAATTGAGAAAATGTAGTATTCACGAATCTCTGGCGAGGAGTATTTATCTTCGAATTTGCTCTTGAAGATTTTGGCATAAGAGGGGGCTGTAAATGTGCCCATGGCACTGCTTTTCTTCTGGAGGAAGCGTATATTATAGGAATTGAAGGTTTTGAGGGTGAGAATGTGTTGCGTAGTTATCGTTTCTGTTTTGAGTTATTTGATGGTTCTATCATTAAGGGCTTCTTTGAGGGCTAGAATGCCCTCTTCATGTTTGATATTAGAATATAGGTATTTGACATCTATAGTGACGTGAAAAAAACGAGAGCTGTCAATATATATATATATATATATATATATATATATATATATATATATATATATATATATATATATATATATATATATATATATATGCTGACACCTCGTTTATTCGATTTGAAGCCCAAAAGTACAGTTGCTGAAAATCCATTCCTCGATACATACAGTCATACTTATCTATGTATGTGTGCACGTGTGTCTGGAGTGGTGCGTGTTGATTTCTATGTGTAAAATAAAGGAAATATACCATCTTCACTTTTAGCCTTCATGTTGGTAAACTGAGAATACTAGGTTTAATAAGCAAGGTGAGCTAAACGTCAAAAACTTTCTTTATGACAAAGTACTCAGGAGTATTTCTTAATGACTACTTCTCGTCTCACCTTTGTTATTATCAAAAGTATTTCATATCGCAGTTAAATCACTAATAACTGACATAGCATCTTTTTTCTCTTTCACTCACTCAAAAGAGTTTTTACACCACTTGAATGACTAGAAAGCATTCGGAGAGCGCATACCTATGCCAACGCCAATGTCACTAAAACCCGAATGAAAATCAGTTTTTATAGAACTATGGTATAGGGGAGGTAACTGTAAAAATATCTCTCGATCAGCGTCCTAATTCGATAAATTCTTCTTTTGGTCTATAGCTTACCCTTTGGAAAAATTTAATTGAAATCGATTGGGAATTTTCAGTGATACTGTGTGAACAGATAGGCTAACAGGATAGGCAGCGGTGGGAAGTATGTGTGCTCATGTGCGTGTCTGTTTTGGACCATACAAGCAACAAAACTACTTAATTGACTGAGTTGAAATTTTGGCATACCCATGCGTCTTTGAGGCTCACGAGTGCGATCGAGGTCGCACTGAATTGCTATTAAGAAGACTTTTAGTTTTAATGTGCACTTTGCCTCCTCGTGGTTTGGTTGTTAGCGATTAACCCATGTTCACCACTTTTCAAAAGACTTGAGAAAATGAAAAGAAAAGGAATGTTGATAAAAATAAAGATACGAAGACGTAAGAGACAAAGGAAAAAAGAAAGAAAGAAAGGAAGGAAGGAAGGAAGGGAGGGAGGAAGGAAGGAAGGAAGAAAAAGATAGAACTAAAGAGAGCAAGAAAAAACGGAAAAAAGAAAGAAACAAAGAGGAAAGACACGGAAGAAAGAAAGAAAGAAAGCTACAAAGAAAGAAAGAAAAGGGGGAAATGGAAGATAGACAGAGAAAAACGAGATAGAAAGAAACAAACAAGAGAGAAAAGGAAAGAAAAAGAGAAGATAGAAAGGAAGGAATAGAAAATGAAAAAATTAAAAAAAGATGGAAAGAAAGAAACGAGAAAAGAGAAAGATGAAGAAGAAAAGAGAGAGGTAGACATAGATTAAAAAAAATGCCAACGAAGTTTGTGAATGTCAAGTGACATTTTAATTGGGTGTCATTGCTATCTAACACATATCCATTGCCAAACGGGGTGTCTCCATGTTTTCTTCTTCGAGTTGCAAAAAGATCGTTTGCCGGTGGAGTGAGTAGTTCGGTTCAACCCAACAGAGAAGTGCACAAACTCAGCGAGAATCTGAAACCCAATTCAAGTACCATCGACCAGTTTAAATATCAGCACATTGGGGAAATTATATCTTGCTTTGCATGCATGGAATTACGTGACCATGCATATACACGTGCGTCCGTTGTGGTGAGCATGCGCCTGTGTGTAGCTGAATACAAAACAGGTCTATGAAGTTGTAATATATGAATTGCAGAATGAAATGAGTGACACCACATCGGGAGTTTGTTGCCTCTAAGTCTATTGCAAATGGCCCGAGTAAGTAATGAGATATATGGAGCCCAAGCAGTGACGAATGAATCTGTTTCCATCGTAAGAGCACTACTTATTTTATTACGTTGTTACATTTGAAATGTTTTTAATTGTACGATGAAGAGTGATTACGACAATGAAAAATGATGGATATTTAATCAAAATTTGACCTATTTCAAGCAATAACCTTTCCCGAATGATCCTTTAATGATAAGAAGCCATCTCTATAATATCATTTTGGTTTAGTGGTCACAAATATAATAAGGAAAACCATAACTCGTGCTTTACTGTAAAGCATGAATTATGGCTTTCCTATTTTCGTGTATATAATATTTTGTTGGATCTGAACAGCGATGGATAGTTGTTTGAGAGACGAGGAGATTTAGTCCTCGTCGTGGTGTCAGTGTATTCCGCTGTCCCTGTTCTTGTGGAGGGAGAAAGGAGATGTTAGGGAGTGAATGGAATGTGCACCAAGTATGAAGTTGGACCCGCATTGATGAAGCAAGAAGATATACACATATCTTTGGCCAGGGAAAAGACGTACGTTTAATACAAGAATAAAGATGAGGTACATGAAGGATAACGTTTTATCCATATGTGTTTCCCGACGTGAGGATGGTGGTTAAGATCGGATCGGCCAGTGGGCCGGCGAAACGACAACGATCTTAGGGAGAAAGAGAGTGGCCGGCTGCAAAGGCTGGGACCAGAGGCATGACCAGCTAGGGGTCCTGGCGCCAAAGAAAGAGAGAGAATAGCCGGCCGCAGAGGTCGGGGCAAGAAGCGTACCCAGCCACGGGTGCTGGAGCTAATGAGCATTGAACCATGTGTGTCCAGAGGTTTTATATGGGTCGTCAGAAGAAGTGACGTTTTGGATATGTAGCTAAAAGGAGATTTTCGAATTTAATTCCTCACTAAAAGTATAGGGGGCACGACACTATTATTGAACATTTTATCACGGATATGAAGTTCAAAATGTTTGAAAAGATTATAATATGCAAGAGAAATGTCTAGTGAATGTGAAGGATGCCACAAAACTTCATATTCAAATTCTCTAGGCTTAAAAACAGTCAGATGAGTGATGTTGGGTTAGGTACTGTCAAAGAGAATTGCATTCAGTTTATGTAGGACCCATTTTTCAACCTTTAAACTTTTCCCATTGCCTTGAGATGACGCGATATGGTCGTTGTTCAACAATGACCATATTGACGTCTTCAGAAAGTACTCGAACTACTGTCCGTATGTCATTAGCGACTGCTGTCGATAATTATCCATAATTACGAACAGGTTTGAGCCTACCTCGAGGTTTACTATTGGTATCCTTATTTCAAAACCAAAACCTATGGATCTAACGCTGAACAGTTCGCAGTGTGCTCACTCCAAATGCATTATTGTTGTTATCAGCTACCTCAGCAGCATTATAACCTAATTCGAAATTCCTTGTATAAATACCATTGGGGTTAAAGAGTAAAAATATCGATTAACACACACGCACACACCCACATGTATGGGTCATTGCCGCTTGAAATTATCTGACCACCATTACCTCACCATAATTTCCTAGCAATCAGTGTTGGATGATAATGACGTTATTTGTTGTCTTATTACCGTAAGAGTTGTCTTCTAAAAATGATTCCACTCGCTGTGTATCTGGGAAAGATGAAAAAATATTGGAGAAACATTGGAATAGAGTTATGAATGAAAACCATTCCACTGTGGTGGTCAGTCTTATAATTATTGAATATGTTATATCTATGTACAGGTGCGGATCCAGGTGTGTGAATATCTTGGGGTTCAGGATCACCCCTACCTCAGAAAAGCAAAAGCAACTAAATTCTAAAGTAAAATATCTAAAGATATCTTATGAACAAAACCCAAAATATCATCAAGTAATCTTAAAATAACCTTAAATTCTAGATTTATCATTTTGTTTTTCTTCTAATAAAAGTACCATATATTCCGTCGTATTTGTCATATTTTTTTAATCATTGGTTCTTTGGTGAATTTCTTTGATTCATTTAGGTCACCTCTTGCGCTAATAGCAACGACTTGAGATTTAGTGAAATATGCCTGATCATACATTACTTTTTTGTTTTATGGGTGAAAATATTTTTGTCGTTTTGACCCCCTGCACGAAATCCTGGATCCGTCGCTATTCAAATATTGGCAGATGACGAGCAAATTTTCATTGCCATGTTTAATTGTGACACGTCATTTCTAGTTGAAATAAATTGAGCCCAATAAACAGTCTCAAAGGCTTGCACCGTTGCCTTCATGGTATTTTGGGCGGAATGTGAATATCATGGGACAGAATTAAACTACTAAATAAGGCAGTTCATTCTTTATCAGGCTTATAATTAGATGATAAAGAGACGGGGTATTCAATTGCATTTTGACAATTCAATTTAAGGTTGGAAAAGAAATCCAAGGAAAAGGCTTCCATACGCTGAGTAGAAAATGTTTACGTCTCTCGTGACGTGATAATTTCGCTGGCGGTTGTCCAATGATTCTTTACTGACGAGTCAAGAATTTATTTATTTTTTATTTATTTGTTTCGAAAATAAGGAGATACAGAAGCAGGTTGGCCGTAACGAGGGGGCATTAGGTTTCGTTTTAATGACCTTAATTTATAAGGTCCAAAAGTTTTCGGAAAAAGATAGTTTTAGCAAGTTTGAAGTTGACTCAGGGTATAAGTGAGCAAACTCAGAGACCAGGAAGCCAATGCCGTACACTAATTAAAATTGAATGAAAATCAATTCATATATAGCTACGACATAGGGAAGATAACTGGATAAGGTTTGATTTTCTACGATTTTAACCTATTGTCTTAATATATGAAAATATCCCTCAAACGGATCCAGCCCTAAATTCAATCAATTCTCTCTCTTAGCCGATTGCCCACCATTCTGCAAACTGTGGTGTAAATTAATTGAGAACTTTTGGAGATACTGTTTGAAAAAACAGAGAAACATGAGGAAATACATGAACTGAAGCTTTTGAAAGCCATAGGGAAATTATCTTTAAATAGAAAGAAAAACCTCCATCCGGCCGAAAATTCAATCATTTCTTCCTTAGCAAATGGTTCATCTTTCCACAAAATGTCATTGTGATTCATTGAGAATTTCAGGAGGTATTGTGCAGACAAACAAGACTTAATATGAAGATCCAGGGTTCGATTCCCGGTATGAGCGAAGATTGTGTGTGTGTGTGTGTGTGCGTGAGAGAGAGAGAGAGAGAGAGAGAGAGAGAGAAATAATCTGAACAAGTATTGGAAATTAGAATTGGATAGTCTTTTACCAATGATGGTATCTAAACAGCATAGAGAAGTTCCAAAAGTTATACAAAGACTCTCGAAAGTGATTTGGCACGTTGGATGCATTTCCACGAGTTCATGGTGCAGCATCTGATAATTAATTTTATTAAGAAAGTTTTTTTCGGAACTTTTATGAGAATTTTTGGTCCTCTCTATGAAAGAAATTTCATTTTCATTCATTTATTTTCTGCTCATTCACATTCGCAATTCATGTTATTTGGTGGAGAACGTATGTGAGTTTCAGGTTTACTGTCCCGATTTCCGGTCTGGACAAAGGGAGATAATGTCATGATTAAGAAACGTAGAAAAAATTCTGCTCGTCAATGTATTTCTGTGAATGTGTGTCTACTTATACAACATCAGGTCGTTCAACAACTTGAAGGGAAAGGGGTAGAATTTTCAGCTTTCAGTTTGACCATATATGGATACATCGCTGGGAGTAGACGTTTATCTGATCTATCGTTAAAATGATGCCCAAGGCGTTTTAAAAAAGTTAAGTGCCGAGAAAACTGGACAATTTTAAGAACCATCTACACATATGCTTTAAACTTGTCACATTCAACTCATAAGTAATACGAATAAATAGCTATACGGGCTTAACTTTGCAGTCGTGTTTTGAATGCTTCTGATCTTTGATAAAAACAAAGAGTGTGGGAAGGAATGCAGAATTTTTTCCTTGTTTCGGTTGAAAAAAGATAAGTGCTAAAAGTACCCAATACCTTCCCAAAAGTTCATTTTAACATCCTTATGTTTGCATGTAGAGTTATTTTGTCGGGTATTTATGGTCATCATGTAGGTTTTTATTTCATATGGGCCCACTTTGCCCAAACGGTAAGCTTTTGATTCACTCTTCTTATTTATAATGAACTGAAGGCCTATACTACAACCATGGATATCCAATGCTCGAAACATAAAATCCATGGGAGTCCGAAATGTGTTTAATTGCTAAGAAAAGATCATCAAAAAATCTGGCCTACTTACCCAGTTTTACGGTACGTTGAAATAAACTTTTTTAAATGTATCGGATAGTTTTTACACTCACTGCATTATCTTTTGTAGGCTGAATCACGAAACTAGGAGAGTGCCAAGAACCTAATAATAATAATGATGATGATGATGATGATGATGATGATGATGATGATGATGATAATAAATAAATAAAAAAAATAAATAAATAAAAAAAAATAAAAAAAGGTTCCTGGCACTATCTTAGTTCCATGATTCAGCCTTTTGCAGCATATAGTAGGATCAAAGTGTAGTACCTATCTTTCTCACGTCATCGAAACATAACATTAACAACTATTGTAATTTCAAACGTTATTATAGTTGTATTTTGATTGTTTTTATTATTGATTTTAATTTGATTCACTTTAATAGACTAAAAAGAAACTGATTATGGTTGTATTTTAATTGTCGAATGCTTTCTCTTGAAATTATTAAAACAATAATTCACATATGAAACAATAATTTAATTACAAAAATACAAAACAAACAATGATTTATTCAAAATGTAATAATTATCAGTGAGTGAAAAACGAGTAATGAAGAGTTTTTAGAAGTATAAATGATTTCATGAAATCTTATCGCTGACGATTAACAACTGAAATACAATCATAATAACGTTTCAAATTGAAAAATGGGAAGTCAATGAAATGCTTTGTTGACGAGAGAAGAACAAAAGCAACACTTTCGTCAGAAGGTTACAAAATGCTGGACCACAAAATGAAAAAGTTAAGTATTTTATAAGAGGTAAATATCTCATCCTTGCTACTTTAAACAAAAAATCTGCACAGAAACCAATGATTAATAGTGATTCAATGGTAAACTGATATCTTTTGAGGTACGCAGAAAACTTGTCTACGTAAGCTTATAACTTTTCCTGATTTTCAACACATTTAGTGTTGCTAAGACAATTTACTTGGAGCAATGAAACGCAAAAAAAAAATTAGGGATCTATACATATATATCCGTATTTTTCAGTAACATATTGAAGAAAAAAAAAACACTAAGAAACTTATGCTGATATTGCAACGTAAGATCCCGCGAATTTTGAGCGATTTTATGAATTAGAGTAAATGCTCCAAATAAAAAATATCAGCACAGATACAGTATATGATTATTCGTTTGAGTCAATAACTTTATCGCGACTAAACTACGGTTGGATTTCCTTCAGCATTGAATAAATAGATTAACAGCGCGGATCGGAATATAGAATAAGTTTCACTTTTTACTCAGTGATGAAGAATACCCAGCCTGAGTTTAGTCGCAATAAAAATCAACGAGTAAGGTCCAGAAGACTGGTGAACGCCATCTCTCTGATACTATAATTTGTATTATTTACATGAACGTATGTCACAACTCTGAAAGATCTGGCATTCAACAGGGCCCAATGCAAAACAGTGGATCAGGAAAATATTTGATAGGTGACAGCAACGACCACCAATGGTCAAGCTAATGATGACAAAGATGATCTCATTTTACTTGCACAATTTTGATATCACAAGGTCGTTATAGCAAATATGAGATTCGCAAAAATCAGTATTCGGTCTTTTGCCATTCGACTCGCAACAGATTGGGGCGGGGGCCAATTGATGTGTGAGAATGCCTCATATTCCACTGAATGAGACTCAGATGCAAGATAAGATTAGAGTTGTTTCATTTCTGTCTGGATTTTTTTCAGATAAGGAATTATCTTCAGGAGGGTGTCGTAAATGAGGATGTTTCAGAAAGATGAGTCGGGAGGTCGCCGCCACCAAAGCCTGAGGGCAGAATGTCCACATTCCGCAGTTTAATTTCGATAGTTAGGCCAAACAACCTCCCGTTTCAGCTTTCTAAAACGAGGGAGATTCTAAACCGTAGGTGTGATTGAGAACGTGATAAAGCAGGGGATGGCAATCCTGAAAAAGGACTTTACGACCTGTTTTGGAAAGTGAATGAGACGGTTAGATAAGAGGACTAATTTGAAGGGGGCTAAAGTGCTACTTCCCTTCATATAGGCTTCGGGTGACTGTGGGGAAGTCCTGCCTATTTTTAAAATGTGCATTCCATATCCTGTTTTTTTAACTGGGTTCAAATACTAGATTACACGCAACTATTTCGGTCACCATACAGAAACAATGATTCATTTATCGGCACTACAAAGAAAATACCTAATTTTTGGTGGAGTGGGTTGGGTTTTAGGAGGTATTGGTATGGATCGGCGAACCGAGTTCAAACTCCGAATGGGACAGTTTTCGTTCACTACGCACTAATACCCTTGAGGAAGGCATGAATCGGGCTAGCACCCTAACCCCGTAGAAAGTGCTACAGTAATCGTGATAAGGCCTCCATGGATCATTTCTCGAAATGATGATACAATCATAGCCTCATGTGTCGCGCAACACCAGAATAACTGACCTTGAGCAAAGTGGATTTTACCGAGATGAAAATATGTCTTTTATAACAAAGCAGAGCATCAAAAGAAAGTATTATCATTAGTCTATGACTATTAGATCGAAACAGTAAATTATCCCCCCCCCCCTCAGTGATAGTTGATGTTGCATAGGATCCCCTAAAGTCCCTGAGACCTCCTGAGATATTAAAAAAACGAATAAAGATCTCATGATTGCATTGTGCGTTGAAGATTTAGTCCAGTGAGAATTAATGGCTTCTCTCAAGTTTTAACTGAGGAATGTTTATTATCTTACTCTAATCTAATGAATTTTATCAAATCGCCTTTCTCACTGAAATAATAATGTCGTCTTTTTCTGACTAAAACTCTAAAAAATATCGTTACTCCTAGAGACCACTTCAGGAGCTGTATTTGTTTTTGGAGACTAATCTCGAATATTGCCCCAATATAAAAGGATGAAATCGAGTCAAGGACTGATGCAATGACTGAAATATGCAATGACATTCGACAGGGAAATAGCGACGATTCTTCAGGTACATATCGTCTAACTCCTGGAGAGTTGAACTTAGTTAAAATTGCCAAACATTTAGATAAGGCCAAACCAAAGGGTCATGGCAAAATTTCAAAGGGCTGCATTGCTCATGTTTGACCATAAAATTATCAAAATGGCAAACCTGTAACCCATAACCGAAGCTATTCTTTGCAAGAGAGGCGGACCAGACTACAATGTAGAAAAGTCCGTCCACAAGTATCTGAAACTGAGTAAAAAAAATCTAGATTCTAGAGAATAGATGTTATTGATAAATCCGTCAAAATAAGCCCCCCCCCCCCCTAAAGTCGAAAAAACTTTGTTTCAAAACAACAACAAAAAACTAGAAGGGACCTAGTGGAGTACTGATGCCAATTTTCAAGTATACAGACAAAACAGAATGGCCAGGGGCACTGGGATCTTATAAACAAACACATAAACAAATACACATATAAAAAGGATAGAACTCTCAGCCATTTTTGATGGCTATAGTTGTTCAATAGAAAAAAACATTTGTGACATTTGCCACTCTGCTATATGTGTGTGTGTGTGTGTGTGTGTGTGTGTGTGTGTGTGTGTGTGTGTGTGTGAGATCCTGTTTCTTGTTACTCTTACGAATAGGATATACGACAAGAAGAGTTGTCCAGGCGAATTTCATCAAAAAATAGCCAAACCGGGAAGTAAATACACTATTGATAAATTTGGTACCAAATGAAACGCAATTTTATGTAGAATAACAGAAAACAAAACATGAACTTTTAAGGAAAATGTTTTGATAAACATAGATGTAAAGTGTAGTATTTTCATTTCAAATGTAGGATTTCAAAAATAGTCCCATTCTGAATTCGGAACGAGTGGCCACAAAACTAAGAGGGGAAAAGAATCTTAGTTGATGTTCAATTTTAAGCTGGTTAATTCAAAATTTGTATCATTATTGAGGATTTCGTTTTTCAGACTGCATAGTAAAATCTGACTGAAAATATTACAGTTTTGAAATTGCTGTAAAAATATTCCCATTCCCTATAATTCTACATGAAATGGTGCCACTTTTTTTGCAAACATCCCGGGTCCAACTCTAATTTGACTAGACTAGAATGTTTTCAGTTCCAAGTGTTCATATCGTATTTGGTAAACGTAGTTGAAGATATCCAGAGGGAAGAATTATTCACCACTAAACGAGATTTCTTTTCCAATATATCTGGAATTTGACCAGGGAAAAGAATCAGAAGCGAAAATAATAAGAAGAAATAAACTAGTTAGTCATTCACTAGATCCCGTCACGTCATCAATGTTTTTGGCAGCATGCTGTGTTGGAGTGATCGATTAAAAAATTGGGAAAAAAGTAATCAATGGATAAGTTACTTCTTTCGCCCTTTGTTGGGCAGTAATCACTAAAAAGTCTGAATTTTCATTAAAACGAGTATGAATGCTATCGGACACGAACTAGGTGACCAATTTAACATAAACTCACATTGCAAATTCACTCTCCCTCTTAAAAAGTTATCTAAGGTGAGGGAATGTCTAAACATGATAAGATGTAAATGTTTAAACTTCGGTTGACGATTTCTAAAATATCATTCGGATGCGAACGTACCAGTCATGGATGCAAATGAAGATGAACTGACACCCACTTAATCAGCCTTCCCATCACTTTACTAAATTGAATGATTTTTCATTTCCTCTCTCTCTCTCTCCTACACACACACACTCTCTCTCTCTCTCTCTCTCTCTTACACACACATACACACACACACACATACACACACACACAGACACACTACCGTGTTTGCACCTACTCATCAACATTGTCTCCAAATGGCAGAAATAGCCAAAACTTTCCACTCTTCCAACACCTTTAGAATCTATGTTCGATTTGAGTCCCATACAACCTGTCACGATTAAAGATTATAGGGAGTCTCAGAAACATTCAAAGGGAGAAATACCCGTGATGACAAGATTATAAAAAATATGTGGTTGAAACAAGAAGAATCTGCTGTCAAATGATCATGTGGTTAAAAAATTCCAGAAAATAGCCATGACCAGTTAAAATATCTCAATATAAGAATTCAAAAAGTTCGAACTTAACAATCCAGCTCGATGAATCATCTATCTTAAATGAAGTTTTTTTTTCGTCTTCATTTGCTTCTACATCCAGTAATTGCAAGGTTATGACTGAGGACTATTCATAGACTAATTATAGACAGTACCTATTGCTTTTATGCTATTGAGTGTAGAAATTTTCTGATTCAAAGGGGTTAAAAGTGGGGATACTCTGAATTATTTCAATCTTTTTTTTTCATATTTCCAAACTAATGGTTTCGACTCAACGAACGCAGACATCTGGAGAGGGTTTTTGTGTCAATCTGTTTGATAAATATTTAGTATGAGTTGGGTTGAGAATGAGGGTCAGGTAGGACGTAGGGGTATGGTGTTATTTCTGTCTTTTTTATCTTTTAGTCCAAACAACTCCCTACCCTTGTTATCAATAGAGGATGTCTCTCTGTCTAATCTTAATGGAAGACAACAAGGCGCCCAGTCCGTGTTCTGACTGAAACACTTCACAAACGATGCAGAGCTCAGCCTTTACTTATTTTCAAGATGCTTCTGTTTAGTTCTATACAATCTGCATCCAATGATGTTCAACAAAAATCTGTTTGGTCAACTTTCAGAGAAACAAACACAGTCGTGGAGACCAACCTATTTGCTTTATTCAGTTCAGCATTATTTGGAGATCAGGAAAGTTATCAACAAGAGGACAATTATCCAGTTATTTCCTCAAGACAGTAAACCATTCTCCAAGTTGTACTAAAAGTTTTTTCTGTAAGTTTTTGTGCAACAAAAGTTTAACACGCACGCGTGTGCGCACACTCAGGCACCCGTACACATAATCATACATGCACACGCATTACCCGAGCCGATAAAGGTGGATCCATAGTGATCTGGGGTATTGAAGAATATCTTCCATCTGAATTATACCGAGTTTTACAAACTCCTTGACAAACCCTTTACGGACAATCAGGACATCAAAACCCACACGATTCTACTTACTTTTTAAAATACATAAGAAAAATAACCCAGATAAACCGTTTATTTCCTCAACTGATCGTCGGAAAATGAAAAATATAAATATGCCGACTTCCATATTCAACCCTTAGCTATGCAAGTAAAATCTTATATAAGAGAGACATCAGACCTCCGCAATGAAATAAAGCAAAGCGATTCTATTCTCTATGGACGTCGAATTCCTGTAATCTTATATCAAACATGACGAAGGAATTCACGTCGTACCAGAAAACCTATAATAACTTTTACACACCATATACTCACTCTCAGTAGTTTCAACTTCAATGATGACAAATGACAGGAATTCTGTCAAATTCAAATTCTCTTTTTCCTAGTATCGTTGATTCTAATATTGTTGGATTTTAAATTCTGTTCTTTTTCCAAGAATCTTCGAGACTATTCCAAGCACTCTAAAGATGATGGATAGAATTGTTGTTTTCATATTCCATACTTGTCTTTTTAAAATAGTTCTCTGCCCATGCTCCATAATAGTCAGTTGAATTTTTATTCGGTGAAACATTGTCAGCCATTATCAATAACCAGCATAATACTTGTAAAAGATAATGGTATTATTTACGTACTAATTACACTCCGTGAAAAAATCACGGATATACAGGTTTCCCAGATATCCGAAAGTAAAGCTTCCTACAAATGCCCTTCGTATGGCGAGGTGGTGTAAAGCGAAGAATCAATTACTATTAATTCACATAGGAAACAATTTTGAGTGTTCTCGTACCTGTAAAATGTTTGAGGTGGTATAGCAGGCTGGGTCATGGTGTACAAGAGGCTAAGATGTAAAAAAGATAGGAAGCAAAACGATTCTCAAAAAAAGCAAAGATGTGGCGTAAAGCGAACTTTCGAAAAGTGAAGACAATCTGTATTTGAATTCTATTACTTTTTTTTCTTTTACAAAAGAAACTAAAAAAAACTTGTTTTGGTGGAAGAGTCCGTTGTTTTAAATAGTGAGTATGTGAGTTAATGAGTAATTTAATGTATGAGAAAAAATATTGCTCAATTAAAAAGAATCCCTTGATCCGCCCTAAAATCCAAACAATTTTCGCTTCGTCCATGACCTACCTTTCCAGAAAATTTAATTGAAACTAAATGAGGTATTTCGGGGATATTGTGCGGACATATTGCAACAATGCTGGGGAAGTAACCATAAGAATTCCTGTATCTGTCTCAAAATGTAATTACTTATTCTGTAGCCTGTGGCCCCATCTTACATAAAATATCATTGAGAACTTCGGAGATATTGTGTGCCGAAACAAATAGATAGACAGGCGTAGAGACACAAGTGAATACATATACGTCTTTCAACTTCTTTGGCAGAGTTAATAATCATAGTTGAACAACTATCAGCATACCATATAGTAATTAACCATTAGGATTGGAACATTTCGTAGCGAGGCAACAGACTGAAAATGTCAGTATTTCCTGTAATGGATAATTAGGGAAATGTCGGATTATTCACAACGATTCATGGTTTGATGCTCTCAAGATGAATTTAACAAGTCCAGTACATCCCCACTAATCCATCTACATGCAATACTTCTGTAGATCGACAATTATTTCAAATTTCCGGGACTACTGTAATTTCAAAGTAAGTGGAATATCACGCTAACCCTGTACCAGATTAATAATCATTTTACCGATTTTTTATCCGTTTTTTACCTCCAAAACTTCAAGCCGACTCCAATAGACTTTTGACAACAGAGCAAGATTTTGTCGATAAACTTGTAAATGCATTAATTTTATTTTAATAATCTTTGTTATCAATAAGATTGTTGAAAAATCCTCATCCAAAATTCATTTGCTCAAGCTATATAAATCTCGGACATACGTGTTCGAAAACTTAACCATGTTTAAACTAAAAAAAACAAAACAAACAACGGTGTAACGTCATCGTTAAGTTTGCAACACAGAGACTAATATTTTACTATAAATTTAAAAAAGATGAGTCAATTTCAACAACATTTTTGGTGTTCATTTTTAAATGAATTATTATTAGATACCCATTTTGTAAGAAAAATGAGTGGGATTATTTTTTAAGGTCAAGCCAGGCTATTTTTTTTTTTCTATTTTGTTGTATTAGCAGATTTTTTTTCAAAGAGAAAACGTATTAGGATTTTTCAAGAACGAAACAATACACACTCAAAGCAAACGAGAATAAAACACAGGAACAAAAACGTAATGATTAAGGAAAATCATTTATAATATATATATTTTTGTTTTTAAATTTATGGTAAAATTCTAAAGTCTCTGTGTTCTGGGCTAAATATGCTAACTTGTCTATCACATTACGTTAGTTTTAAAAATGCAAATATGTCTAAGTTTTTGAACACACACGTCAGAAATTATATTATTTAAGCAAATAGATTGTAGGAAATTTTCATCTAAAAATTTTCGTTTGATATTTAACATAAAAATTATTACAATAGAATTAACATGTAACCATAATCTTTGTATCATTAATCAGGAGAATTTTTTTCAGGCATTTTTATCGAAAATGTTGTTTTGTTATCTAAAGTCTGTTGGTTTCTGCTCGATGTTTCGGAGGGGAAACGATTGAAAATTGATAAAATGACGAAAACGTATTGAAATGTTCAATCCAGTATAAACTGACTTTTATATAGTTACTAACTGCGCAAAATCACACTCAAAATAATTTTAAAAATCGGTGGAGAAAGAAAAGTCGTGATTTTTTCCCTTGTTATGAGCTATAAGTACTTTGCTAACACAAGACTACTCTATTGTACCAGTATTGTACCATGTGCGGTAAAAACGACTCCATATATGAAATTGATATTCTTTAAGTCCTTACTATACCAACTGCAAAAATGAAATGAATTAGACAAAACATTCCAGAAACCAATGAATGAAACTTTTTTTGAACATACTTATACATATATATTATATAGAAACTTATTGGAAATGATCTCTCGTCGTTATATGTTAATTTGTCGCTCAATTTAGACAACGTGAATAGAATAAACAATAGAAGGAAATAGGGCTGCAGCAGGAACCAAACCTGTCACTGATAAGATAGCCACTTCAACGTAGCGATGCTCTTGCCATTGAGCTAAATAGACCGCCGGTAATGAAAAAGCCAGATAACTGCTTTTAACTCACATTGTCATCCTGTTTATATATATATATATATATATATATATATATATATATATATATATATATATATATATATATATATATATTTCCCTTTTTCTTTTCCTTTAGGGATTTTGCCTATATAGACTAAAATACAAATGTGTATTGTAGTAATAGATTATTGTAATTATTCAGTTGGACCTCATTTGTCTTATTGTTCTTTCCAGAGATAGAAAGAAGAGGTTACTCAGGGGGCATCGGAAATGCAGTCATCCCTTTATCCGAAATGTTGCTATCGTCCCTTTTGGTTGAGAACACAATAAATAGATACTATGTATAAATAAAAGACTGAATATTAAATGAGGATAAAATGGCGCCTAAAAACAACAAGAGCAACAACAAAAAAAAAGTAAAAGTAATAAGGAACATTTCTTTCTCTACTTATCATTTGGACCGATAAGAGTGGCTTAATACCGGAAATGCCATGAAGGCTAAGGAGAGATCATTTTCCCAACACCGTGAAAAACAATTTTCCTGTGCATGACCGGATGTGAGGAATGAAAATTGATGGCACGATTGATGTTTGTAAGATGACTGCTCTGAAATTATGTTCACCGCATTAGCTTGATCTTCAAATTGATATCAGGGATTATTTCACGTAGATCAAGATTGAACGCGTCTTCTACGTGGCTGAACCATGTGTGTAATAAACCCTGTACGTATGGGGACGCTGGCCTATTGGTAAAAGTAACCGAGAATAAAATCCAGCTGGGATTTCGCATTAATGCCCTGGGAAAAAGCATGAATACAAATCTTCCCAGCAGTAGATAAATAGGCGCTTTATATCCCTGTGAAATAATCAATCTTTGGAGTTAGGCTATGATTGGATTGTGTCGGCTCAGATCGTTCGAGAAATGAAGGCATAATCACTGCCCCATCTGTCACGTGACACGGGAGCAACTGAATGTGTTGATTGTCTATCATAGCGCAATGGTTAGCAAGCTCGTCCCACAGACCGATTGGCAAATGTAATGAGTTCGATCCTGAGTGCTCAATTACAGTGACCAAGCTCAGCTTGGTAAGATACTAAATGTTGAGCGTATTATCGTGGAGCAGCTGTTAGCAAGCTAGTCTCGCAGACTATTCATCAATGGGTTAAATCCTCCCTGAGCATGTCCTTGTGCCAATCTTCAAGCTTAGTGAATATCTTGATCACATCTCTGTGGAGCAATGGTTAGGAAGCTATTCTCATATAATGTGTTCGACCCTCACTGGTTGTCATTCAGCTGAATGATCAGAAATAAATTCTTCCAGCATAATACGCACGAGTGGCAATCAAAAGTCCGTGTAATTTGACCATAAAAAATTACTTATCCTAACATATAGAAGTAGTTCCCCTCATCGTACGGAGATTTCACAGAGACTTTCAGTTGGCGCTTCAGTTCGATCAAATTCGAAGTTTTTCCCGTATCACTTCGCATATCTATGGAATTGGCAAGCCGAGTTCAAACTGGACAGTTTGCATTCACTTCGCACTAATGCCCTTGGTAAAGGCACGAATCCACTCCTTCCGTCCTCTAGCTGTGGATAATTCGCGGGGCAGTGGGAGCCCTTTAGCTCAATAAGGCAGTCCATATTGGGTGTCGGGCTAGCCAATCGGCCCCGTACAAACCAATGATTGGATCTCTACGGATCATTCGACAAATGGAGACAAAAATCATTGCCTCGAGTGGTGGATCAAAAATTGCGTTTATTAAGAACCCACATTTTCAATGACCTAACGCTAAATGCTTGCCAGCTATCAATTCAGATTCAGTTATTCTGCACTTGTTCTAATACTATAGTATCATACAGCCTTCAACTTTCATGAATGCCTGGATGTTTAAGGTTAACGATTTCAGTCAATTATCACAAATTGGAGTGATTATTTCAATACAGCAATCAATTGGAGTGTGGTATTTGCGCGATTCATCTGATGCATGTACGGAAGTACATAGTCATAGCCCCAGCACTAAAGCCGAAAGGGAAAACTAATACTATTATTGGAATATTGGACATAATTGACATATTATTTGACTAAAGAACAAAAGAAAAATAAATGAAAAAAAATTAGGACCCCTTTATAACATATACTATATGCCCCGCATAATGTGCCAATGGCTCATATCACTATTAATTTGACTTCCCTGTAGCGTATGTTCTCCCATGTACAGATTATTATGATAAAAGATAGTTACAAAGTACATAAAAAATGTTTATCTTAGCTGAATAAGGTTGCCCCTAAATTTTAGCATTCGCCAAATGTCACTGCTCTTTTTTCTTTTTTGTTGGCTGCTATGAAACATCAGTCCAGAAATTTTAAATCATTCGTCATGTGAATGCTTATCAAGATTGGATGGGGGTTCGAATTTGTGCCTATGAAGACGTTTTGCGTGTTTGTGTATGTTCTCACAAATCAAATATTAGTTATTACGGTGGAAACGTTTTATTTTTTATGGGAACGATTCGTTATCTTCGCGTAGGGGCGACGGGGTAAATCGTAAGGTGTTCTCGAAACTGGGACCAACAAAAATGCGCGGTCATCAAAGAAAAATAATGCCAATAGCCAGAATGAGATTCTCAACATGGGAAATATTATAGTGAGTTGAAAACTCATGCATTGACAGTAACTGTACTTTTATCTCTCCTAACGGTCATCTCTCCTACCAGTCCCTCTTAACGAAGATCTCTTTTACCAGTCTCTACGGAGTTCTCTCCTACCAGTCTCTCTTAACACAGGTCTCTTCTACAGGCTCACTTAACGGTGATCTCTTCTACTACTTTCTTAACAGAGCAAAAATAAACCATTGCCATTTACCATAGAGGTACCATTTGTCCGTAATTCCCGGACATGTCCTCCATTCAAGTCTTGAAAGTAGCTGTACGGGAACGTTCTCTTTTCTTGAGGTTTTAATCCGGGAACCCTGATTTGCTCAGCTTAATTTAGTCTGGCACAAGATAATACATACGGGGCATTTATAGAAGGTCTGAGAAATCGTAATAGTCTGCGAGACTTTTGGCTGAAAATTACTCCACGGCAGGGCGCTCAAGTTGTTAACATAGTTTAGTCATGTTCCCAAACGGCGAGAGTGGGATATTCTATGAGGATCGAATTAATTTAGTAGTAATGGTCTGCGAGATAAGCCTGATCAAGATTCCAGCCCAGCAATATATTTTGTGAATTGAAAATACACAATTCGGAGCTTTCGGACCAAAGCTTTCAATGTAGGTTCGAACCATAGCGACACATAATTTTAGCTTCTGGTTGAATCAAATCCAATCGTTTGTCAAATTAAAAACAAGAATCTCATGAATAAAGAATCTAGAAGAAGTTTCTTACACTTGATGAAAATAATACTGTTCCATTGGGAAAATGGCCTTGTCGGGTATTTAATGTCACCCCCCCCCTTTCACTGATGAAAACGATTTCAGTCGTAAAAAAAAACAAAACATTTTCCTACTATTTTTATGCGTGACGAACATTTGAAAGGGAAAAGTACAATGATTTTTTCTATGACATTTCTTTAATCTTCCAGTACAAGATTCTTTGCAACATCCTAGTTATGAAAAAGAAGGGAAATGTAGAAAGTTGAGAAATGAGACGTTTTGCGACCGACGGTGCAGAATTATAGGCAATAGTAAATCACAGAGATCTATTTCGTTAGTCCCCACCAAAAGCTAAGGTCTTTTTCTTTTTCACGCAAGAAAAGACCAAAATTATGTGTCTTTACCTTTAGTTTCCACCAGGAAAAAACAAAAGACCTTTACTGTCATCCCTAAATCTTGAAGGATAGACGAATGAAATAAACTTCAAACAAGCATCAAAATTCACAGGCTATGATATTTTTGTCTGGTGGGGACTAATGAAATGTCCTCCGCTATGTCCTATATTGCTCGAATCTCACTTATGTAGTGGAACAACGCATATTTTAGGGAATGTTGGGGAATTAGAAATAGGTAAATGTTGGGGGGGGGACAATTCAGGATGAGCAGTTAGAGCTGTAGATCATCACATATGTCTAAACAGTTCAGGATTTATGGTCCCACTAGATAAGTCGTTTTAAGGTCAAATTTATATTCTATTTTAGGATCTCTTGTAAAGCAGTCAAAATTCTTGGGTTGACAGATAGTGGCCAATTCTTCAAGTAACTCCCATGTCCGCTTGGTTGGGTGTCTGGTGAAAAGAAATTAGAAGAGAAAATAAAGAAAAAAGAAAAAAAAATACACAACTAGATTCGAGAAATGGACAAGTATGACTTGCGATGCTGACAGCGACTAAGTGTTTAGATAACAGGATGGAATTAGGAAAATTTTCGTGAAGTCCAACTCAAATTCAAAATCGGAATGTTGATGATTTGAACAGACATGAAAAAGGTTGGAGGCTGGGGGTTCAGCCCATTTTAAGAAAACGCATCTGGTCAAGACACTTTGATTCAGTTAATATGCATCTTGAAGCAGCTCAAATCATAATAGTGAACTAGGACAATAACGAAGAAAAATATAATGTCTGCTATTATCAAGATACGCAAATCATGAAAGACAACGATCCACGGTGCAGTGAAAACTTATTTCAGGAACATCAATTCCGTTGAACAGAACCGTTAGCCGTAGATCACAAAACCATCGTCTGATTTTAGGCAAAATATTTTATGTGAATGAATTGCAACACCAGTCTATTTTTAAAATGTTTTAAAAATCTACTTGCATAGTACCCGTCAATGATAATGGGGCTATTTACGTATGGATCGGCACATATGCTTATGATGTAAATGTGGACCTGAGCACTCTGCTAGGACAAAGAGTCGCTCCTCGGCATTTCTACCTGGCATTAGTGCAGTATCTGAGCGCCAATAGTCTAACGTACAAAATATAGATGGATACACAGAGCGTTTTATACAGGTGCGTTTTCAGTAATCCTCCAATATTTCATTTTTCATTTCTGACAAGAGCTCCTTTCACTTTAAATTCAGTTACTTTTCGTCAAAAGTGATCATCAGTAAACAGCGTGGGTAGGAAATAATGAATAAGAATAAGCTCTGAGCACCCCTTTGCCCCAGAAAGCCTATCTCACCATGATAGATGCTCTTACTGGTTGTTCTCCGAGAGCTTTACGGATGTCAGAAGACAGAATCTACCCTTTTAAATCCTTTGTTTTTCCCCGATCGCTTGGCGCCATGTTTGATATAATTTTTGCATACACTAATATTATTAAAAGCAGTAATATTAACTAGAATTATCATAAGATGAAGCATTGTAAACCATTATCAATTTCAGGCTAGTACTTATTTCGTCTTCATTTACGCCTGCCATTATGGTTAGTTTTCGTCGTAACTACCCCGACCGTCATTCAACAACCATCGGTAAATAGCGTGGATAGGAGAGATAATAAATAATATAGATAGGACACAACATAAATAAAGAGCTGAGAGCTTATTCTTTACCTATACTGTCTTGCACAAACATACACGTATACTCTCACTCTTGTACTCGTTAACACTCACGCCTACTCTCTATTATACGTACCCATACATTCTCTCTACACGCACATACATTCTCTTCCTCCCACTCTATCATGCATTCACATCAAATCTCTCTTTCGCACACACATATACACATACGCTCACACACACACTCCTTCTCTTTTGAAAAAGACGAAGCAAATCCTTAGTTTTCGTTCATCAGATAAATATTTCCACTTGATAAGAAGAGAAATCTGTCTTGATTGTTTCTAACGATTACCTAGAAAGATAACTTTAATAAGTTCGGATAAAGTCCATAATAGGAAGCGGATATTCTTAGAATTACACCCAAGCGGATCGGAAGCTGGTACTTGGAAATCCTCTCGGTTTAAATTACTAACCCCCTTAAGCGGATTTGTCTTTTAGTTGACGTGACCCGGTCACATTATTCGAAGATCAGATTTTGGATTTCCGTCTAATTCCCAGGAGATGAGAAATACAAGTGTTTTCTTTAATTCAATTTTATTTTGTTTTATTGATAAGTGTCGTTTCTCGAGGCAATAAATCAGATTAATGTTACTTTACAGGTCGTAAATTGGAGGTTATGGTAATCCTTAGATTTATGGAGGTAAAAAGACGGTAGTTAAAAATCACAGCATACAAAGGCTCCAAAATTTATACAAAGCTTACCACTACAAGGTATGTATCTTGAGCAGAATATTGCACATCATGGATACGCTTAAGTAACAATGTACCAGGCGTACCAAACTGTCGATGTAATTTCTTTTTCAAATTGCATGCAGAGATTTTAGATTGACTGGATGTCTGATAAAGAACGAGTAACGGTTTTTAACTTCATTATTGTGTTAATAACTGATCAATACGGTGTATCGTTATACTTTTTTGGAGCCTTTGTATAACTTTTTAGAGCCTTTCTATGCTGTGTTCAACTACCATATTTTTTGAGACCGAGGATCACCAGCACCTTCATGACGTGAAGAGTAACATAAGCCGTTATCGAGGCAATAAATAAATTCTTTTAGCATCTGCTTTTGTAAACAATTTGACCTTTATTTATCAATCTTATTTATCAGCAGTTTTACTGTTCGTAGTAATGGCCTGCAAAATTCGCAGTCTGGTACAAAGCTACAAGTTGGGGGATACAGAGTGAGGGTCGAACTCACTGTAGTGGTAATGGTCTTCGAGACTAACACGCTGAAATTGGCATGCTGTCACATTATTCTAGGATTACGAGTTGAATTTCTGCCGGATTCCCCGGTGAAGAAGAGAAATACTTACGATGTGGTTCATTTAATTTAATTTGTTTTTAATGACAAATGCCCTTTCCTAAGGCAATAAACAATTTGCTTCGGCACCTGTCAACAATGTTTATGTCTGAAATGTACAAATAGATGTCTTTAAAGTTAGTTCCTAGCTTTCAGTCAAAAACAACGCAAAATTTGATCTTGAATGCTAAAGAAAAACGTTCTCTTCTTACTGGGTATTTTAATTGACGTTTTAATTCGAATAAAAGTCAAGAAACATTCTCACTCCATAGTGTGGGAATTTGGGGACTCGAATGTCGGAAGAGAAATCGAGATTTGTCGGTACGGAATTACTTTTTAGAAGTCATGATTAGTTTCTCTAAACACTTCCACCTCCCATAAACAATATAAAAAAAAAGCCGAACCTTTTTTTTTATCTTCCAAGTATAAAATTAATCAACGATCGTGGCTCAATAAGTACGTAATCTGATAATAATAGACAGAAATTTGATCTGAAATTTTCACCGTGTTATGTTCAATCTATGTGAATAAGGGGGGGGGGACGTTTGGTTACGGCAATTGACAAGGGAAAAAATTATATTAGAAAAAGCATAGGTGTAAAATGATTGTTTTTTCAGTATTAGGCTACAGATTTACACATGATATACGAGTGTGTGTATATACATATATATATATATATATATATATATATATATATATATATATATATATAATGCCATCCACAGACAGCTGTTTCAATGTATTACATCTCTTCAGTGTGGCTATAGACTTTCCATTATCCCATCCAGTACCACGAGGGAGGATTGAAACCTTCACTTCAGACCCAGAGGTCGATATCCTGCCTCTGGACTATGGAAGTTGTCTTTGAGTGCCGGCATTGCTCAAAATTTCGTAGTAGCTGCATTATTATGAACAATAACATTATTATTGGTTTTTCAGCTTTATTAACAACAACCCAATCACCTTTTCATAATCATCCTAAATCTACAGGAACATAACAAACCTAGAATAATTTAACTAATAACTAATGTCATATAAAAGTGAACCCCAACACAGGTAAACATTTTTAGGTGAGAGTTGAATACTCTCAGATAGGAAACATATTATAAAGAGCAGATGTTTTTGCAACATACTGATAAGGAAAGTGCCTATCAACAACTAAACAAGGAAAATAAGAAAAAGAAAATATATATAGATAGAATAAGATGAAAGTTTTCCATTTTATAAAAATAGACCCCCCCCCCAAAAAAAAAACGTTCTGAATAGGGAACTAAGTTAAATGAAAGAAGCCCATACGGGACAGAAACATAAACGTGTCTGTATATCGGAACCTTTATTTCATCATATTTCAAGCTCTACCCAAATCCAACTTGATGTTTTATGTTGAATCTATCGAGCACTTTATGAAATAAACCCATCATACATCGGATATTGCTATATATATTTTATATTGTATTCCTGATTAATATATATATATATATATATATATATATATATATATATATATATATATATATATATATATATATATATATGAGAGACAGACAGACAGAAACGCACATGCGCTTACGCTTAAAAGTAAAGTCAGCGTTTATCAAAGAGACTTTTAGTTTTCAAGGTTTTCCCTCAATTAAGTTAAAATGATTTTCTGTGCATATCTACAAAAACAGGAAATCTTTTAGTTTAATTGGGAATTAGAATACAAAATGGTTCATTATCTTGACGGGTAAAGCCAATGGGTTTAAAAGAACGCTCCTTTTTCTTCTCTTCCCACGCATACATGCATTATAAATGCCGTCCAAAAAAGAAATAGAAAGATAGATAAAGGAAAATCAGATAGCGTTTAATTTCATTTGTTTTTAACATTGATTCAATCCCACTTTTTACTCTGATTGAAAAAAAGGGGGCAAGGGTTCGAGAAGTGGTAGCTCATGTGAGAAAGGATGTTCGGCTAATGTGAAAAAAGGGTCGAACTAAAAGTAAAAATCTCCCCCACTGATTTTGACCCCTAAATGTGAGGGAAATCTTCACCTCGATTTTGACCACAAAAAGTGAAAAAAATCCCCCCAAAATTTTGACCCCCGTAAGTGGAAAAAAATCAACCTACCGATTTTGATCCCTGTAAGTGAAAAAAATGTCTTCCCTTTCGATTTTGACCACTCAATATAATGAAAAATCTCTTTGGTTTGGACTCCGAAAAAAAATTCTCGTATTTTCACCCCTGAAAGTAGAAAAAAAGGGAAATTATCCGTGTATTTTCACTCATTAAAGTGAAAAGAACGAATTCCCATTTTTTTAACTTTAGAAAAGGGGAAACATAATCATTTTTGATTTTGACCGATATTAGTGATAGTGATACTAAAATCATTTAGTGATAAATCTTATGAATCAAATGATTCTCTCTGGTGATTGGTAAACAGCGTGATATTGAATATGTCTTTCTTACAAACGCAGTCTACGACACATTTGCATCTCCTAGAATTGAGTTCAGAAAAAAGAAAAAAAAATTTTTTTATTGCGTCACAATTTCATCTCCAGCATGAATAAAGATGATGAAGATACGTAGGTATTAACTGCCTCTATTTGCAAGTCAAAACAATTCATTATCGATAGTTCTGCTTATTGATTTATTACCAAAACTTCAAGTGAAACCCTTACATAATTCATTTGCATAAATATAAAACGTGAATAAATGTTTTTTTATTACGTCATCAAAAAGTATTTTTACCTTTGATGAATAATCATATAAATAGACGCCACCCCTGCTGACTTGAAACCTCCTAAAAACATATTTTAGCCAGCTATATGGTTTTTGAAAAATAATTGGCTAAAAATACTTCCCGGGGGACAAATCGGTATCCATGGAAAATTTTATAGGTTTATATCAAGTAGTTTTGTGGTAAGCGAGTACATACATACAGGCAGACAGACAGACAGACAGACAGACAGGGGGACAATATATATATATATATGTGTGTGTGTGTGTGTGTGTGTAAATCAAGACGTCCGAACCCTAAGGATAAAAAATATATTTACTTTACACAACAAAGATCTTTTTTCAATGTTATGTCCTCATTTGTCAATGCACTTTATTCAGGAGTGAATATTGATCACATAAAATCGAACTATACACAATGAAAATTCAAGAGTAAAATTCCACCAATAACTATGTGTCAGGCAACAGACTTACTGATCTAACATCGTCGAAACTGGAGGGCTGGGAGCCGAAGCGTCCCCTAATTTACTAATATGTGTTCCTGATATTTAAAAAAAATGCTGCTAAAGGCTAGATTTAATATCACAGAAATGATGAATAAACAAATTATTCCCTTTAAGCATTTCCTGTAATTCATAGCTTTTTTTGTTTCCTTTCACAGCCTGGAACTAAACAAAGGAATGTCGATTCCGTTGGGACTTGACTACCCTTTATTTCCACATTCAAGGAAGGCCTATTTCGATAACTGAGTCTGATTTGATAAGGAATAGTTACTTAAATGGAGCAGGAAACAAAACCATCGTGGATGGAGATAATGAAGATGAGTACCATTACCTTCCTTTAATTGAAAGACTGCTGGCTTGTTTTGCCTCCCAAAGATCGTCAATAAAAAATAACCAGCTATTCTATTCAACTTGTATCTAAAACAGAGTAGAATCTCGAAAGACTGGAACACTGCAATCATAATGCTTCTACATGAGAAAGGTAACCCCAAATACCTCAACAACTACAGACTTATAAGCCTACTCAACTGCATGTACAAACTTTTTATAAAAATCATCACCAACTAGATTACTAACACACTAGATTAAAATCAACAACGGGAACAGGCTGGATTTGGAAGAGGTTACTCGATCGTGGACCATCTCTATTCAATAAATCAGCTACAAGAGAAAGCAGCAGAATACAAAATGCCACTCGCTGCAGCATTTAAAGACTTCTAGAAGGCATTTGACTAGGTAGAAATTCCCATGGCCATGAAGGCAATCACCTTACAAGGTGTAGACCCTGTATACGTCAGAGTACTGCAACATATATACAATCACGGTAACTCCTTTATCAGGCTACATAAAGACTCTGAACCCTTCCAACTCCAAAAAGGAGTAAGGCAAGGTGATACTAGCTCATCCAAACTCTTCACAGTCTGCCTCAAGACGACATTGTCCTTTTCGCAGAAAACCTACGCGACCTCCAACTAATGCTAGATGAACTAAATGGAGAAAACGAGAAAATCGGCCAACACAAGAACTTCAGTAAAACAAAAGTCATGTGCAACAATTACATCGAGAATAAGGACATAACTGTCAAAATCGAAGATGCAAAACTGGGGAAAGTAGACCACTACATCGATCTAGGACAACGAATCTCTATAAAACTCACAAAAGAAAAAGAAATCAAGCGAAAAATCGCTCTAGGATGGCAAGCCTTCGGTAGAGCAAAAACAAGACGATCAAATAATCCTAAAAAGATGAGTATACAACTAATACATCTTCCCGATAGTCACTTATGGGGCTGAAATATGGAACCTAACCAAGAGACAGACCTACGAACTGAGAAGCATGCAACATGAGAATAAAATAATCATGCTCAACCTCACACAGTGAGATCTCTACACAGCACAGTATATCAGGAAGAAAACGGGAGTCCGAGACATCATAAAATCTATTAAAAAACTTGAATGGCAATGGGCAGGCCATGTTGTAAGAATGGCAGACAATCGATGGACATCACGACTCACAACATGGATCCCCAGAGATCAGATGCGAAATCGAGGCTGACAGAATACAAGATGGAGAGATGAACTAGACAAATTCAGAAAATACGCCCATGATAGAGAATTGTGGCGAATCCTGGGGAAAGTCTCTGTCAAACGACCGACGATAAAATACTGAATTCTTTTTTAATTAATTGGAAACAAATAGTTTTATTACATATTTCAGTCAATATGATTCATAAAAGAAAAATGTGTGAAAAATGTGATGGATTTTGAAGCTCAATTTTTTTAAAAATCCCCCAAGCTTTTTGTTTATAATTATCTTCATCGATTAGAAATCTGAAGATCGTCATGTATCCATCAAATTTAATACGGCACATTTTACAATAGAGATCTTTTCCTACGATTGAAAGGGCGTGGGGGCGTGGTCTGAGATAACCTGCTTCGCTCGCACACACTATATATATATATATATATATATATATATATATATATATATATATATTCAAGTTGAAATAAGGTACAAAACAGATAACACACAACGATTTTCGTTCATTGATTGTGAGAGTTGAATTTGCCCGTAGAAGATTCCAAAGTATCACAGTCCTGGTCGTAATAGTTTGAAGGAAATAATTGACCTTTTCTGTACTCTTTAGATATGATTGATCAGAAAATGACGTGGGAACAGGACAGAAACGTAGAGAAAAAGCAGCAGAATATTATTACTAGAAAGAGAAACAACGATATCAGTTCTCTCAACTCCAAGTTTCATTTCTGACTCATGAGTCCGTTTCCTCGGGTATGACATTGATTCTACTTTTTCAATCTTCTGGTGACCTTTTTGATATTTTGTCGTGTAGGCGTTGTTTACACATTTTTATTGCAACATTTGGCAGCATTAATCAACATTTGTTTTCCTGATAAAACTATTTGTTTCCAATTAATTAAAAAAGAAGAATTATACGAATCAGGTACGGTATTGAAACAAATCTGGAAATGGACACTGACTGGCCTTGTCGAGCCTTGCTACATTTTGGTTTTTATCTAAGTGTGTATCTATTTGTGTTCATCGTGAAGTTATGCTTACAATATGAGATATGGTAAAATTGTCGAACTACGAATGCTTTTGTACTACGACAGAACAACGAAATATTTTGACATCGTGTGACGTAAGGAAGAAAAAATACATCCATCTTCTTTCGTCCACCTCTTTCGTCACAGATAAAAAGTTTACTTAAATAACTTGCTTGAAGCAGCCATTAGGCTCGATGTTAAGTAACTCCCTTTGCATTTATTTTATGATTATTTGCAGATAATTGAATAAGAGGAACTGCTCTATAATTAGCATTCCCCCTCCATTTTGACCCCTGAAAAAGGAAGACGGCTTTCTCCTCTTTTGACTCAGAAAATAAAAGTTTCACTTCATTCTTGACTTCTAAAGTGGGAAACATGTTTTCTCCTTACCTTTGACCCTAAATTCAGAAAAAGTGTAATAAAAAATGAAGTAAGATAAAAAAAAACAACTTTTTTTTAAAATATAGGGTGATCAGAATAAACCTATTCTTATGGCGTCACAACGTCCTCTCATTAAGTCACAGCAAGTGAACATAAAATAATGGTCCAGTTTAGTATCATAGTTACATTGTAAATTGGGACCCCCTTCTAAAACATAATGCCACAGTTGAAAATCACTCGGATTTATTTTATTCTTCAAGCATTTGAAGGTGTTGGTCTAACAAAACTCTGCTTACAAGATGCAATCTTTGTTGTGTAACACTCATACATTCAAACCCACGAACCGAATTGCATTATAATATTGATTATATCAACATTAGAGTATAAATAGCTATCCTGGTTTCTTGGGCGGCATTTCTTTCACACTTGTTGCCTGATAAAAACTCTCCCATAGAATTAATAGCTTGGACTGTGTCGTCTGACCGTCTCTCAGGTGGTAATTGTTTGTCTGCGGTGTTGATATCCAAGGCCAAACCTTTTACTGACCCAAAATAAAGGGGAGTAATCTTGTTTAGTCTTCGTAATCCATGATAATTGTTACTAGGTCTGTGGAGAGGCTTAAATTAATTTGCGGAAGGTCTTCCTGGCGCTTAAAACATGGTAGTTAACCTACTGACCTTTGACCTATGGAAGTAGATACAGCCATGTAATTTGACGATTAGTTGTCAGAGATTATGTCGGTGACAGGGACAATTTATAAATAGATTTTCCAGTGGTGAATTAGTATGTGCGTATAGAGGACCCGTTTTAGGCGCCAACAACACGAGCAATCGCCCAGGACGCCATGCTCTAAGGGCTGCCTATCAGGTGTCTTAGACAGTCGGCCATTCCATTTGTAAATGGAAACATGAATAGATTAAACAGAATAAAAACAATGGATCACAATCCTGATTGCTGCATGTTCAAACTCCACTCAAACTGGATGAAAATGATTACTGCAACTTTTGTATTGTGAATATATGATAAACTCATGGAAACTCATACGTACCAATACGCACCAAAATCATGACTAATTATGTGTTCCAGCATAAAGTAGTGCGTATTTATGACCGTCTGCAAATTGTCTTGTCTTCCTAAGGTTTTTTGTAAATGTTTTTCTTTTCAAAACTCACTAGTGAATAGTAATGAAATTAGCTCTTTCGTCTCTGTAATTGAAATTTTCTTAGATTTGTAAGTCTCGTCAGTTTGCCTTGCACATTAGGAATTTTGCAAATTTCAAAATTTACTATATTGCATTTCGGACGATATTTTTGTTGATTTTTGATGCACTGATTATTTTTGTCTCTGAGGTTTTAACGAGAATTACCTTGAGAATCAATTTGAAACAAATGGTCTTTTTTTATCATAGACACAAATATAATCAAATGCTGTCAAAATTGAACGTAGAACGTCGCAGGTTTTCAACAGTCTGTCCTTTTTTCTGGCTATCACTTTTTATAACAACATTCCAAGTCAACCCATTCGGTGAATACATAATTAAAAGTATATATATATATATATATATATATATATATATATATATGGTACATTATAATTCCCACTCACACAACGCAAACCACTGATGATGGGAGAAATCCCGAAACATGTATGGACTATTGACATATAAGGATTAATAAACCTTACCACCAAAAACTTCACTCCCGAGTCTGTCTCACTCTCTAAAGTACACATTATATATATATATATATATATATATATAAAGTGGATACATTAGTTATAAACACTGTTTAGTCTTTCTTTCCTTCTATTTTCTTACTTTTTCTCTATCTATCTATCTTCTGTTCTTACTTGTACTTTCTATTTTCAGAAGTATTGCAACGTAAAAAAAATATCCTTCCTTTTATCTTTCTCAACACTATGAACCGATTCAAAATATCTATCTCTCTTTGACCCTCTCTCTACCTTACAAACGCTGTTAACTGTTTTGAAAATTGATCTTAACACAAAGTGTTCCCCGTTCTAAGAACTCTCAACTTTTGTAGCAAGTAAAAAGAAAGTAAAATTAATCGAAAATAAAAAAAAAAACAACAGTGGAATAATTAACACGTTTGGTACCAAAGAACATTAAATGAATTTTTTGCTACTTTACCTGTTAAGCGCCAAGTAACTGTAATTGTGTGACACTAGGGGGCCAGGAGTCCCCCGTGTCCTGAAAATAACGAAAATTACTATGGCTGTTACTAAAAATTACTATGGTTATTACCAGTAATTACTATTGTTATTACAAAAGGAGTTATATGTGTTAAAGGGGATAATGTGTTTTTCGAGATGTCATAGGAAGTTGGGTCACCTGTGCTTTTTCAATCTGGTGTCATCTGTCGAGGCCTGGGTTGCAAAAACAAATGCTTTTGGAAAAAGGTTTTGTTCCCGATTCGTTGACTATGTCATGGGAAGTTGAGTTATCTGTACTTTTTCAATCTAGTATCATCTGTCAAATCCTGGGTTTGAAAACAAAGCCAGATATAAGGGTCAGTGTTTGAGGTCTAGAGAGAGAGAGTAAAAGCTTATGAAAGAAAAGTTATTTGCAGAGTCCTGGGGAGAGGGGGAGACTAATTTATGATATTGAACAGACCTGCGTCACGAGATGAATGAGGGTCAATGTTTTGGGGTTTTCCGGAAAGGTCGAGATGGCAGGAGAGGGAGAGATAAGGGAAGTCGGTTACAAGAGATACAGTGTCGATACCAAGTGCTTAAATAAGGGAGATTTTCGTAACAAGTAGTCAGAGTAAAATTTGGGTTTGGAGAAGAGAGTCGTTGCCAGCTCTCTCTCGTGTCAGCCGTCCGCCCTTAGTGACCGTCAACCGCTGAAGCAGAGTAAAATTTGGGTTTGGAGAAGAGAGTCGTTGCCAGCTCTCTCTCTCGTGTCAGCCGTCCACCCTTAGTAACCGTCAACCGCTGAAGCAGAGTAAAATTTGGGTTTGGAGAAGAGAATCGCTGCCAGCTCTCTCTCTCGTGTCAGCCGTCCGCTCTTAGTAACCGTCAACCGCTGCTACCATTCAGTAGACTACCGTTCGTGATATGAGAGACCAGTCGTCATTTTGACTTTGATAATAATCGGCCTCCTCTCTTTTCAACTGCGAATAGGCATTTCCCGTCTCCAGAGATATTCATAATCAATATTCTATATAAAACATATAAACGAAATTCCGTTTTGTTGCCTTCTTTTACTAACCCAGAACCACAGCTGGGTTTGGTATAGTTTGTGGGACGAACCCCAACAGCAGAAACCCCCACAATTGCAGAACGTCCCCCTTTATGAAAATCGCGTTTTGTCTTCATTTTGCCATCGGTATCTGAAGGTGTTTGAAGAAGAAGAAGAAGAAGAAGAAGAAGAAGAAGAAGTCTTAATACAGCATACATTTGAAACACATACACTGTATGGGGGGGGCTAAACTCACCTTGAAGGTATTCTTCCAGCCAGCCCCCCCAAAGTATTACAAGTAGGAATAAACCTATCTACTTCAATAATCGCTGCATACATGTAAAAAAAAAAAAAAAAATGAAATAATCTAATTTTTCAGTCTGAGGTACAAAGTCTCCCCATGAAAAATGAATTAATGGATCAATAAATGGGGAACATACGGAAAGTAGAGAATCACCTTTAATGAGGAAATCATCTTCATCATTATCATCAGTAGGGCTACTCCATCTCAAATTTTTATATCCAGAATGGAGTCGAGAAATATCTAAAAATATTTTATTTTTTCCGAAAATTGTCTAAAAAAACAAAGATATATTTATCAAAGCTTTTTTCGCTACAAATGATAAAAATGATTAAGCGTTCGTGACCAATGAACCGAATTTCTTAAAAAATAAAATACAAATTTAAAAAAAGGTCAAACTCACCTTTAGTGAAATTTTTTTAGATATATTCAAATTTGTAAATTTGTAAATTTTGGTATTTTGAATTATTGTTTCAAGTCTAATCTTTTTAGATATTTTTAGAGTATCTAAAATTTCAAGATATTTCGAGATGAATATCCAAAACTAGTAGATATCTTTAGATGGATATCAAAAAATTTACCGACATCTAAAAAATATCTAAAATGTTTTATAAATATCTAAGTTTCTTTAAAGAATATCTGTCTGGATGTGAAATATCTGAACACAATTTTTACATCTAAATACATCAGAAGATATCCATATCTGGTTGTAACACTGATCATCATCATACTCAGCCCAAGGTTCATTGTTATAAGTGAAAGGTACGTAGAGTGATTGGCTTTACTCAGTCACACTGTGTCATGACGTGTTAGGTAATAGAAACATGCCCATTGGCAATTATTTAATTTACGATGAAAACAAAAACGAATTAATCTTTTTTTTTAATGCATATATTAATATAGTTTTATAGTGCATATATCAATATAGTTTTATAATGCATATATTAATATGATTTTATAATACATATAGTAATGTAATTTTATAATGCATATATTAATATAATTCTATAATGTATATATTGATACAATTTTAATAATGCACGTATTAATATAATTTTATAATGCGTATATCAATTCGAGATCCTTACAGGATCTGTGAGTGCAGGCCGGTTTCTAACCGTGAGTGTGTGTACGAGGGGGTACTGCAAGCGCATCTCAATGTTTTGATTTTATGAAATCTCTATAAGATGTCATTTGCTTTCCTGTGTTGCTATATTTTAGATTATTTCTCAGACAACGCTGGATATAAAAATTCAAGGGAAATAACAGCACATTCACTTCAGAATGACTCGTACAACTCATTACAGAGGTAATGGTTTGTAAGACAGGCTCGCTAACCATTGTTCCACGGCAAGGTGTTTCAATGAACTTAGTCAGACACAAGGCAATATGTTTGAAGCGCCCAGTGAGGACGAAATCCTCTGCAGTTACAATGCCCTTCGAGAATGAATTGCTCTCTATTACTCCAATGCTTATCTTAGTCTGGCACGAGGCCACAAATGTTGGGCACCCAGTGCGGACCGTACTCGCCACGGTAGTAATGGTCTACGAGACTAGTCTACTAACCACTGTGTCGTGGCGTAACTCCCTAGTTGATATTCACATTAAGTTTACGTTGGTCTGACTTGAGTATGATGCAACAGTGGGGATCGAACTCACTACAGTAGACACAGTCTACGTGACTTGCGTGTTAGCCATTACCCAACAGCGTGGCTCTCGAGTTGATATAAATAACCATAAGTTAGTCTGTCACAAGTGTAGCGCACCTAATGTGGTAGTAATGGTCTGTGCGATTAGCTTGCTATCCACTGCTCCTTGAAGATCTACCCGACACATTGACAATACAGCGCCAGTTGTAAGTTTCCTGATCATGAATATGTGTGCGTGTTGCAACTTTCACTGAAAGTATTTGATTTCTTTTAGCGAGACCTTAGTTTGAGAGAGAAAGTAACGTAGATCTGAGCAAAAGAAAAATCGTCAGTCGAGACAAGGAAAACATTAGTTATTGAATCAGTCAGCCAATCACAAAATCTCTTACAGGGAGGTCTGGTTCGTTTGGACCGTTAGCGGACAACTTTTAAAAACAGCCCTCTCTGTCCATTGGGCGGGATTTCAAACAAAGGAGCCGTTAGCCTAGGCGGGAAGAGAAAGAACTTTATTTTTTTAGGGGCTCTACCGGGAGTTGGTGGTTAGCTAGCAATCGATTTGGTTCGCATCTTGAAGAAGACAAAAGAATTTATTTACAAAAATTGCAACTACCAAGCTACGGGAAACTAGCCTTTGAGAAATATGAATATGAAATAGAAGTTATGTGTTATTGGCAGTCATGCGCTGCTGTCAGGGATCCGAGAATGAGATGAACCGGAAGGTTAAACCAAGTTAGGATAACTAAAATAGATTCTACAGTTTATCCCCAAAAGAATTTCGAGTAAGTCATTCCTCATGACATGAAGCAACGCACTGGTTTCTCTCTGCAACAAAAGAGAAAGCCTGTAGAGGAAGATGCTGTAAAGGTTTCTTTTCTCTCATTCTCAGATTTCCTCTCTCTCTCTCTCTCTGATTTCGAAGTCTGCTTCACTCCTTGTTTTTGTAAACTACCCTGGTAACTTCAACGCAGTTGCCTGAGACAGAACCGATTTTTAAAGCTGCTTGCATAAGTTGCAGTGGTAATGCAACAATATATAACTGTCAGATATTCTTCAAAATCTGACTTTACATCAGGAAATATTCTTATTTTGATTGTTTTTATTTTGCATAATTATTCATTTTCTCATTTTTATTTCATTTGCATTTGGAAAGTCCTACTCAGACTCATAATAAGCGTCCCCTAGCACTTGGTGTCCCTGGCGAATGGTACCTAGGACTAGCTCAGTTGATATATAGCAGACGTCTCTCTCAATTTCTCTCTGAAGAGACTGCACTCTTTTTTGGCAAACAGAAACGAAACACGTGCCACGTGTCAGCATTAAATAATCTTTGCCAGAGGTTCCTTGCATTGTGTCTGCAGCGTGTCTATACCCACCTCCCCTCACATCTGGATTCCTATGAGAACGGGTGGATTGGGGGGTACGGACGGATGGTGAGCCAGCCCTAGAACGACAACAGAGTGTTGCATTTCTATTGTTTGCAAAGCAACACGCCTGGCGCCTGCCGGGTAAAAGGTACCCGGCATCGGGTGACTCTTGAGTTTTTGCTGCCCCCCCCGCCTTTTGGTTGTTTTTTTTTTCACTTTTCTTCTGGCAGTGTATGAAACGAATACGATCTGTATGCCATGTGCCCTGGCTCGTGGTTCTACTTGTGTTGATTGTATAGGGGGTAGGGGTACACCTCATTGTAAAGAGACAGAGACAGAGAGAGAATTACTCATTCTCATTTTGTTCGTCAGACTCGTACCATCTGCATCTCTAAACGTTGGGAAGAACATTTCGTTTTGAACAATAAAAATACTTTGCTCCCTACTCAATTGTTTTCGGCTCAAATTTGTAGAAATCTTGAGAAGTTTGAAAAATGATATTTTGTGAATAGTCGAATCCCGCTTATTTTTGCCAAGAATTCAATTAGTTTTTTATCACTTTCGAATCGAAAATGTCTTTAATAAATTAAATTAGCATCCACATAAACACTCCAGAATTTTTATTTGTAAACCCACAAAAGGATATATGAGAAATCGTCAATGAAGACTGTTGGTTTCTTTAGTTTTAAGTTGTTCTGACTGGCTATGTATAGAGATAATGTTCAGAAAAAACCTTTTCATTTTTCAATTTCTCCTGAAACATTTTTCGAGGCGGTATTACATTTTAAAATGTAAGCATATGCTAAATTGGTCCCTCAGTTTGTGTTTAGCGACATCCACGCTAGCTTTTGGAAAATTCCTACGTTTTTAACAAAATGTGAGTTGAATATCTCTGAATTTTTGAGATGAGGTATTATTATTATTATTTCTATTATTATTCAGACCATTCTCATCTTGGTTGTTTTCCATACAACGTTTCAGCCGTTGTACTCTACGGCTTTCATCTGGTATTATCTGGTAGGTGTGGGGAAGTAACGAACCGAACCCTTTATTCAACCGACGGGGGTATATTGACCGCACTCCCCTCTTAGCATTAGTAGTATTATTATTGTCTCACACTGGGATTGAACCTAGAACCATCAGATTACTTGCAGTAATTTTGTCTGATTCTATAACCACTACGCTATGTATCCACTTGACCGCAGTCAGTATAACCCCGTCGGTTGAATAAAGGGTTCGGTTCGTTACTTCCCCACACCTACCAGATGATACCTGATGAAAGCCGAAGAGTACAACGGCCGAAACGTTGTATGAAAAACAATCAAGATGAGAATGGTCTGAATAATTATAGAAATAATGTGAGTTGAAGTTACTTTTTTTCTATGTCGATCAAAAAGATTAAAAAATAGTTTAAAGCCTGATGTTCGTTTCGGTGAGGTCATGTCGATTCCATCTTTTATAGAGACTAATCGAGATTTGAGTTTCCTTTATCCTACTGGACTACGGGCCTCTTTGCACTTCCAACAGCAAATAGGTTTCTACAGACTTCACTTACTAGTACTACCTCCAATCCGTAGGCTTTTTATGGCAGAGTAACCTTCTTTTAGATAGACAGTCTTAAAAGGTTAAAGGGGTCCAACTGCTATAATAGAAGTGGGTTCATGCCTTTCACAAGGAACTTGACGCGAAGTGAGCGTAAAAAGTCTTGGCTGAAACTTGAACCCAGTTCACTAATTCCGTTTTCCATGCCAGTTACCGTTCAACCACTCTGCACATCTGAAATTATAAATTTTCTCTGAAATTCTGAGAGGAGTCATTAATCCATAAATGATTCAGTCTCGATTTTTCTAGATGAGAATACACTTCTGAAAGCGTTAACAGAACAAAGGTCAAATTTTCTTTCTTCATAAAAATCTGAACTAAACAGAATTCATTTCTCCGTAGTGTATCATTCCAAAGGTATGTATCCCATTGCAACTCCTTTCTTAGTAGATCCTCTAAATTGGATTTGCAAAATTTAGCAAAATAAGTCAACCTCAGTTGAGAGAGAGAATTCGTCAAGTTTTTGCTTTCATCACGTCTTGTTTTATTTTCATTTTTTTCTGTGGTTATTGTCATTGTGGTGGCGTATGAAAATAAAGTCATAACTCAAATAGTAGAAGTTTCATAATAATGACCTTTTATATGTTTGCGGTCAACATCATGCAATGTTTCCCAACAACTGGTAAAATCTTAGAAACAAGGGGTCATTATGTGGTACATTTTGGGGTTATGATAACAACTTCCAGGGAAAAAAAAAACTAGGAAGGGTTAGATTTTTCTCCAAAACGACGGAATTATTTATAATATGTCAAATAACAATAGCGTATAAGCTTTAGCAAAATTGCTGGTAATGATTGGAATAATAACAATAAATCTTGGAGAATGAAAGGTGAATAAAACGATGAAGTCTGTAAATAAACTGACAGCTGAATAGTTTGTTCATCTTACTGGTATTTAGGACCGGCCCTGATTGTAGCAGTTATAAAAAAAAACAACACTTTTACGAAGTACACCAATGAAGCTGCTGCTGATGCATTGAAGTCTTTGCAAAGAAATTCTAAAAGAGAGATTCATTGTATTGGAATGCAACTCCACCATTGTTCTCTTTATATTCCCTTCCTTATTGTCTTTCTTTCATTTTTTCATTCCCATCTTTTATGACTTGAACGCAAAATCCCAAAGAATTTGAAATCAAGGACGATGACTTTTTGAACTCAGCATGATAAACCTACACTTGAGAAAAAGGTCATTGAAGGAAATGAATTAATCGCCCGGCCAGGACAAGAGACCAGTGTTTCTTGTAAGCTTCACGGCTGTGCACTTGCTTTCAAGGGAAGATTATGCCATACAATAAAATCTTGATGTCATGCACAAATTTTGAAAGTGTTAGATTAAAAAAAGGTTCAATTATAATACTATGTGGCTGAAAGATCAATTGCTATGTCACTCGTGCATTAAGTCACATCATTGGATTGCAGGTTAAAGTAAATAATGTCTACAAATTTGTGCATAAATTATGGTTGTCTACCAAGAATTCATCTTTGTTGATGAATAAATGATAAAGAAAAATCAATTCAACGAATAAATAATTTCTTCCATTTTACACTGTTTTTTTAATAAGTAGCTGACCTTTGTTTCATAAACTTCAGACAAGAGAAAAATGATTGTCTTAAAAGTGAAAGTATTTTCTACACGCTCCATTTCAGTCGTTTTTGGTCCGCGGAGGCCATGATAAAATTCGAGGGAACATTGCACCATATCTGGTTATGGTAAACAAAGAAATGAAGATTTGTCAAATAATGGATGTTGCTGTTTCAGCAGACCACGTATGGAAACTAAAAGAAAGTGAAAAGCTAAAAATATATTTGGGCCTTGCGAAAACATTGAAAACATTGTAGAGTATGGAGGTAACAGTTATACCAATCATCCTCAGCGTACTTGAAGCAGTCTCGAGGTTGGGAGAACTGGAAACCCGGTGAAAAGCCGAAATCATCCGAACGGTTGCATTACTAAAAACAGCAAGAATATCAAGGAAAGTGCTGGGGTATCGAATAGACTTGCTACCACTTGATCGCTTGTAGAAATTACAAGATACTATTGGTGTGAAAGTACCCGGCATATTTCATGTTAGATATTTTTATCATTCTTGCGAGCGCGTACCGTAGCGCTGAAATTAGCTCATTCTCGCTGAGCATTAGCTAGTGGAATCGAGTTACATTTTCGCAAGGTAACCCACAACCATATCCTTGTGCCAACCTGAGCTGGGCTTGATAAATGACTTCTTATTTTTCTTCTTTTTGAACACGTTCTAAATGATGGGTCGTGCTTGCCAAGGGAGACATTTTAGCTCTTATTGTGCAAAAGAAATAAAAATTTACGCTTATGATGAATGACGAGTATCCCGTTTCTTGGCTTTTTCTACTTCATTCATAAATTTCATCGCAATTCTTCTCATTTAATAACACAGCTGTAGGTTTTATCTCTCAACTATTCACGCACCTTTATACGTACGCTCAGAAACCTGTGAGGACATAAAGGCGAAGCTGATGACAAATGATAAGTACATATGTGAATAATGTCCTCTGATCACAGTTTCGTTTGCTTGGCTTAGTTTGACACAAGGCTAAGTTAGTGGTAATCGAACTCACTACACTAGGGAATTGGTCAGCGAACTCACTACATTGGTAGTTTGATCTCCTATACTGTCAGGTTAATTATCCCTCTTGGCACAAGATCAGCGCAACATGTCTTCTTACGAACATTGTCGGACATTTAGTCTTGTGCTTAACGAATCCAAACTTCAATAATAGGAGCAACACGTATATGTAAAGTTTTCTGGGAAACTTTCTCAGAAATCCTCTGAGGATCCTTCCTCTCTGACAGTGATTTTATTTGGCATGATTGAAATTGATAGTTGACCCTTACAATCGTTAGTTTTTTCGAAGTCCAATGGTCGGAACCCTGTTGAGGGTCACAAGGATTCTTCAGAGGGTCGCCATTTGAAAATTAGAAGAAAAAAATGTGAAAATTATCAACAAAAAATAAAGATGTAAAAAAATGTTAAAAGTGAAAAGAAATACAAACAGATCTAGTTTGCCGTTCAATATAAACCGTCACGAGACAATGTTTTTTATTAGCATGTTGTGTGCGAGTGGTCGATTGAAAAATTGAAAAAAAAAGGGGGGTCATCAATGAATAAGTTATTTCTCTTGCATTTCATTGGATCATTAAAAACACAGCTGGGCACAAATTAGGGACCATAAACGTACTTTGTAAATTGAACACCCGCGAAAACCTATCGAGGTGGGGATGGGGTTTGAAAAATAGAAAAACCCTTTTTAAGGAGTTAATGTTTGAATTTTCAGCCCTCTAGCTCCACTGGTGCAGCCTGTAAGTCTGATACATACACACATAGCCAGTCAGCCAGACAGATAATTATTGACAGTTTTGGCAGAAGTTTTGTTTGGCTGTTTCTAACAATATGGAGTAAGACCGGATCAAAAAAGTCATAATGAAGAGTCAATCGACCCAGTGTATTATAATAAAAAGAAAGAATTTAGAAAAAATGAAAAAAGTGATCAATGAATAAGTAACTACTTTCGACTTTTGTTGTGTAGTGATCACCTTCTGGATTTTCAGATAAAAGTATGAATGCTGGATCAAACTGGGGATCAATTTAGCAGGAACTTATACTGCAAATTGAAATCTCTTCTAAACCTCAAACTCCTCTGGTATGACCTGCACACATAACACATGAATACACACAGAAAATTCAAAACGTCTAACCTTGTTATTTATAATAACACATGCCGGCAATAAATCATTAACCTGAACTAATGTCGTATATGAATTCATTTGTTCTTTAGGAGAATGTTGATTCCATTACATCAGCTCGATGTCTCACCTGCCATCTTCCTGATCAGAGTGCAATAAAAGCCCATTTGAATAAGCATACGCCATTTCAAGACACCGATACCATGAAAGTTTAATTGCCAAAACAGACTTGAGACACTTAAAGCTATTCTAATAAAATTTGAAAAAATAAAAAATAAAAAAACACTTTCAATGGAGATGGACAATGAGTGCTAAATGTGTTTGATTACTACAAACCCTTCAGCACAAAAAGAATTAGATCGCCAACCACAATAAAACTACTAGTGAATAATTCCTACTCCTTTTACGAATTTGTGATGAGAAGATAAAATTATTAAAAATAAGATTAATTGCAATGATCTTGCTAATAACTGGAAGAGCAGTCGAAAGCGCTGGATCGGAAACGACATTTGGTCAATCTTTACATCTGCTAGGGCCAGACATTCGTTCTCTTGAGAGAAAACAAGATAAACTATTGAAAAAATGAAGTGACATTCTTTGTCTGTTGTTTTTTTAATGAAACGTGTACTTACAGACATGGCCAGTCAGCCAGCCAGTCAGTCAGCCAGTCGCACCAATCTGAAAACTGAAGCAACATCTTTTGACAATTTTGTTTGATGGTTTATGATATTTTTTTCATGAGATTTTCTGAATATAAAGTGTCATTGAGACCAGGAAAATAGTTGGGAATAATAAAGCATATATAAAGTCTCTTTCTTGCATAATTGCAAGTGTTTCTGAGCACCCTTTAAATGCAATGAAGAGGTACATTCTGAGAAACGGACTTTCAGTGTGAGACAAACAGTAATGAACTTCCAAACTTCGGAAAAAAATTGATATTTACAAAGCTCAGCTTTATACGACAAAAAGCCATATGCGTGGGGTGTTCAGGAACTGTAAGAATTGTGTTACGCTATGTCTGACCGGAAAATCAGCATTCAACATCCTGGCTTTTCACCTAGGCTTGATCTCTTTCCCCACAGATTTGCAGATGAAATAACGTGTTCACTTGTACATTTGGACAGGACAGTTACGTGTACGTGAAGACAGATTTCCAAAAGTTTCCAGATCTCCCTAGTCCCCGCAACTAATGACTCGAGGGCATTAGGGCTGGCTTAACTAAAACACGGGACGAATCCTGTGTAAGCTGGACTAGTCCTGGGCTATGCTTTTCAGAATTGCCTGGCTCCAGAACGAATGTGGGAGAATCTGATGCTATGGATAGGAGAGCATTCGTTTTCATAAAACCATTTCTTACGGACATTCCTTCTTTTCACGAAAAAGGGTGAGTTAGGAATTGCGCATGCGCAAATACAACCACTACGCCCACATGATAGGCGAACGGTGAGCCATTCTTTGTTATCTTCGTTTCTTTTGTCGGTGTTTCAAACCCCGCCTGCCCGTCCACTTATCGACCTTCCTTACTTCCTTCTGCGATTCTTTAAACACTGAATCTACTTTCTTGTTCTTCAGAATCTTTCCAGATGGTGTTTATATATATATATATATATATATATATATATATATGTGTGTGTGTGTGTGTGTGTGTGTGTGTGTGTGCTTTCAACCCAAATTCTCATCTCGTTTAAACAAGATGAGAATTGGGGTTGAAAGCAATTATTTATACATAGTTATGATATACGATTCAAACAATGTGGAAGAAATTGCACCGGCCAAACCGATGTGGCGTTTTTTCATTGAAAGTTATCTTCTCTGGCTCCTGTTGAGGCTCACGTCCAGATCGGTACATATATATATATATATATATATATATATATATATATATATATATATATATATATATATATATATATAATACAATCTAATGCAGTATTCAGTGTGTGATGGGTTTATTTCCTAAAGTTCTCGATACATTCAACATCAAACGTAGAGCCTAGAATATAATGGAGTAAGGATTCGCTACGCAAACACGTTTATGTCTCTATCCTGATTTGGTTTCTGTTAGTTTCCTATTTACGACATTTTTGGTGGGGTTGCTATTTTTCTAGGCTGTCTTCCTTTCATTATATATATATATATATATATATATATATATATATATATATATATATGTATGTGTGTGTATATATATATATATATATATATATATATATATATATATATATATATATATATATATATATAGTGTGTGTGTGTGTGTGTGTGTGTGTGTGTGTTTAGTAGTTGGTCATTGCTTGTTATGTTTTTCTGTTTTATTTAGTGTGGATGGTGTGCTTGTTGGTATTTATAAATGCTTATACCATACCCTCCTAATTTATAAGATAATAATAAGCATTCCGTGTTGGAGTGTGTTTTGAAAAATCGAGTAAGTTTGTTTTCCATATCATTTATGTATTTGAATGCTCTTTAGAGTGTAATATACACTTTTCCATCTTTTCTTCTGTATTGTCTTCTGTGTTGTATATGTGCAATTTGGAATTGAACGAGGGAAATGGAACAGCTTTTTCAATCCTGGTTGTATTTTTCCTAATTATATACTGTGTGTGTGTGGCATAGAGGCAGGGTTTCAAATTCAGAGACTGTATTTGAGGGTATACAAAATTATTGCCCATTTACGTCACACACCCATTTATCCATCATCATAATCAGTCTTTAACATCCGTTGTTGGACATAGACTTTCCTCAGGATCCGGAAAATTGCAACAGGTTGATCCGTTTTACATGATACCAACAGCAAGGAGTAATCACTGTGCTCATCTATTGAAAGAGGTGGAACCAGTCTGTCATAGAGAGTCCACTCCTAGTTTGGAATCGGAGTTGTATTCTAGAGTGGATACTAACGCATTGCTGGGAGAGAAGGAATCAAGACGAGGAAAATTTAACAATTGAACCCTTAAGTATTCAGGGCTACATACTGGCCTTCTGAGAGGCATCATCTGCGTATGAGAATCAAAACGATTAATAATGAAACTAACAAAAACAGCATGCCTCCTGTATACCATAAATTACAGTAGGCGAAAAAAATTCAGTTTGAAATTTCTGGCGATTCATTTTAATTAATAGAAATTTACCCATCCCAAAATTTGCTATATTTTATAGCTCTGTCCTATCAGTAACACTTAACCTCGGGCGATCCCTGTACTGTATAGAAAGGCATTTATATCAGGAGGAAATCCTGATATAAATGCTTTTCTATGCAGTATACATACAATATCACTATTCAGCCCGTTATACTTACATTAATGTCTGACCAAATACAATTCATCATTTCCTGACTTTCAATCTCTCTCTCTCTCTCTCTCTCTCTCTCTCTATATATATATATATATATATATATATATATATATATATATATATATATATATATATATATATATAATTCTTTTGGGTCACATATATCCATTTCTTAATATATATCTATTTATATGTATATAGTAAAATCATTAGTAATGCATTTGCATTATACATATAGTAGCCTTATTCGGTCAGTTATGCATGCCTTCATTCTTGACCACAGACAATTCCTCTCTTCCTGATTTTCAATGCATCTCAGTAGTGAAATATTTATGTACTTACTTCCACGAATTCTCTTATTTAAACGTTTGCGGCTGAAATGTCTAGGCCAAAAAGCCCTCGACCGAAACGTCCGTTAACCATCCCAATGGCATCCGAATCCCAATCCTGCACTGCCTCCATTATAATTGAGCTCTGATCTATCGTCGCTTATTCACCGAGATTTATCGGAGGTCCCAGACAGAAACGCGATAGGAATCAAGCGTTGAGGGACCTTAATGTGGGGAAAGATGAGATTCAGATTGCACAGAGAGAGAGAGAGAGAGACAGACAGAGAGACAGACAGAGAGACAGAGAGAGACAGAGAGCTGTTTCTGAAAGAAAGGCTGGGAATTTAGTGAGCAGTTGTAGGCGGGATATGGTTGGTGATAATAATCGTGACGTTGTTGGCACTAGTGATGGCTTTCCATGATGGCACTGGGTGATAACGATAATTATTTTAGTAGTAGTTGTAGTAGGGGTGCCAGATCAAGCTCTGGTAGGTCCCTATGGGGCCTTCAGTAATACTTGTGTCTGTCAATATAGCGGGTCTGTATCATCATCTCGAATCTCTTTTAGCCGGCGCCGAATTTGCTGTAATTCCATTGGCTGTCTGATCACTCATGTTACCGACATGCGAATAAAGGGAGAGGACATTCTTTGATATTCCATCGTATTTCATTAAACACCGGTTGATTTTTTCATCTTCTATAATTAGTGCCATGGGGTCATTTTTACGGAATCCTATTTTTACAATTCATGAAAAAAACAACATCTATCATAAAATTTAGATTATATGTTCTATTTATGTATGATAAGACAAACAATGGAATTAAAACAAGTTAATGAGATACAACAATTGAAATTATTTTTGAATTTAATCATTTTTGTGAATCAATTTAGTTGTGTAGTTCAGTTTGATAATTCATAGTTCGCTATAACAAATTATATGGGATTAATGCGATTTATTACAGAGAAATCGAAATTAAAATAAATCAGGTGCTTTCTTCATTGAGGTTACAAATTGCAAAAAATGAAAATAAATATGAGAATTCATCAAAGAAAAATAAGTAAATACGTAACTTGTACAGTTACTACTTCACTTGATGAATTCGGGCCAATTTCAAGCAGTCATTCTAGGGTCATTCGCAAGGCAGTAACATGATGAATTGGTAGAGTGATCTGACAGCCAATGGGATTGCGGCGAAGTAAGCGTCAGCTAAAAGAGATTCAGGATTACGAATGTCACAGCAATATGGCGCAGTTTATTATAATGTGGTTCACGGTATGAGACAGGTGGATCGTAAAACCTAACATTTTGGTCTATATAACTGTATTACCGTCCACTCGTCCAGAAAACTGCAGATGAAAAATTTCATCATAAGACCCTGTGTTTTAGTATTCGAAGATCATGTTGTAGGTAGGAGTTTGCCAACTCTCCCGAACACCAGTTACGGGATACAATCACTCATGGACCGCTGAATTATAATACAAAGCTTAGCTAATTATATGTACGTCTTATCACTTGTAGCATATTTATCAGTCGTGAAATGCGATATTTGATATGATTAGATTAACAAATATCTTCAATTTGGAATCAACATATAATTACACGGTGTTTTACACATGATTTATTCGATTCCATTGTAGAAACAATACCTTCGTCCGCCAGTGAACTTGTTTAAGCTCTTGTGATTCTGTAGGTGCGGTTTATCAATCTTGCTCCTTTAAGTGCAATGGAGCAGTGCTGCCCCGGGGGACGGGGTGTTTATTCACTGTCCCACTATAGCAAAATGTGACACAAGGTCGAGGCCTAACGTGGGAAAAATAGGAGACTTCCGTCCAAAAAATGGCTCCAGCCGACGCGACTAAAACAACCTCCGTCACGGAAGCGTCCACTTGGGGACCTGCTCCTCTAAGTGCAATGGAGTAGTTCTGTCCCGGGGTTCTATTTATCTACTGTCTCACCTCAGCAGAATTTGATACAAGGTCGGGCTTAATGTGGGGAAAATAGGAGACACCCTTCCAAAAATGGCTCCAGCCGACGCGGCTACGGTTTGCTTTGCAGCCAAAGCAACCTCCGCCACGAAAGCGTCCACCAGGGGACCTGTTCCTTTAAGTGCAATGGAGCAGTGCTGCTCCAGGGAAACTGACCCCCTGCAGCTGGGCTGAGTAATGATAGGAGAGCCGAAGGACGAGTCCAAAGGCTCCTCAATGTGCTTAGCAGTGCGTAGCCTCAGTTAAACCTCATTGGCTAACGCATTGCACCGGTGCACACAGTCTTTGACATGCACTCCCTCTCCAGCCCTTTCGGCAGGAAAGTGTCAGTACCGAATCCTCGGTCTCTGCCGGGGAACAGAGATACTACACTTTGATCCTGCCAAAAAGGCCAGAAAAAGAGGGGGGATCGAGCATGATTTTTTTCTTGATTCCGTCTCATACATCGTGGAAATAATTGGACATATAACGTTCAAGTTTGATAAACAAAATTAAAAAAAATGATTAAGAAAAATTATTTGATATCTTTAAATAGCAAAATTACATTAAATAACATTATAAAGACTTTCTTGGTTTTTATTAACTGACTGATGTAAAATATTACACAATAATTTTTGCAATAAAGTACATGCTAATTCGAATGCATTTATCTCTGTCCAAATGCAGGGGTGGGGGCAAATATATGCAAGTGCAAGTGACATGCAGGAAAGAGTCAAGTGCTGCTCCCCAAATTTCGACTATCCATCCGAGAATCTTGATTAACCATTACCTTGAGCTTATCAACGAAAAGCATCACATCCAAATGCAAAATCCTTGGCGATGCAATAGAAACTACTGGTGAAGTATGCGTTCTTGTTAAGTTCTCTCGAAAACGAAAAAAAAAAAAAAGCTCGGTTCCGAACAAGAAAAAATTGAAAGAGAATTTGATGCTGAGGAATTTGCACACAACAATGTGTGTTTGCTTGACAAGCCTAGTGTAACACGATTGACCTTTTTGCACTTCGTGTTTCCAGAAAATACTATGTCAATTGTAATCAACTGTTGGATTTGTGGCAGATGTATCTCCGTGAGAATTTGACAGTGGATGTTAGAGCAAGAATCGTAGATCTCAATTTACAAATATGAAAATTTTCATTTTTTTCAAGTTTATTTGTATCTCAATCAGGACAATATTACATTAATGAGGTCAACGCATGGAGTGCTACAGCAGTTGGATATTTAGTTCGAAAATTCATACTCGAATATCTGGTGTTTATGTTTGGAGAAGACTGTTGCTACTTATAGCTTGTTTCAGATTGGATCTATTTGAGGACTTTCAAGCGGTTTGTAGCTTCTCGCTGTATCCTCTGGTTGCCCTGCTTAAGGATGCCTGCACCATGATAATATCTGGGTAAATGCAGTTCTTGCAGCCTTAGCCGATGGTGTCAAGACCTGAGGTTATCCTGCCGATTTCTAGTAGATCAGAAAGGGTTTTTTTGTATAGGATAGTGTCTCAAAAATCAAGCTCTCTCATCTCTTCCGAATATGGCAGGTGTTCGATGCTGGAGATAGTCCTTGTGGCTCTTCTTTCAACTCTTTCTATCGAGTCTTTGTTACACTTGTGACAGGGTGGCTAGATACAGAAGCTGAATTCTAATTGCGCTCTGACGATTGCTTCATACAGCATTTTAAACATCTCCGGATCCATGTTGTTAAAAACGTAGCGGATACAGTCCAACATTTGCCATGTTGATTTTCTTTTGGCAGTATGCAGTTGATTTTTATGATTTGTCAACGTACACACCAAGGTCCATCACTAACCTTCAAGCCACATGAGGTCTTCAACTATTTGAAATGCTGCCTCTTTTATTGATGCCTGTGAATGCAGCTTGATGTTGTCAGCAAATAAACTTATTGATTTTATTTTGACGGGCAAGTCATTCACAAACAAGAAGAGTATTGGACCCGGGATAGAGACCTGCACCACACCAGAGAGGATGCTACACTATCCCGATTCACATCTGTTTACTGTTACTTTCTGTCGTCTGTTGAAGAGAAAGGATTCGATCCACCCTAGAGCACCAACCTCGATCTCAAAGTCCTCTATTAGGCGTATAAACCGCTGGTGCAGGACACTTAAAAGCTTTGCGATAGTACATATACAATATGCCTACAGGTATATGAGACTTTCAGCGTGACCATATATACATGGCTTCCAGTAAGTTTGTCATCTCACTTATCCCATGTGTTAACCCGTGCTCTTGTTTGGGCACGTGGTTGTTTGGTTTGGGTCACAAGGATTCTTTCTAGGATTTTGCAAATTTGAGATGTCAAACTAATCTAGGCCTGTAGTTGTCTGGGTCGTGTTGTAGTTTTATTTTTGTTTTGTTTTGGAAATATTTATGTTGAAAAAAGAACAGTCAGAAATCAAAGGGCATTATCAACGTAATGCAATTCATCATGTTTGAAATACCGATTTTTGATATTAATTAATGTCAAAACATTAGTGAATAATGTTCTTTAAATAAATTTCCTGGTAATCTAGAGACGTCAATTTTTAGAATTTTCATGGCAACGCCTCTGGCAATCATTAACTTTGTACCCTTCCACTTTTAAAATAGCATCGTTAGTCCTGGTAGCTCGATATTATAAAATAGCAGGATGCCCTTAAATAACACATCTTTAAATAGATCTATAACAATGAATCAAACGATAACTATGAATAGAATGGTATCTTTGAAATGCCCATTACATAGCATGGTAACTACTTGTATAATGATGAGGGTGGTTTGGGGGCTGGTTTTCAGTCCGTAACAATGGACTCCGTAACAGTGGACTAACTTGAAGTTAACACCTTGGTGGTAGATAAAAATATCTTCTATTTGAGACAATGGACCCTCTCATTTCAGTAATTTCTTCTTTGGAAAAATTCAAATATATTAGTGATTTTTTTTTTTTTGGTATAATACGGTATTCATTAATTCACATTAGGTTTAAGTTGAGGCACATACTAATCGAAAAACCAAGTAATGGATTGAAATTTCGTCCAACTGCATTGGGATAAAGATTCTGATTAATTTGCCGCCTGAAGCACGTCTTTCTTTTTGTTTACATGTAATGAAGATGATTGAGTGGTAACACACCAGACACAAATGGCGCCTCCCAACTCCACTTTTATCAACCAGTTACAACAAGGAGTCATTCTTTCTGAAACTTTAAGCTAACAAGGTTGAATTGTGGGTTGTTTCGTATTATTCGATGGAGCATTATGTTGTTCGAGTTTCGAGCTTATAATCCATAACCCATAACGTATCGAGATACGCCCTTGTGAGGGAGGAGTAAGGAATGAATAGGAGATATAGTGAAGATTGAATCCCTTTGACTCCGATTCAAGTATAAATGTGTCTTCGATTCTAACCCCTCGTTCATTACATTGTAATAGTGAAGAGAGAGAGAACAGAAAAGGTGAAAGATATGAGAAGAGTGAATAATAACCAAAAAGTCATACGTACAAACAAGCAGATTAATTGTATTAATAACAAAAATAACCCTAGATGTGATGGTGGATGAGGGAGATGTCGTTGGACACCAGGGTTACATTGACCGACTTGGAAAAGAAGAAAGGAGGGAAGTGAACTCGTCAGCATTGAAGATTGTGTCGATTCAGCTACCGTAAGACTTGCAGATTATACTCGGTAGAATAATGAGAGATATTGATGATGACTGCCAGTGTAGCTATACCGATATAATAGTAATCACCATTACAAACGAAAAAGCCCACTTCTGTCTCTTATCATACAACGTCATATGTTTTTTTGATTGAACCTCTTGAGTGAAAATGTTAACCTAATCCATAAATCACCCCTTCCTTCGAACTTCTGACTAGAGAAATTTCAGGAGTGTCTCTCACGACAGGAACTAGTCATTGATACCAGGATTTCTTTCCTTTTTCGTTCGCAAATAATCTGAAACTAAAACCAGATTCGTAAAAAAAATGATATTTTTGAAGTCAAGCAAATTTTTGAATACAAATTTAAAAGTAGAGTGTTCCTGTAAAACCTTTCGTAAGCCACAATGGCGTAAATTATTGACACAATTACCATGAATTCATATGGGAATTTTTTTAGAGCGATCCCAGTCCCGAAATATAACTTTCTTGTCTGTCAGTTGGTTTTACGCTAAGAGTAACGCCTTTAAGGGATATATTTGGCTATTTTATGTCTTTGGATGTACGTTGCTGACGGATGTACAGAATAAATGGAGATAAAGCACAGATGCTCACAGACACATTTCAAAGCAATGGCAGCTTCCCATCTTTCGTAAAAATGAAGTAGTGTAAAGCAAAATTTCGTAAAGCAGAGGATAACTGTGATATGGTTTCATTGTACGTGATTCAGCAAGTACCGTATGTTGTAAGCTCTTATAATTAATATGCGTCATTATTTGATGCAGATATCCACTTGATTAGTCGGGAACAACGACCGTGATGAGCTATCTTATCTTGCAATATTCTGTTGAATTTACTTGCTAGCAATTGTTTCGCTGTAGATACCTTAGATATTTACTTGGTTTGGTACATGGGACCCAATGTACGAACTTTTCCGAAATAAGCTTGTTAACCATCGCTTAACGGTCCTAGATATCTAATAACATTAGCTTGTAGTCTGCAAGATTTACTTGCTTAGTATCTCTCAAAGTGCCATTATCTGAATAGGTGAGGGTGGCCTCAAGGTTAGGAGTGTGAGAAATGGAACTCAGGCTGAGACATTCTGCGTTCACTTCGCACTGATGCCCTTGAGAAAGACTTCAACCCCCCCCCCCAGCTACAAATGAATAGCAGGGTAGACTGGGCCCATCAGCCTTATTTAGCAACCAGTCTAGGTGATTATCAACTCTAAATTGAAAGTACAATCCATCGTCCAGCGTCGTTAGAGGTTGACAACGGACAAAATAGGGAACGTCTTTCCAAAATAAACGGTTAACAGGGCTGCGGCAGAGTTACTGATTTAAATATTTTTATCGTTATTTATTTATTTATTTATTTATTTTTTTTGAATTTGCGAATTTAATGTTGCCAATTTAGTTGTTGTATTAATTTTTCGACTCTTGGAGAGACTTCCAAAATGGAAAAATTGCGAAAGAACAAAGCATCAATGACTCTGGTGAATGTGAAGGTATTGACTGTTCAAACGTGGTTCAGTAGATTTCCTGCTGGAAATGAGTCGCTCGGTGATGCTCATCATTAAGTCAGCAAGCATTGTATATGACAAAATGACGACTTGTATTGAATTCCCTTCAAACGTGCCAGATGCTTACATTAAGGTTCAACATTAACAATGAAATCGATCAATGTTCTGCGCTTGGTTCCGGTTCCGTAGGCTGTTGAATCCATCGACGAGTCATACTATAAAAATGGTACTCAATTTCTCCCCCTTAAGAATTCAGCAAAAGAACTAGGGTTGAGGATGAACTGGTTCTCATAAGATCACCAAAGTTAAGCAACGTCGGGCCTAATTAGTACCTGGATGGGTGACCATTAGAGAAAACCAGTTACAGGAGGCAGAACAAAACTGCATTCACGTACGTACATATACATAAGAAAAGAATTGGCTGTGTACACCTCACTGTGCCAAACCCTGAACGAGGAGAACATTGTTACATAGACAAGTCATGAAACTGTGCGTCTACACCTGACACAGCATCGCTAAAAGATATACATTTGGAAGATGAGGACACAACAAACCCAGAGAATAACACAAATTGAAATAAAAATGATGTTTTGGTTTACCTATATATATGTGTATGCGTGTGTGTATATGTATGTGTGTGTAGTGTGTATTGTTTGTTTGTGTGTGTGTGCATGAAAGTAACTGTCTTAGAAGAATAGATTTTAATGCTGCTTTTTTTTGTTACTCCATAGACGACAGTTAATTGTCCTTTGAGATTTTCTTGTTACACCATTAAAACACGATTGGGCGGTGATAAATTTGTATCAATGCGTGGAGCCCTGCAATATGTACTTATATATATATATATATATATATATATATATATATATATATATATATATATATATATATATATATATATATATATATATATATATATACTCAAACGAGAATGAGTACACATCTTCATCTGAAAACTTATGGAATAAATATTTGCAAAGTTTAGCCTTGTTCGGCACACTACCAAAAAGAAAGAGGAAGGAAAATTATGATACGCCAACCTTGTCTACCGGCCTGGATAGAGTAAGGTTGCCATTTGGTATCTTTCAAGACCAAAATCGAACGAATTTGGCACTGAACAAGGCTGTTCCGTTCCCTTACATACGAATGATATGAATATTCACAATCAATAGATGAAAATATTTCAATTCATTCTTTCCTGCAAGCTTATTTTGGTGACGGATTTTAAAATATTTGATTATTTTAGCATTGAAACTACTTAAATTGATCCCAAGACCAAACAAATCAGTTGTTGCTGTGTACCTAAAAGCTAACATTACTTTGAAAAAGACTCACTTTAGGGTAAGAACTTTTTTTCTTTATTAGACTCCCAGAAGCTAAACCTCGTACTTCAAAGCTTCATAGTATTTTTCCCCTCAAGGACAGTCTGTGCTTACAGTTAAGGGAAACGAATATTTGGACACTTACAAAATATTCAGTTAATACACTTCCAACGCTCACATTTACTTTACCTTTACTCAGGTGATGGATGTCGATATAAAACTAACAATTACTAAAAAAATGCATTTAAAAAAAAATGATGCAAGATAAAATGCAAACAAAAGTAACAACGGGAACATTAAGCGATCCCACGTGTAGTTCATTAGAAATAGTTCTTTTAGAAACAGCTGCTCAAAAATCATACTTTCATCTCCTTTCGAGTTACCGTTGGATTCGCCATGACTCTTCTCGGCATGGTTCCAGTTGCTCGTGGAGAAATTTTCCCTGGTTTTCCCAGTTTGAGGGAGATTTTTGGTGGTGCCAAACTTTTAACTTTAGAATAATTTTTCCAATGGTACTGACAGGGATATTTAACACCTTGGTAATAGCCCTGTAGCTCAAACCTTCATTGTGTTGCTTGATCACGGCCTTTATGTTCGGTTTGGAGCTCCTTTACATAAACCATGACTGCCCCGTTTCAAGAAGGTAAAAGCAGTGAATGACGACTGTGATGAAATTATACCCAAGTCAAGTATTGCTGGAACATTCCAAAAGTTTTTTATGCGGGCACAGAAAGGTCTAGACTTGCATTCCTTCTTAAATAGCATTTTTATGATAAAGTTTTGATAGTGACCGAATACTTTTCTCCGATTTTACTTTTGTCTTTATTTTATTCTGTATTGTATGTTTCCCTTCACTGTATATACTTTGTTTGTGTGAATGAATACAAGTCTTTTGCACAGTTCCCCAGGAATAACCTGAAAGAAGAAAGTACAATGTACTTCAGAAGAAAATATTTTCTCAGGGTTTTTATTGCCTGGCAATGGACAGATAAGTGTCGTGGTCTACTTGTCGGTTGATAATTCATATACGATATATTTTGAGTGTTCGCAGACCCCCAAAATGGTGATAATAGAATATTAGGCGAGTTGTCGAGGGTTTGTGGGAGGCACTGAAGACTAGGGTCTAGGAAAGAAAGTGAGGGGGTCCTTACAGCCTCTTTATCGGCTCGCTGCAAAACTAGCGCTGATTACCATTTTCACTTTTTTCTTCTTTTGGCGAAAAAGTGGTGGAAAGCAAATTCTCGACCAGTTGGAGGGATACTTGTACTTATTTTGGGGAGGAGATAGCCCCCTCCCCTTTTGGAATTTTGTTGCCAGACAAATTCCTTACCTACATCTGGTGTTTCCTCATAAGCTTAGTGAATGTCGAAATCCGGGAAAGAATCACGCAGTATAAAAATTTACAAAATTACTTGGTGAGCAGGTGCTTTATGTTAATTGGCGGGCTTCACAACATTATTTAAATACAGTGAGTGCATCAAGTACCCGATGCATTTCTAAGGTTCATTTTTACATCATTGTACACTGTCAAAATTGACAGAATTTCTGATTTTTGTACGTAACTTTTCAATGGTCAATCTTGTTGGTATATTTTTCTAATATCTAATTATTTTTTTTCAAAGATTGTTGAATTGAAGCTGAGTTAAGTGTATTAGTGTCGTGTCTACATCGAAAAGTGAGAGTGCATTCTGTGTTGTATAAGGTTGCATAGTAACACACCAATAAGCAATCGTGTGTGTTGCTAAATATATTACTTATATGATGGAACTTTGTGCTTTTCAAGTATTTTCAAGTAGAAGACATTGTGCTTTATATATTGTGTTATGAGTGTTTGAGTGGACTAGTGAGTTATTGTAACAGTTATTGGCAAGGGAATTAGCGAACTGAGTTCGATACCCTGATGTGGAATTCATATTCACTTGAAGCTGATGCCCTTGAGAAAAGTATTAACTTAAACCCCAAGCTATGCGTGGTGGTATATATGGAGTCTGTCCAAAAGGTATCCAGACATTTGATATTTAACAAAAAAGTCCACCAGCTAATTCATTTTTTACAACGACCAGACAGTAAAGTATCATCACTCTGCAAAACAGAAAACATAACATGCAGTGACCAACCACCAAACAAAGAAAAGAAAAAGGAAATATAGGTAAATAGAATAAGAAGAACGTTCTTCACCCTAGAAAAATACACCTCTCCCTCCCAAGTCCTAAAATGGATCTAAAATAAATCAAATAATTCGCCTGAAGCCCAAACAGGGCAGAAACATAAACGTATCTGTGTATTGAATCCTTTATTTCATCATATTTTGAGCTCTGATCCAACTCAACTTAGTATTTAATGTTGAATGTATCGAGCACTTTATGAAATAAACCTACCCTACATCGGATATTGCATATATCATATATTGCCATGAATGTATATGTGTGTGTGTGTGTGTGTGTGTATGTGTGTGTGTGTGTGTGTGTGTGTGCGTGTGTGGTTGTGCGTGTTATTGTGTATGCGTATGAGTCCGTGTATGGGTGGGTGTGACGCCAAATCGGTAAAATAACCTAATTGGTTAAATTAACATATTTTTTTAAAAGTTCTATTTCATTTCAATTCCATTAACTTTTGATCGTAAAAATCATTGTTCCATATCCTTATTTTGATGTATGAACTTTTGATCAAATCAAAACTGCTTAATTGTTAATTCAGTTTTTGTTAGAAAAGTAAATTTCGCCAATTAGGTAATTTCACTGATTCGGTGTAACATATTTGCATGCATAACGCTTTTAAATGAGCGCACAGGTACTTCACTCTAATCATAGGCAGAGGTAAATCATCCCGTCTTTTTACGGCACTATACTAGTATCTATATGAGTAGGTACATGGTGTCCCTAAAGTATTGCCCAATCCGAAGTTGATCTACATGTACCTATTTGCAGTCTATTGGAACATATTACGTCGTATCATACTATTTTCTACAAACTTTTTGCACCGATCTCTGATTTATTCTATTTTAGATCATAGCGGTTAATTGTCTGACAACTGAACAGCGTTACTTTTGAGACACTCTGTGCACAAATAGACATGTATATACCAGTACATATATCTAAGTGTGTTCTGCGTCTGTCCAAGCCGTAAATAAAGAATAATAAAAGAGAAACAGCTGCAGACAAAAAAGAAATTACCCTTTAATTAAATTCATGACGAATGCACCACTTCTTCTTCTTCTTCTTCATGTTCTTCACGTCATTCTTTTGCTCCCTCTTACTTGATGCGTAATCCAACTTCTAGCAAGCAACTTTTTGATACTTAGTATTGTGTAGTACCAGGATTTATTTGGACAATAAAGATTGTTTTGCTCCAATCTTCTGAGTGGAGAGGGCCCTCTTATCCTTAAAATCAGCACTCAAAATCCTGGCTTCTTAGCTGGGCTCGAATACTGGCCTCACAGGCAACAGTGAGAAATGCATAATTATTTTAGTCATCGAACAGGCCACACTACTAAGCTACTTTCTTTCTTATTAAATGACTTTTTCTCTTCCCCTAAATACGAAAAAAGATAAAAATAACGCATTTCCCCCAGCTGTTTTGTAAAACAATTATCATTTAAAGATTACCTTCACACATACACACATGCACACACGCTCCCCTTTTTTCTGGCCGGATCGGGGTGTAGTATCTGTTCCGCAGCATAGACCGAGGAGCCGGTGCTGACACTTGCCTGTCGAATAGGCCGGAGTGGGTGTGTATCAAAGACCGAGTACGCCGGTGCAATGCGTTAGCCAATGAGGTTTTACTGAGACTACGCACTGCTACGCGCATTGGGGAGCCTTTGAACTCGTCCTCCGGCTCTCCTATTATTACTCAGTCCAGCTGCTGGGGATCCGTTGCCCCAGGGCTGCACAACTCCATTGCACTTAGAGGAGCAGGTCCCAAAGTGGATGCCTTCGTGACGGAGCTTGTTTTAGCTTCTAGGGTCGCTTGGCAATCAAGGTCGCGTCGGCTGGAACCATTTTGGAATGGAGGGCTCCTATTTTCCCCATGTTAAGCTCGACCTTATGTCACATTTTGCTGTGGTGGGACAGCGAATAAATACCACCCTGTGGCAGCACTGCTCCATTGCACATAAAGGAGCAGGTCGGGATTGTCCTGACGCTTTCGTGGCGGAGGTTATTTTAACTTCTACGGTCGCTTGGCAACCAAATTCGCGTCGGATGGACCCATTTTGGGAAGGGTGTCTCCTATTTTCCCCACGTTAAGCCTCGACCTTGAGTCTCATTTTGCCGTGGTGGGACAGTGAATAAATAGCGCACCCCTTTTTTCTGGCCTTTTCGGCATGATCAAAGTGTAGTATCTGTTCTGCGGCAGAGCCCGAGGAGCTGGTACTGACACTTTTCTGCCGAATGGGCCGGGGATGGTGTTTATCAAAGACCGAGTGAACCGGTGCAATGCGTTAGCCAATGAGGTTTTACTGTGGCTGCGCATTGCTAAGTGCATTGGGAACCTTCCGGTTCCCTTTCTATCACTCGGCCCAGGTGTGGGGGATCTGTTGACCCAGGGCAGCACTGCTCCATTGCACTTTCGTGGCGGAGGTTACTTTAGCAAACCAAAGCTGCGTCGGCTGGAACTATTTTTTCAGGGTGTCTCCTATTTTCCCCACATAAAGCCTCGACTTTGTATCACATTTTGTTGTGGTGGGACAGTAAATAAATAGCGTACACACACCACAAAAATGTCCATTTTATCTATTCGTGCCAGATGATAATCCGGCCTTGTTGGTCAACGCCAATTTCAAACTGAATTAGGAGCGTTACAAAATTTCTTATCGAGAATTGTTTTGTTATTCTTCTGACGCGATATTCATATCACCTCTCAATTTGAAAACAATCCTATGAAGTAATCAATCAAAATTAACACTGCACAGTCATGTTGGAGTTCAGCTCATGAAAAGGAAGACAAAACAACTGCGTCAATGAAATGACAAAACGATTCTTTACAATAAATATTGCAACGCTCCAATCTCAGTTTGAAAATAGCATTGACCAGCTTGGCCGAAATATCACACAAATAAAAATGAAATCAATACGTTCGCAATATAGAAAAACACTTGTATATATATTTTTTATTACCGTGCTACTAAGGATGTCGTTAAAACATATACTTATCTATTTATCTGTACGCAATTATTTTTTTATTTTTTTATTTTTAGTGGTTTTTCTTTGTATATGTATCAACTTTTTATTTTGTCTGGCACACAGGCACAATCAGTGAGCTTTCGGTGAGGATTAAATCTATATCAATGGCAGGATCACTGCATTGATCAATTACTTTCGGAGGCATACAACTGTTCACAGATATTTTCTTGAATTTCTGTAGATTGTTTTTACTTCAAATTCAGTAAAAACTTTCGAAATAGCTGCGGATTCCTCTACGACTAACAGCGAGAAGCAGGAAAGAGAGCATCTGCCGTTATCTATACTACCATTCGGAAATCCGTATTCTGAAGAGTGTCTGGTTCCCAAAGGTTTTGGATGAGTGATACCTTTATTAGGTAAATGCAATATCGTTACAGGAAATTAGAATAAACAACTCATTTCAACGTCTATGTCTGAAAATTATGGAAGTTATTTCCTCTTCTCTTTGGCTAGCTATAGTTATTTTGTAAGCTTAGCTTAGTTTGGCACAAAATAACAGTAGTGTGGCACCCAGTGAAGATCGAACTCATGCCATAATGATATGTCAATCCAAATATATATTAGTCATTTTCCTCTGTGCTATTCCGGCTAGTTCTAGTTGTCAAACACATAGAAAATTGTTTGCAAAAGTCAAATATACACGTAATGGTAGGGTGTATAGACCAGTGTTTCTCAAAATGATTAATCCAAAGGTGACTAAAATTATTTTGGGGTAAATGACTATTTCTGAGATCTTTATACTTCTTCTAAACCAAAAAAGTATTTTCCTTGAAATAAACATACACAATAAGAAAATATTTTTTCGAACAATCTAATTCTAAATCTGTGGTTTATTCACTTTACTTAACGTAACTTGAAAAAAATTCAAATAATTCTTTTACTTTTTTCTCACATATTTTGAGGATGTTAAAACCTGAATAAAATGAATACCTGAGAGTTAATTCATGTTTTCTACTGATAATACAAAATTTGTTTGTGAGCGTGCGTGCACGTGTGTGGGTGTTTGTATGTGTGTGTGTCCATTTGTTGTTTATTAATCAATTCCTATTTCGTCATCATCCCATTTTTTTTATGGTCAGTTTACCCAGATGAATGAATAATAGATTTGCTGCACCTAGCCGCGAAGTTCGACTTCAAATAGACGTAATCAGTTGTTATTTGTTTGTTTTTCTTTTTCCTGACAAGTGATTACCACATCACCGTGACTGGGGAAAGTTGATCCTTCCTCGTTTAGGAAGTGAATGAGAGAAAAGCCACAACTAACCAGGGGCAAAAATTCTGCCGGGAGGGGGGAGCCCAACCTCTCTCCGATTCCCGCCGCCATTATCCTTAACCTCTTCCTTATAGGAGTGTATGCATATGTATGTGTGTGTATGTGTATATATGTGTATGTATGTGTGTGCATGTGTGTTGGGGGGGTACCAGAAGTAATTTTGGACGTGGGCAGCTGTTCAAAAAGGGCATTTTACGACGTATATTTTTTTGTGAGGTTGCTTGATTATCGCAACATAGAGCATGGATTGGTTCTCAACCTTGAGTCCCCAGACTCATGAGATTCCACAAAGGTATTACAATCATAACGTTTGAAATTAGAAACGGAGAATTATTGCTATGATGTGAGAAGAACAAAAACTACACTTTGATCTTGAACCCAAAAATGCCTTAAAAATATCCAAAAATTAAAGTTTCAGAAAGTTACCTATTGCAAGTTAAATATTTAACTATTGTAATACGTTTTAAAAGAATGCTAAAATAGTACGTGACAGGTTCTAAAATATAGAGATGGATAATTTGAGAACGAGATAAATGTCTTAGCTTTTGTAGTTACCTGTAATTTAAAAACTCTTTCTTCAAAAACTCTTTAAAAATATAGCAGCAAACAGCAGCATAGATTTGTCAATAAAATAATAAATTGAGCGAAGCTGATGTGCAGGGCTCAAGAAAGAGCGCAAATTTCTGAAGCGGTCTTCAAGAATGGCTGAAATTGGCCAAAGTTTTTATTTCCAGCTAACTTTATTGCTAAAAAAATTATATGCTCATCAAAGTCCACTTATCAAAAACAATAACTAAGACCTAGAAACAAATTAATAAAGAGAATAGAACGTTTACTTTTATTAAACTTACTAAAATAGCTAATTTGGCAACACTGGATTGTCAACAACAGAACAGGTGACTTTTCGATCGAGTTCATGCAAGAATATCGTCGAATTCCATGGCTTCAGTTGAAGATCAAAATACGATGATGACATCTTGTTCCTTGAGAGGAAATGATTTTGATAAAACACAGATGTTTGCTAGTCTACAAATTTAAGTAATAAAATTTGTTTGTTTTGTCTTACCTATCAAGTATAGAGAACCAAAATAAGTCAGATATTTTTTTTTATAGTGAAAAGGTTTTTGCAGTTATTAGTCCAGTCAATAAAGACCAAAACAGGGATGTACACGGGAATAAATGTTGATAGGCTAAATTCGGTATCATTATAAGCGTAAGAGTGCCCACTTTAAGAATTTCATCCTTCCTCTTTTTTCCTCTCTGGGGAAAATTTTTATTCGCATTTTTTCATGATGGCCGCCAATTTGATGTGTGTAAGTTGTTTTTATGCTTGAAAATTCAACGTTTGTACAGATGACATGATATCTCGATAAAAAGGACATTTTTGTCAGCTTTCTAATGGTGCATCTTGTATCTGTTGTGCAAAAGAAGTTACAGACGAAAACGTGATGATTACCGATCAAATATCGTCTTCTTCTTCTTCTTCTTCTTCTTCTGAACTTTACCCACATGAACATTGCGTAAACTTTGTTCGGGTTATTTTGAATACGTAACAACGAATTGTGACATGCAATTTTTTAGGCCATAGTAGCATGGTACCCAGTGTGGAACGAAATCCCTACCCTAGCGAATTGGTGAACGAAACAAGGTTGAAAGTCTAGCACATGGCTAGAGTGCTTGAGTATTCTGAGCGAATTGTCTCATGACCTTAACGAACGGGCTTATGAGGCCAATTTGCAAGTCATTGCTCTACTTCCGATATTATTCAGATTGGCTTGATCTGGCGTAGGGCCTATGAAAGGGGATGAATTGTATTCAATCCAAGGTCCAAATGGGAACCGGGGTTCCAACGGAATCGCAGTATTCTAAAGGGACCTAGGAGCCCATGTCATAAAACTGTTGTGAATAAGGGGACCCCAAAAAAACGTTGCACCCCCCCCCCTGATAAAATTCCTCCCAGAGGCCTTGATCTGGCACAAGGCCACTGTAGTGCAGCATCTAATGCTGATCGAAATGATCATCACAAGGAATCAGCCTGCGAGATGGGTTTGCAAGTCATCACGTTACGGTAGGCACCCATGTGTAGTGGGGGTTGATACATGAAGATATCTTGATGTTCCGTTTTAACTTAACCTTTACCATAATGTAAATCTTCTTTTAATAGACCGGATTTTTTCCTTTTCCTTTTCTCTTTCGTTTAGATCTGCATTTGGCGCTGCCCCACTTCATGAGGAAAGCAAATGTTGGTGGACGTTAAACAGTTAAGTAAAGTCGGAGAATAGGAAAACCACAGAAGAAGGAGTGGTGGTGACTAACGGACGATTAACTCAAACGAACAGCACAGAGCAAAGAGCAAAGAGAAACACACACACTCAGAAACAGGTATGCTAACACACACACACACACACACACGCGCATAAGGAGGTGTGCAAAGGTTCTCATTGCTTTTTAAACTAGTGATTGAATGTAGAGATATGTGTGTTTTCCGCTCGGAATTTTTGCTCATACTTCATACACACACACACACACACACACACACACACACACACACACACATATATATATATATATATATATATATATATATATATATATATATATATATATATATACATACATACATACATACTTCACACTCCCCTCTGATGAACACACCCACTCATATATACACGAACTTACTTGGTAATTGTGTTCTCCTTATTTGAAGTTTATAACTACCAAATATGAAATTGGTTTGTAAGACAAACTAGTTGACTAATCATATCTGACTGCTTGACCAAGAAAGCGGAATGTGACAAAAGGTCGGTTTACCTTGAGGGTGGAACGTACGTGTGGAAAAAGACAAACACTGCCCAGTCCCTACAACCAGTGTCATGAAGGGGTTTATACAACTTCCGACCCCTCCCCCCTTATAGTGTAATGGGGAATGCTACCCTGAGGTCAGAATCTCAAGGGCTAAGCTCGCGTTGTTTATGCCGCGTCCCATTTATCGCCATTTATCACCGACTGTTGTCTCGTCGAATAATTTCTTTTTTAATATTTAGAGGCTAAAAATGAATTGAAAAACAGCTGAAATTATGAAAAACGATTTCATTTTATATCTTAAATAACAACATTGAAAGAACAGAATAATAAAACACATACTATATCAATGTGAGTTTTTGCGAATGATCAGAGAAATAATCTTATCTTTTTAAAATGGTAATTAAAATTGAGATTTTTTTCAGCGTTGCTAGAAGGAAAAAAGGCCAAATTTCAGTCGAAAGAAACAAAAACAAATTTTTAGAAGTTCAGTATTGATTTGCAATGCAATCAAAATAATCTGAATTTAGAGTTAAAACATCTACGTTTCAAATTTGAAATACTGCTGACATGAGCTTAATTTTCAATATATTTTGAGTTTTTTTCCTAAATCCTGTCTATTAATCATAGAATTGAACAATTTTCTTTAAATCAATTTCAGGAGATCGACTTTATTTCGAAAGATTAAACATTCTTGACAGAATAGTTGAATTTTTCCTTTTAAGGAGGGGACACATCCTTCGAAGAAGTTATTTGTTGTTTTTTTGACAAAATCTAAAAAGAATCTGTTTTATGAAAAAGCTCAATTAATCTATGCTTATATAACTTGAAGGAATGATGAAATTTCGTCACAAAATCTATACCTGATGAGAAAAAAAAAACTTGCCTATAAAAGTTTTATTTACAAACTTTTCAAAACTCACTATGGTGTATGTATGTTTAATGTTGTCGGTGATAAAAAACGCATTTAAAAATACTTCGAAACATTGCGATATTTTACTTAATGATCAATGAAAATTGGAAGAACATAAATTTCACTGTCTTTTCATCGTTTTTTAACCTGTTGATGGTTAAAAAATGTATTCGACGAAACGTCAGTCGGCGAAAATCCAAGTCGACAAAACATCACTTTGTCAAAAAAGTTTTCCGCGAATCGGCTGCATGGCGAAACTACTGTCGGCTGACTGCATGAGCAATAAGTCATTCGACGAAACGACCGAATGCGGTCAAAGAAATAGATACTACACTAGCATTCCAATCAGAAGGATTGGTAGCTGTGTTCTGAGCTATGTTAAGCATCGTACTCGGAAAGGATATTTTAATTATTTACCAAGTTTGTCTTATTGTCCACCTGATCGGTGCGAAGATTTCCCAGTTGGTGATAAAAGCATGAAATTAGGCACAAATATTTTACCCTTGTCTAACCACTGGAAAGTTATACTTTTCAAGACGGTGCACTAAGTTCTTATTGTAAACAAATTTCATGAGTAATGGATGTTTTCATACAGCAGTACACACTATTCAGACAAAATCCTAGATCCATCCCAAAATTTAATCACTTCTTCCGCACCCTTTCCACAAAATATCTTTTAAATTCATCAAGATATTGTGGAACAGACATGAGGGAATATAAAAATGTACGAAGGACAAAAAGCGAAAAGAATGAAAAAGACCAAATGTCAGTCAAAAGAAAAACAAGTTCACATTAATAATTAAGTTGAATATTGCAACGTTTCAAAGTATTTTAATTACTTTTTTCATCGGCAACATTAAACATATACACTGTTAGTTTTTTGCGAAGTTAGCACATAAAATCTTTTATAGGCGAGTTTTTTTTTCCATCAGGTGACAATTTTCTGTCAAAAAACACCTTTTATCATTCCTATAAGTTATATAAGCATATATTGATTAAGCTTATTCGTAAATCAGGTTGCTGGCTGTTTTGGTAGAATCGATCCTCATAGGATCTCCTTATATAGATGGTCCGATAGTAACTCATGTTAAGTTAATCTACTCATTTAATGAGCAATGTGACCTTTTTGTTTTTATATCTGTAGTACTGGACTCTTCAACAAAGAGGTAAACAAATTGCTGATATAAATATCTCCTATCCATTATTTGAAATTATCGATTCTTCAACTGAAATGGAAAAAAAACCTCCAAAACCCCAATTTTCTTTGAAAATCGTTCCATAGAAATTTAAATATATCCGTGGATCATTTCCACGGGTATCACCTGGTCTACCTCTGTAATGAATAGTGTTCGTCTTGTTGTAAACATAGACTCTTCCACTTAGAGATAAAAATTTCAATAATAGAAATATCTTATACCCACCATTTGGACCTCTGAACTCTTCAACTACTACATTTTTTTGTTTCTTTTTAAATAAAATCACCTAAAATAATTCAAATGCAGGTCGTCCCCGATTTACGAAAGTTCGCTTTACGCCACTTTTTGGCTTTTTTGAAGAAATGTGAAAAGCAAAAATAGTATTCAATTTTTGTTTTCAAGGGAGCCATTATAGAAGCAGTGCACACCTCTCTTCTTCATCCCAAACTCCTGTACATCCGACTACCACCATCTCTAACGTCTCAGCCTGATATACAATCCAAACAATTTTTATGCCCAACATGGCTCAAAAATATTTCCCTTATAAATCAATGGTAATTGCTCCTCCGCTCTGTGCCATTTCGGTTTACAAAGGTCTTTTATGGGAACGCTCTACTTTCGGATAACGAAACAACGTGTATATGCATGAATTTAATTCACGGGGATTAACAATTTTTTAATATAAATATACATTAATGTGATTTTTTCTTTCGTGTAGGATATGTTCTGTCAACTCTAGTTGTTACGTTCAGTATGAGCGTCTTTATCATCTATCTCTTTGTTGTTCTTTGAATTTGATTAGTCAACTTGAAAGGCTCCATCAACAGCCAACTGGGAACTCAAAAGAATAGAATCGCCATCCTTTGAAATGGAGGGCAACGTATTAGTTTCGCCTTATTTGCTTATTCTCTCTTTCGCTTCAGAAAATGATCTTGCTTCCCCAGGAGATTTAGGTTCAGAGGGGATTCTCTGTCTCGGCTATTTTATGATATGAACCTTTTGAAACCTAGGGAGTGGTATGTGTGAGGTACGTGCAAAAGTTCCCAATGCTCTATTTGAAATCTAGCGACTGAATACTCAGTTGAAAACCTGTTTTTCGCTGGAAGCATCTGAAAACACATCGTATACTCCTCCATCATCGATTATTTCGATGCACCATGGTCTCTCCCAAACGTTTGATGGAAGAATCCAAGAAAGGAGACAAATTTATCTAGGTAGTAGTAGTAGTAGTAGTAGTAGTACTAAATAGCTGTTACTCCCGTTACAACTTTGAAAGGAGCCAATACGAATGAAGATTGGCGAATGCTCACGCAATCCATAGAATTGACCCAGTGGTTACTTTGTGGCGTGGATTCGTCTTGTGTGAAAATGTCGATGAACCGTCTGCGACATATGAGGCAATAATTTTACCTTCATTTCCCAAATGATCCATGGAGACCCAATCTTTGTTTTGGTAGTAATTCTGGATTTTTACAGGGTTCGAGTGCTAGCCTGACGCCCAATATGGACATCTTTACAGGGCCAAAGGGTTCTAATTACCCCACTATTCAACCTCATCTGAAGGGGGAATTCATATCATTGACTCTTATTGAGAACTTTATTAAAACTGTCCGTGTGATTCATGAATTCCATTCTCCCTGTCGTTATCTGTTAGGCCTCTGTAACTCCCATGCCCTCATTTGACCTTTCATTAATTAACATCTCTATATTTTTGAAGAGACAGTTTTTTTTATTTATCCATTAAAGTAATTCTGATCTGTTACCTTCCCTGAAACGCAATATCAATTCATTTTCATGTCGAGAGTTCATTCAAGACAAGCATGAATTGACTTCACTTGGAATGACAGCGAAACTTCGTAATAAGAAACCACTTTTCTTGCTCTTCAGGGAAATTCCTTAATCCATAAGATGATTGCCTTTCATTTTCAATCAAGATCTTATTTTCTTCACTTTTCTTTCTTTATTCCCATTTATTCCCCTTTCATTCGTTCTTTCATTTCGACTTTTCTCATGCTCTTTCAGTATTTCTTACTTTATTTTATGTTCCCTTTTTAGATATTTTTATATCCTTCTCTTTTTCATTCCTCCTTTTTCCGTTCTTTTTTTCTGTCTCTCTTTCATTCATCCCATGGCATTTGGAATAAGTCATCATCATCTGAAGAGAGGATCATTGTACATTCATTCTCTAAGGAGAGCTTACCAAACTGTGTGTCACAATGCGTTAATGTGTCACCGATAATCTGTAGATGTGTCACGAAATTAAGTCAGATTTGATTAATTTCTACAAATATCATTTTTTTTTTCATTTTTTCTGCTAGCAGTATTTTGAGTCAAAAATTTTGTTTGGTTGGCAAAACTTGAGTAATGTGTCACAAAATTTATTTTTTCAGGGTGTCATCCGTGCAAAAAGTCTGGTAAGCATTGCCACAGGGTTTTACTATGGCCTGTAATAATTTGGAGGAAAGTCGTTATCATTCCAAGTTAGTTTTATCCTATTTAGTTTGAAATTAGGGAAGAAAGGTTTACGAAAATTGGCAGTCATCTTTAAATATGGCAGCTGTGGACCCCTTTCCCTCAAGTTGATCATGATGAACTTTTCATGTGTTATAAAGGAGACATTCATGGTCAATAATCCATTGAAAAATCTTATGAAGCAATTTTAGTGGGAGTTCAACGATATTTTGATTAGACTATATTGATCTCAAACGTTTTGTTGCTTTCGTTTGTGCCACAATATAGACATAAACCTGAAGAAAAGACCCACTGTCTTTCCATATAAATTGTACTCCCATGAAAGGCCTAAGATTGGATCAGCCAAATATTCGTGGTAATAACATTTGCGTGTGATGCAAAATATAAGTCTGAATTAGATGCCATGTGTGTGTGTGTGTTTGTGTGTGTTTGTGTGTTTTGCTAATTATTGTTTTACCTTAGATGCCTTACCGTGTAGAGTTGAGTGGCTATTGGACAGAGTAAGCACATTATTCTGTGGAATAGAATGCTTGAACGCACGCAGTAAGGCGAGAGTATTTCTTCTTCTTCTTCTTCTTCTTCTTCTTCTTCTTCTTCTTCTTCTTCTTCTTCTTCTTCTTCTTCTTTTCTTCTTCTTTTTCTTCTTCTTCTGGCTGTTGTGGGGAGGTGAAGACGACGATCGATTGGTGTATCGCTTCTATGACGAACAAGCCATGGGACTTACTGTGTTATTGTCACGCACTCAATCCAAAGCCTGCGAGGTTGTTCTCTTGCCTACATGCCTGAACTTGGCTGCAAACGCTGGTTGGTCAATTGCCAGTCTTGTCAATTTATTTCTCTGTTGGTGGGTTTATTTGTTGATTGGGATGGCTCAACAATTTATCAGGCCTTTTCATTACTAATCAAGTCTCACCTCGTCTTATTTACTGCTCGTCTGAAACACTTCATCTTGCTGTTGGTGATTTATGCCGTATTGTATCATTTGTTATCTTTTGCAAATTTTCCTTTAGAACCAAATCTATTTTTCCGAAACCAAGTAGTTTTGTTCAGTACCAAATTTGCTCAATTTTGATCTCGAAAATACCAAATAGCAACCCTGTGATGGGATGTTTCACGAGGGCGTGGGCAGCTTTCTGTCAAACTTGCTATCTTCAGTGAATTTATATCCATAGAATTCGTCATTCAAAGAATCCTGCGAAGCATTTTTCCTCATTTGTCATGTCATTGCTTGTGTGACACCATTTCTGCCATTTTGTTTTCTTCTCTTTTCGCTGGTGCCTCGTTTGTTTATTCGTTCATGAGAAAGAAAGAGAAAAAACAGAATAACATGTCTGGTTAGTCACTCGGTAAAAATGTCTTTTGGTAGCACGTTGGGATGATCAATTGAACGTTGTGGGAAGAGATGATCTGAGAATAAGTTATTTCTCTCACTTTTTCTTGAATCACTAAAAAGTTTGAATTTCCAAAGAACAAGCGTGGCTGCTGCCGGACACAAACCAAGAAGCCAATTTAGCATAAACTAATATTGTAAGTGAAAAAGGGAAGAAAATATGGAAAAAGAAAGGAAAGTGAAAGAAAGAAAGTGTGGGAAGAAAGAAAACATGAAAAAGAAAATTTGATAAAAAAAAGTGATAAGAAAAGAGAAACACGTGGAAAGAAAGAAAAGGCATTGAAAGGAGGAAGGAAGGGAGGGAAGGAAAGAAAGAAGAAAATGAAAAACGAAAGAATGAGAGAAAGTAAGAGAGAAAGATGTGAAAGCAAGAAATACAGAATAAAAAGAAAGTATGAAAAGGAGAAAGGAAACGTGAAAAAAAGTGAAAATGAAAGGATCTAAAAAACGAAGAAGAGAAAATCAAGAGAGAAAATAATGGAAGAAAAAGAAAAAGGAAAGAAAAACAGGTGCCAGACCCTTTCATTTGGAGCTCTTTTTAGTTGACGTCTGGTAATAACTTTTTCGGCACGCCTCAAGATGTTTCTCTTCGTGCGAGGAATTAAATGAGAGTCGTCGAGAGATGTATAAAAAAATATTTAAGGGGAACAAGGTCTGTGTTCAGTTCTATCACGACTAACATTCCTGAGCGAAGAAGAGACGTCGGGTAGGGGAGGTGCGGAGGAAAACGGGATGAGGATGGAATTCTTGCTCTTTGCATTCAAGCATTCACATAACACGTACAACCTTAGGAGTCTCAACAGAGTCAATCCGAACGAGACGCTTTCGCTACTCGCCTCTGATTAGTCTCATCCGGAGAAGCGAGCATTTCCAAATAGAGATTTACTTACCAGGTTATTAGTAGTGAGTTCAATCTTCAATGGATCCTACTAATACGTCTTTAAGTCAGAACAAGCTAAGATCATTAACGCATATTCGCTGGAAATAAATTATTTTTCCTTCGTGTTGTCTTAATTTATGAGTTGTACGAATAACTACTGCATGATGGTGGTGACATTCGAAGACGACCATGGATCCAGTTCTGAGTAGACAAGGTCTGTATCACGGCTTGCGCTTGACTTAGATTAATGTCGGCCACATTTTTCTGCAAGGATCCAAAGATAAGACAAAGTCAGAGCGCAATGGATAATCAGGTCACTCGACCTATCACACCACGCTCTTGGGGTTCCACAACGCATTGGGATTTGAATCCAGAGATGTCCGTCCTAGACTGGTTGCCAAGACAGAGGAGTCTAGCTATTTACTCATAGCTTCAGAAGATAAGAGAACATGCGTGAACGCAAATTGTCTCGGTTAGAGTTCGAACTCGCTTTGCCGATTCCATTTTCGGAGCTGCTAACCGTTAGTCCACCCATACCTCCATATACTCATCTAATACATATCTACACAATAATCTAATAGAACGAGAACTTTCATCCACGTCTAATGACTTGTTTTTGCAAGTCGAAACACGTGTCCCTCTTGAGCGTGCCTCTCTTTTCATGCATTTGAAATCTGTGTAAAATCTTTCAGGTCACTGAGTTTAATAGCAGCCTCCTTGGGAAGAAAGAAACATTGGTTCAGTCAGGAGAGAGAGAGAAAGGTAAAAAGCTATTGAAAACAGTTTCTGGTCTCTCATTATTATTATTATCAACAAGCATAGTGCCCGTGAAAAACGACCGGATCATTCAAGTATGGGTGAATTATAGAAGTATACATTTTTTGTATAATATATTTATTACGAACAAATTGAGGATTGTATTTCTTTCAACTTGAATTAAAAGCATTTTTAATAAAACTTAAAACAGAGAAAATCAGTGAATTTAAGTCATCGACAGAAACGGATTTGTACTTTTGACTTGATTTGATTTGATTTTTTGCAATAGAAACTGTCCGCCGAATAGTTTGTTAGCGGTAGTTGGGGTTGAGGGAGCTAAGTCTTAGATGAGAGATTAGTGAACGAACAATTTGTTATTGAATGGAGAAGGTAGGACGGTAGACGTGTTGTGCATCTTTCCTTCTCTTTTTTTTTCTCTTCTTCTCCAAAACTTTTTAAAATCCTAATCGTAATGGGTCGTGACCCGTACTCTGAAGAATCTTATTGGTGGACAAAGCATCAGCAATCAGTTACATAGCTTTACTGTTATGCCTTCCATTTCCTACGTGACTTTTTGACATGAACAGACAAGTAAACTACAAATTTTATGGCGCTGGAGCTTATTTATATAGATTTTTTACTAGTATTCTTTCAACATGTTTATTTAGTTGCATTTTATCGCTATTTTAACGCACAGAGTAAACAGCATGAACAGGGAGTATACAGCAATAATGGTTGACAATGCTTCACTTATACCAATGTATAGATAAATGGAATGATAATATTGCAGTTTCTGATCTCCTTTGTATTTTCATACACGCTCTGGGCCGTCAGACCGAGCAAATAATGCCATTACCATGAATCGAATTTCGGAGAAGATTTAGAAAAATTAGCAAGTATGGTTTCACTTCGTGTGATTCTCTAAGACAACAATGGAAGACCCAAGTGATATTAATAAACAGAAATTAATAAAACATTTCTGAGAAAGGTTTTACGACGTTTCAAGTTGTGCGTAAATCCTCGACATTATTATTATTATTATTATTATTATTATTATTATTATTATTATTATTATGAATCTCACACCAGTTGCCTGGTGGTAACCGCTGGAGTTTGAGTGACAGCAAGTCTCCTCAAGTCTCCAGCCCTCCTCTCCTAGTACTCATAGGTCGCAGTAATTCTACGATTTACAGTTTCACACCGGTTGCCCAGTGGTTATCGCTGAAGGCTGAGTGACAATAAGTCTCCTCAGGTCCTCAGCTAACGTCTCCTCCCTCTTTCGCATATCATGACAGAGCTACTATTCGTTGCAGTACTTATATCTCTAGCACCTTCCTCAGTATCCGTGCAGTTCCAAGTAGCGCTGTGGTCTGTACGGTCTCTATCCTCCCCCTAATCCCGATCTCCTCCAGTCTCTCCCTCAGCGTTTTGGGGACAGTTCCTAGTGCTCCCACTATGACCGGTACTACCCTGGTTTTCATGTTCCACATTTTCTTTAACTCCCTTGCTAGGTCCTGGTATTTTTCCCTTTTTTCACCCTCCTTCTTTTTTACTCTATGGTCTGCAGGCACAGCAACGTCTACTATTTGGCAGGCCTTCCTTTTTTTGTCTACTATTACTAAGTCCAGCCTTCTTGCCTGGATGAGGTGGTCAGTTTGGGTGTCAAAGTCCCAGAGTAGTTTGTGGTTGTCATTCTCCAAAACTGCCTCTGGCTTGTGCTGATACCACTTTTCCCCATGGTTGAATCCCATTTGTTTACTTAGTTCCCAGTGTATCATCGTTGCTACTCTATCGTGTCTATGCTTATACTCCTTCTGGGCGAGCTGACTACATTCACTAGTTATGTGGTTTACTGTTTCATCTCTTTCACCGCACATGCGGCATTTGCTGTTTGTCTGTGTTCTGTCGATTTTTGCTTTTATGTAGTTTGTCCTTATGCTTTTGTTCTGGGCTGCCATGATGAGCGATTCTGTTTCTCTCTTAAGGTTTCCCTTTCGTAACCACATCCATGATTTCTCGTCTGCTATATCTTTTATCTGTCTTTTAAACTCGCCGTACAATTTTTTCCCTTCCCACTTTTCTTTTCTAGTTTGCTGTACTGTTCCATTGTTTTCTACTTTATTGTTTGTTGCACTATCCCTCGCGCTCTTTATGATTTCTTCACTATTTGTTTGCACATATCTATCTAGGACTACTTTAGCTCTCTGGACACAATCTTCTATGCTGATGAGCCCCCTACCACCTTCTTTTCTCTTAACGTATAGTCTATCTGTATCATCCCTAGGGTGTAATGCTTTATGCATCGTCATAAGTTTCCTTGTTCGCCTATCCATTGATTGGAGCTCTTCCTTTGTCCATCCTAGGAATGGTCCTGTATACCTAACTACTGACACAGCCCAGGTGTTCATTCCTTTTATTAGATTTCTGCTATTTAATTTGTTTTCTAATATTTTCCTTATCCTTCTGAGGTATTCTCTCTTAATTTTCTCCTTCATCTCTTCCCGTTTTATCGTGTCACATTCAAGGACACCTAGGTACTTGTATCGGTCTTGTGCAGTCAATGCCCTAATCTTGTTGTTGTCCGGAAGTTCAATTCCCTCAGTCATTGAAAGCCTTCCTTTGTGCATCACCATGATTGCGTATTTTTCTATCCCAAACTCCATTCCTATGTCCTCACTATATTCCCTTACTTCGTTGAACAGAGTCTCAAGCTCTCCCCTGTTTTTTGCAAACAATTTAATATCGTCCATGTACATCAAGTGGTTGACCTTTCCTTTTGTTTTAGAGAAGTGGTATCCTTTGCTGTTTTTCAGGATTCTGTTAAGCGGTATCATTGTTAGAACAAATAATAGTGGGGACAACGAGTCTCCTTGGAAGATTCCCCTTTTTATCCCTACCTCGGCTAGTTTGTCCCCTGCGGCTGTCAAATCTACTTTCCAGTCTTCCATCGAATTACCAATGAATTTAACCACCGGTTCGCTAATTTTGAACATTCTAAGGCATTCGAGTATCCAGCTATGTGGAATCATATCGTATGCCTTTTTGTAATCTATCCATCCCATTGCGATATTCTTTCTCCTTTTCCTTACTTCTTTTAAGATTATCTGGTCTATATAGAGTAAATCGTTTGCCCCTTTGGTTCCTATCCTACACCCTTTCTGTTCTTCTGGTAGTAGTCCCCTTCTATCCATTGACATGTATATTCTCTCTGCTATTTGCCCGGTCAGGATTTTCCAAATAAGTGGTAGGCACGTGATTGGTCTATAGTTGCTTGCTATGTTCCCCTTTCCCGGGTCTTTTTGGATGAGGGTGGTTCTGCCTTTAGTCATCCATTCTGGTGCTTTGCCTTCATTTAGACAATTTTGGAGTAGGTGAGTGAGTCTGCCGTGTAATGTGGTGAATTTTTTTAACCAATACCCATGGATCCCGTCGGGACCCGGTGCTTTCCAGTTGGCTACTTTCCTAAGAGTATGTTTCAATGTGTTTTCATTCAGTACTATTGGTTCCCCCTTGTCTATATCTTCTAGTTCTTTTCTCATGTTTCCTAACCATTGCGATGTTACGTTGTATCTTTTTGGGTGCCCCCATATGCTATTCCAATAGTTCTTGGCCTCTGTGGCATCTGGTTTCATGTCCTGCCTTCTTTCCCCATTTAAATCTTGGTAAAACTTTTTCTCATTGTTTTGGAATGTGCGGTTTTGTGTGTATTGGGCCGTTCTTAGTCTGTATCTTTTTAGTCTTGCCTCTTTGGCTAGTCTTTTCTGGTGTAACTCTTCGACTACAGTTGCGATGCCTTTTTGCGTTACTTTGTATTTGTTATAAAGTCTTACTCGTGGTCTGTCTGTGTGTGGTGTATTTCTAAGCAGTACTTCATCTCTCTGTAGTAGGGAGATCTGCCTTTGTAACCTTCTCTCCCAGTTGGGTTTCCCTTCCCTATTATTGCTCAGGTTCCTATCTTGTGTTGTGAAGTTTTGTGCTACCATTTTCGCCCCAGCGTAAATTAGGTTGTTGAGTTCTAGGAGGGTGTTCGTTTCTATGTGCTGTAGGAGGCAGTTGACCTGTTCGGTCACTTCTCCAACTTTCTTTCTGTCTTTGTCTCTTAGGGAGGGGAGTGTTGTTTTCTCTCCTCGCATGATCTCTTTCAAAGCTTGTATTTTGGTTTTCTCTTCTTCCGTTGGTGCCTCGTCGTCACCCTCTGGTGCATAGTTTACTGTGGGGGTCTCATGGGGAATTCTTCTAGTTTTGTTATTGGTCCTAGTTGTGCTGAGGGGGGGGCTTCTTCAGATGTGTCACCTGAGTCTCTCTCTACATTAATGCGAATCTCTAGTAGTTCAGTCTCAGATAGCCATTTCTTCTTTTGGATTTGTTTTACTTGGTCAGCAAGGCGTTGGTTTGATACTTCCACATCAGATTTTTCCCTCCATATTTGGAGCATACGCTCCCTATAAGATCGCACTGAAGGCTTGCTTTTAAAGTAACAATACATAACTAGTCTATTCTCCTCCCTTGTCCATCTCTTTCTCTTGTTCTTTATAGCAGTCACTCCGTGAGGACCGCGCCTTCCCTGGGTGTCATTAGTGGTATATGAGTCTTGGCCAACAGTAGCTATGTGACGACTGTGTCCCTCCTGAAGGCCATTAAGGGTACACGAGCCGGAATTTTGGCCAGCAGTCACAGGATGACGACCAGGTCCCTCCTGGTGGCTAACAAGGGAACACCTGCCGGTTACGACACACAAATCTTGGATTTGTGCCCCGTTTTTTGCGGTAAAATGGTTTGGTTGTACTGTCATGATAGGGGTTTTTGGTTCTTTGAGGTAGCGCCAGACCTTGGTGGGTTGGTTAAGACCGATGTGGTTCAGAAATAACCGAAGAGCCCCACCAGCTCTTTTTGGTTCTTTTAAGGTAGCACCAGACCTTGGTGGGTTCGTTGTGGGCAATGAGCTCAGTGACACTCTCAGAGTCCCACCAGCTCTTGCAACCCATGGTATAACCTTACATGGATAGGCCATTCTGCTGCACAGATATATCTATTTGGTGGTATGACCATCCCCTCCTAAATTCAGACCTAAAAATTAACACATTAAGCTTCGTCTGGGTGAAATTAACAACCTTGAAGGTCATACGTCTCCCTTAAATCTTCCAAGTCTTGACTTAGTATAAGTCTCGCAATCTGTGTTCTTTCCCAATGGTGGATTTCCCCCTGCCAACCTATATCTACTTAGCAGTTTGGGGTCCTAACGGTCAGTGGTGGACAGACTCCATTCATTCATACTCGGGGGTAGCTAGGCATTGCTTTCCTATCTCGACGGGGTGTGGAGAATTATTAATTTTAAACTATAAATTTTAAATTTAATTCCACTTACCCACGTGCAACTCCAAGAAACAACAGACCACTCTCTCAACTTTTTTTTTTCTTTTCATTAGGCAGAATTTGGCAGTGGACAATTCATTACGGTGAACATTTCTCAGAATCGCAAAGAAAACCATCTCAGAAGTAGAAATATCATCAATATGTCAAGAATAATCATTCTTAAAGCCTAAAGTAAAATATCTTTTAAACCTTCGAAAATCATCAAAATATCAAGAATAGTCACTCTTAAAGCCTAAAGTAAAATATCTTTTAAACCTTCGAAAATCATCACAGGGTCCAAATATTACAACTATCACTTATAATTATAGTTATTATTAATTATTATTATAATTATTATCATTATTATCATTTATTATTATTATTATTATTATTATTATTATTATTATTATTGTGGACTTGCAGGGTAGAGGGCCGTAACCTCATCCATCCAGCTGACAGTTCTGGGCATCCCCCCCCCTCAGCTCTTTTTTTCGCTCACGACTGATCCGCTACAGATCAAATTTCGCCTTCCAATTTTTATGTTCTTTCCTGTTTTTTGTCTTTGTTGTTACAAAGTTACTGAGTGAAGTGGCTTTTCGTAGGCTTTCACCGGCAAGCGTCGTGAAGTCTTTTAGAGAGAAATCTTCTTGACTTGGCTCTCACTGGGGTGATCATTTGTGCAATAGTGACGATGATGCTGCTGAGTTTTCGCAAGTAGGTTTTATTGGATGGAGTTGCTTGTTTCACGCTCATACCTCCTCCTTTACCCGGGTTTGGGACCAGCTGGATGGCTCGAACAGAAGGCAGAGGGAAATACGGGTGATTCCAGATAAAATTTGATTTTTTGCATTTTACAGTAGCAAGAGCATCGCAATGTTGATCGGCTGCACTATCGGTCGCAGGTTCAATTTCTGCTGTAGCCCGAATTTCTTTAATTGTTTATTCTATGGAGTGATAAATTAATCGTGTAACGACAAAAGATCATTTGAAATAAGAGTTTTATATAATATAACCCAATCTATATTCATTCATCTGGATCATATGTATATATTTTTTAATTCTTGACACTAAGCCAGGACCCCCTATCAGTATCTCGCAATATCACCAGACTTAGTTGGTTTTACGTCATAGTAAAAAGTGTGTGTGTGGAATACCAGACCCATACAGATGCAGGTACAGCCACGATCTTGGAACTTCATCAAGTTGTTTGTGTGTGTGTGTGTGCGTGTGTAATATATATGCAAGTATATGTGTCTGCGTGTGTGTGCATTCATACATGTGCACAGAGAAGGAGAGAGACAGAGAGAAAGAGAGGTAGGGAAGATAAATTGGAACCAGTCAACCGAGTTTTAATTTTAACCGAGCTTGCTTAGCCCCCTCAACTTGGTAAAGGTATGAATCTACATCTCTACGCTCTGTTTCATCATCAGATATTTTGACAAAAATGTCTCAACGCCGGCATGCCACGATTGTTGACGTAGAAAAGTGAGCACACTGGCAAAGCCCCTACTATCACCCAGCCAATAGAACACTAGAAAGAAGTCAATATTGTCAACCTTGATAGACGCTAGTCAATATCTCTGAGCCAAGTTATTTCTTTGATCTCTGTGGACATAATCAGCATCCTCTTCTCCAGTCTGGTTTGTGAGGGAGACGTCCATGTGATCCCTTTCAGGAGGAGGATGTTCAAGTGATCCCTCACAAGGGGAAGATGCCCAAGTGATGCCTTTCAGGGGGAGGATATCCAAATGATGCCTTTTCGTGTGGGTGGGGGGGGGTGTTCAATTTATCCTGTTCAGGATGCATGTTCGGATGATCCCTTCCGAGTGATCCCTTTCAGGGCAGGGAGGTTTAGATGATCCCTGAAAACATTGCAGATGCGTTGCTGTAAGCGATACAATTTGTAGCGTGACAGTTTTGGCGCTTGAAAAATAATGCATTTAAATGACTGAACAATATTTTCTTCAACTTTATTAATAAAGTGAATTAATTCGTATGTCTTTCCTAGTTTCCTTAATTTTCGCTAAATTACGACGGTCTGAAATTAAATGACTCTCTTTTAGACCGCTTTGAGGAGGGTGTTTAATTGACAGAACTCGCGGGTAGATATTGAAATGGCTACACTGTAGTGAGGTATGTTACAATCCCATCCCTTCCCCTCAGGAAAAAAACAACAAATTATCTACACAATAAGTCAGCCTTCTTGCAGGCAGACATCTGGTCAATTCAAATGTTCTCATAAATGCACGTGCGAACGATATCAACTGAATCGACGCAATTCAGGCGATGCTCCTTCACCTTTACATCTGTGTAGCTGGTTCGTTAGGTCAGCTCCATAAAACGGTGAAGCACAAATTTTCTTACGACTGCCAAATCTGTGACGAAGCTATGTCTTATCTGGTTGGGAGCAATGGATGAGTTTACAATTTAATTTTGATCTCAAAATCCAATTATCAACACTAATCCTTCAGGAATTAGCTATATACAAAAAATGAATCATCGTAGCCCGTGCGTGTACCGGAACTAATCATTTCAAAAATGTATAAAATTATGTAAAACAATAAACCTTTTATCTAAAATTGCCTTAAAAAACACAAGATTTTGGGTATTGTTGGTTCAAAATGACCATAGGGACCCAAAAGAGCATTTTTTTAAATTACAAAAAGAATCGTTTTTAGATGGCGCCTAGTGGTGTATTCATGATAAATTTCAAGGTTGCAGTCCTCAAAATGTGATCAGGAGCACCTGGTTACACACATACAGACGAGCGAAGAGAGAAGAATCTGTAAGCCACTTGGCTGGTACAGATAAAAATAATCAGCTTTTTAATATGATACCAAGATTCCTTCAGATCAATTTTGTTTCATTCAACTAGTTCTACAGCTACCATCGATAATGCAGCATACAGTGCAACAAAATAAGCACGTCCTCTGCTCAATGCCACACAGGTTATTTTCGCAAATCATGGCTCAAGAAAGTTCGAAACTTATTTGGTACTCAATTACTTGGCTGAGTAATTCTTTTATAGTCACGTGTATGCACGATAATGAGTCTGATTGAAATCAATTTCAACAATAACAAATCAACGTATGGCGTTTTGAACTTATTAGAACTTATTAGAATATCGATCGCTTATGTTGCTATTGGTTTGAAATCTAACCCGTCTGTGGCAGTGATAGGTTGTAGGGAAAGTCAGAATGCAGCCCTATCTGCATTAAGTAACTTCCTTGCCTCTCAGAGACGGGGGGGGGGGTAAGGAAAAAGTGATCCAACTATCCTTCCTTATTTCTGCATACTGACTCAGCCTGGATGCACTGGGAAAGGAAGGATTCTTCCTTGAGAAAAAAAAATCCACATTAATCTCGCACAGGCACCTCTAATATGATGAATTTTTATATGAGATGATTTTCTGATGACAAGAAACCACAAAATTCCTTTCAGTGGGAGAATCCATGGTTCTGAATGATGAGAGGAAGATACCTTATCAGTAAAATTACTACTTTTAAGGCTACTCTTACGGACGGAGAAACAGAAAAAATCACACTATTCATCAAGTAGATTGTAGAAATACTTATTCTTACAAACAAGAATTATTCTTAATTTCTTTTATGACAGGTGTTTTCTGTTTCCAAACGTTGTTATTTGATCCTCCTGTGACAGGTATGTCTTTCCAAACGAAAGTTCACTTCAACGATTTACCTCTTCTTCGGCGACAAAGACTGTCTCACTAACCTTACATTCCCGATTCCAATGCTCTGTAGATTATCTAAGCTTTGTCTTTATATTGGTTTGATGAAATCTGACATCGATCATTGCTCTCCATAGATACAAAACAGTCGACATTCATCTCATTAAAGGATCGCATATTTCGAACTCTGCAAATAGCAGATGGAAATAAACATTTAAGGGTCGTTGTTGCACTTCGGCCTTCCAAGAGTAAGTGCAAGACATTGGGCCTTACCTTGTCACACTGGCCCCTCACGTGTTGGAGAGAGCAGGATATGAATACATGCCTTTCCCAAGGGTATTAGAACGTTGTGAAGCTTCTTCTCTTTTAGGACTATGTGCTAGACGCTTCGCCTTGGAGCAATTGTTAGCAAGCTAGCCAAAAAGACAATAGTTACGAGTTCCATCCTCACTGAATGCTCTGCTCTTTGGGCCTTGTATGAGATCCAAGTTTAATTTGATAACCATGAACTACACTGCAGCCTATATTTCACAGAAACATTAGGAATTCTATGTACCTCTGCTTGATACAGTATGATCTATTCAGTACAGCTGATGGGCTAAACAGACTTTCTTCAGTAAAGCCGACCGGAGCATAGTATTGGGAACTAGCCAGGTATCGGATAGCGTGGGCAGACTTCAAAATTCACACACTTAGCAGTTTTTACTATCAACCTGCATTTGAGATGTTTACTTTTCTTGTCACTATTCCGTTGTGGCTTTATTTAAGAGTTTGCTGGAAGTAGTTTGGCTTTTGTTACCTTTGCATTCGATCCCCATAATGTCTCTCATTAAACATTAAGGGACGATTAATCATCTAGTTGGGTGTAGTTAAGCTCATCAGGGTATAGAGCAGATTCAAAGCTACAAAAAGTTTTACCAATGGTGACTGTTTCACTCTTCTGAATTCTTCAGGACCACATAAAGAGAAATAGGAGTTGGAAGATTGTGTTGCGTCAATTTTTCAAGTGGAAAGGGCCTATCTGCTTTTAAAATAAGCTGTAGAAATCTTGGTTTATTTATCCGAGCTCGAATATCGACTACTGACACCAATAAGAAATATGCAACTACTTCAGGTACCACAGTATGACTAAAGAAATCCAACTGCACTGCTATTCGCCGATGGCTGGTGGTAGAAGTGGATTGATGCCTTTCCTAAGGGCTATAGTATGAAGACATAACCATCATGGTTTAATTCTTATTTTTGAAAATATCGAAAAATTATATGTTTTTTCACGTACGATTTCGTGCTCTCATGAGTGGGGCAACAGTTTCATGCCCCCTAAGCGAAATTTGAAATTTGCGTCCCCAGCTGTATTCTACAGATTTTTCTTCAGTTCAGAGCACGCCCCAGTACATTTGGCCCCGGGCAGCCGCCTAGCTTCGCCTAATGGACGGGCTGGCCGTGCGTGCTTTCTATTAAGTTTGGCTTTTTTTTTCTAAAAAAATGGAAAAATTGAAAGATATTTAAATAAATGAAATAACTTTGTCATGTGCGAAAAGATGAATTCGTCTAAAATCGAGAAGTGTTAGATTTGATGCGATGGCAAAGAATTTGGTCGCCATGTTTTCTCCGAGTTTGAAGGGAGTTGAAAAAATAAACGGGAAAAGTGTGAGTCATGATTGACCACCTTGGAGGCTTTGGTCAACAACAAAACGAATGCCCCTACCTCCATTGAAACGCTCACAACATCCCCCAAACCCCTAAATACAAACAAAAAAAAAGACTGAATAACAAATAAAGCACAGTACTCTTAAAACGGCAGATGTGACGATTGGTGAGAGAGCGCTATGACCTGATGAATACCGACCTCAACCCTGGGGGGTCAATTATTCTATCGAATGGGGCGAAGAAAAGGATGGAGGACAGTGATAGCCAATGGATGATGATAACAGTAAGAGGAGAAAAGGATGATTAATATAACAACTTTAGTCAGTGGCTCGGAACGGCACTTTTTCTCGAGCTTTTTGGAGATGTTGGAAAAATAGTAGTTGCTGGCAATAATAGCAGGTCATGACAGAAAATGTCAGTGGATGAATTGAAGCTACACGAAGTCTTAGAAACCAGCTGTTAATAGCCAAGGATAGTAGTAGTAGTAGTAGTAGTAGTAGTAGTAGATGGACATTGTTGGCTGTCGACAGATGACCGAGGCATTATTACTCATATCTCCGCGTCTATCGTTACTTGAAACTATCCAGTCATTAAATTGTTTTTTTTCTATCTTGGCTTCGTTAGAAAGGTCTCCATTTATCCAATGAAGGTTCTTTGTCGCTCCATTTCAACTTATTTTGTCTGACATTTTTAACATATATTTTCTTCAAGTCGTTTATTCTACTTACGCTGTCTAAATTGAATGATATATTAACTGTGTAACGACAGAAAATCATTTCAGATTTCATTTCAACGCAATTTAATATTCATTCTGTCGGACCAAGTGATGTCTATTTCTTAAATACATCTATGATAAAGGAAGATAATGGAACTTGTAATTTCGTGAAAGCCCCAGGGATTTTCTCATATCTCTGGACATCTTAGTAATTCCATGGTATGCTTAATTTCACAATCAGTGAAGTGATAGTTAATAGTCTTGTGATGCTGACCATTACTACTGTAATGAGTTCGATCCTCACTGGGTGCCCTTGTGTCAAACTAAGCTAAACTTGGTAAATATCAAGTATATACTGTTTCAGAATTTACAAGAAATCCCCAGTTTCACAATCAGTGTAATAATGGATAACAAGCTTGTGATGCTGACCATTTGGTAGCAGTGTGTACTCTTCTGGGTTCTTGCTAGTTCTATCTATGATTTAAAAATGAATTCTCATTCCTTTTGTTTTAATCATTTTGGTCGATGTGTACTTTGGCCTCCCCAGAGTTGTTTGAAGTTCTGAGAGGAATTGTTCACATACGCAAAGAAAATGGATGTCACGTAGTACTTGACTTTTATAAATGAATTGTTAAAGTTTAAAGTTCGGTTGACTACTACAGGATGTTCATTGTAGTTTTTCAGAAAACTAACCGAAGGAGATCTGCTAAAAACGATTAGAAATGGTTGGGGGCAAAGAAACCTTTGACTGAGATTAGGAGAGAAGAAACAGGATTTGTCTGTGAGAAACAATGCAAACAAAGTGCCGTAGAATAGGCAAAGAGCTAATCAGAATATAAATATAAGAATTCCAAGTTGATGCCGAAAACAAAAAAATAGTTCTGAAGCATTGAAAAGATTTCCCGGAAAAAAAAACAGGAGATTACGGGAAGATATTAACCATTTTAAGACTAATCTAATAAAATGCTATGCTTGAATTAAAATGTCCCAGTGGATTTCTAATTGATCAATAGGACTTTAAAGGTTTAATCATTTGAAGGGTACGAGTGAATTATGGGGAATTTTCTTCAATATCTGTTTTTTCTTATTTTCTTATATGTAGTATATGTATAAGTATTTGAATAGACATTTTGCTTCCAGTCGCTTGGTTTTGGAGGGACAGGAACATTTTGCAAAAAGAATCAAATCTTATTGCAATCAATCTGATAAGGAATTATTTAAAGAATTAAATTTGTAAATGGAAAAAGGAATTATTTAAAGAATTAAATTGTTAAACAGAAAAAGGAATTTCTTATAGAATTAAATTGTTAAATGGAAAAAGGAATTTTTTTCTGTCCTAATTTTTTCTAAGTTTTCAACTCTTGAAACTAAGCGATTAGAAGCAAAATGTCTGTTAGGTAAAATACTTATGACAAGTAGTGTGTACGGGGACAGAGGGTGGAAGAGCTTGAAACTACACCCAGTGACCAATCTTCACTGCCAGCCTCATATAGATCTTTTGTGGTTGCAAATCCTGCACTGACATTGAAAACTAACAAAGACTGAGGATATCATAAGGTATTGCTAGGGTGTCCTAGGTTATTAATAACGATGTTTCAGCCCCGAAACATTACCTAACACCAGGATCATCATATAATGAGGGCTTTGTTGAAGGAACTAATGCTATTTTTGTAATTATAGTCGTATGAAATATATATATTATATATTTACTAATTCAGTTTTACAAAGCCAGATTAAAGCCTAATGAATGAGTCTCAGTGTGGATCATAACAGATATTGCAACAAAATATACAACGAAAGTTGTAATAATACATACATATATAGGATTATGAATTGCGTTATACTATATAAAAACTCTTATTTGTAATGATCTCCCGTCACTGCACGCTTGATGTATCACTTGGTCCAGACAACGTAAATAGAATAAACAATTAAAGAAAAAAGAGCTGCAACAGGAATTGAATCTGCAACCAATTATCAAGAAATGGATACTTAATCCGACAGAAATAATTAGAAATGCGTTATATAACTTTGAAATTTTATTTAAAATAATCTCCCGTTATTACACTGAATGCATCATTTGGCCTAGACATCGTAAATGTAATAAGCATTTGAAAAAAATGGGGCTGCTGCAGGAATCGAGTCTGTGATCAATAAGGTAGCTGCTTAAACGTGATGTTACGCTGGCCATTCAGCATTACCGGTGGCTGTTTAGCTCAATGTATAATATAAACAGCTCAATGTGTAATATGAATAGTTTAATGTGTTACATGAACTGTTCAATGTGTAATATGAACAACTCTATGTGTAACATTAACAGCTTAATGTGTAATACGAACAGCTCTATGTGTAATATGAACGGCACAATGTGTTGCATTAACAGCTGAAAGTGTAATATGGACAGCTGAATGTGTAACATGAACAGCTCAAAGTGTGATATGAACAGCTGAATGTGTAACATGAACGGTTTAATGTGTAATATGAACTGCTGAATGTGTAACATGAACAGCTGAATGTGTAACATGACCGGTTCAATGTGTAATATGAACAGCTGAATGTGTAACATGAACAGCTAAATGTGTAACATGAACAGCTGAATGCGTAACATGAACGGCTCAATGTGAAATATAAACAGCTGAATGTGTAACATGAACAGCTGTATGTGTAACATGAACGGCTCAATGTGCGAAATGAACAGCTGAATGTGTAACATGAACAGCTGAATGTGTAACATAAACAGCTGAATGTGTAATATTAACAGCTAAATGTGTAACATGAACAGCTAAATGTGTAACATGAACCGCTAATTGTGCAATATGAACAGCTGAATGTGTAACATGAACAGCTGAATGTGTATCATGAACGGCTCAATGTGTAATAGTAACAGCTGAATGTGTAACATGAACAGCTGAATGTGTAACATGAACCGCTAATTGTGCAATATGAACAGCTGAATATGTAACATGAAAGGCTCAATGTGTAACATGAACGGTTCAATGGGTAATATGAACTGCTTTATGTGTACAATTTACAGCTCAATGTGTAATACAAACAACTGTATGTGTAATATGAACGGCACAATGTGTAAAATGAACAGCTGAATGTGTAACATGAATGGCTCAATGTGCAATATGAACAGCTGGATGTGTAACATAAACTGTTGTATGTGTAACATGAACAGCTGAATGTGTAACATGAACGGCTCAATGTGTAATATGAACAGCTGAATGTGTAACATGAACAGCTCAACCTGCAATATGAACAGTCGAATGTGTAACATGAACGGCTCAATGCACAATATGAACGGCTCAATGTGTAACATGAACGGCTCAACGGGCAATATGAACAGCTGAATGTGTAACATGAACAGCTGAATGTGTAACATGAACGGATCAATGTGCGATATGAACAGCTGAATGTGTAACATGAACGGCTCAAAGTGTGATATGAACAGCTGAATGTGTAACATGAACGGTTTAATGTGTAACATGACCAGTTCAATGTGTAATATGAACAGCTGAATGTGTAACATGAACAGCTGAATGTGTAACATGAACAGCTGAATGTGTAACATGAACGGCTCAATGTGTAATATGAACAGCTGTATGTGTAACATGAACAGCAGAATGTATAACATGAACGGCTCAATGTGCAATATGAACAGCTGAATGTGTAACATGAACGGCCCAATGTGTAACATGAACGGTTCGATGTGTAATATGAACAGCTGAATCTGTAACATGAACAGCTAAATGTGTAACATGAAAGGTTCAATGTGTAATATGAACAGCTGAATGTGTAACATGAACAGCTGAATGTGTAACATGAACGTCTCAATGTGCATCATGAACGGCTCAGTGTGTAACATGAACAGCTAAATGTGCAATATGAACAGCTGAATGTGTAACATGAACTGCTCAATGAACAATATGAACAGCTGAATGTGTAACATGAACGACTCAATGTGTAACATGAACAGCTAAATGTGTAACATGAACAGCTGAATGTGTAACATGAACGGCTCAATGTGTAACATGAAAAGCTGAATGTGTAACGTGAACGGCTCAATGTGTAACATGAATAGCTGACTGTGTAACATGAATGGCTCATTGTGTAACATGAAAGGCTCAATGTGTAATATGAACGGCTCAATGAGTAACATGGAGGTCTTAATGTGTAATATGAACTTGGTTTGTCAATTCCGTTTCCCATGGTCATAACTCTTACTCATCTTTGATGTATATCTATCTGCATATGAGTTTTTTTTTCTGAATCTGTCCATAACAATGAACACTTCCACTTAAAGGTGGCAATGTTGGTAATAAAAATAACTTGCACTATTTAAAACAATGGACTCTTCTTATCAGAATTTAGTCATTTAATAAAACTTTTGGATGAAATTTTGTCTTTTGAATATTGATAACCGTCAACGAAAACTGTCACCAAAACTGTCAAAATAGGTTTCTTCGGTGTTTAAATCGGTCTGCTTGGTTATATATGTACATAATGGGGCTAGCAGGCTGAAATTTTGATTATTTACTATGTCAACAAAAGAACGTGTATTTTTAACCTTTCCTAAATAGTTTTTTTTTAGTGAGAGATCCAGTTTGCGATATAAGTTATATGCTAAATTGGTCCATAGTGCACGCTCGCTCATTTTTGAAAATTTAAACTTTTTAGTGATTACTGGCCAACAAAGTGCGTGGGAAGTAACATATTCATTAATCATCCCTATTTCCAGTTTTTTTAATGGATCATCCCCAACACGGCAAGCTACCAAAAGATGTTGGTCATGCGATGATTTCAATTGAGTGACACCCAGACCTGTTTGTCTTTTTATTTATTCATTTCTTTTATGGATGGCACAAAGATTCCATTTTTACTCCACGTACTAAACCTATATTTATTCACTATTTTCCTTGGTCCTTGGTTTAGTAGCTTAGCACAGGCTTTCCTGTCCCCTTTATCATTTCGTTGGGGAAGATAAGCTGACCATCTCTCTCCCTGTGTTTTTTTCAATCCTACTCTTTAAGATGAGTGCTTTGTAGAGAGGCATTGAGTCCCATTTTCAAAGTACCAGAGGCGAACACTCGAATACTGAAAGACATCTGTATCTCGCCAAACTCCAAAAATGTCTGAAGGTCATTGCCCAAAAGTCATGATTTGGATTCGCTTCATAATAATTCTGGACAGGCGATTTACATCAGAATGAATAAATCTTCTATTTTGTGCTCTCTCTCTCTCTCTCTCTCTCTCTCTCTCTCTCTCTCTCTCTCTCTCTCTCTCTCTCTCTCTCTGTTCATTTTCAAGTGTCCGGCCTGCAATTACTAAATCCAGATTTCGTAGCATTCATAGAACAATCAATCAGGATTCGCTCAGAGACATCCTCTTTTCAATGACACTCTTCTGTATCTTCAGGCACTTGATGATCATGTGATCTCCTCACAATAATACAAAATGATTGTTTGTTTTGCACGGCTTCCCATTAGGTCACTATTGGACGGATTCTTCAAACACTCAGACGTATCAGCTTTGTGACCCTTTGACTTCCCATCAACTTCTGCAATTCCTTTCAATTCTACGAGGATGAAATAGAAGAACTTCTTCCATGTTTTTGATTAAAAAAGATTCTCAGATCATTATCATTATCCGAAAGAAAACTGTCTTCCGGATATATATATATATATATATATATATATATATATATATATATATATATATATATATATATATATTAGATTTCACCACTTCGAGGTACTTCGAAAACTCTGAAATCACCTGATGCCATTATTGAAATCAGTCATTTTTTTCAATCTCAAAGCACTTGATTTTCTTTTAATTGTTAGAAACTGTTGGTTAGTCTCATGATCTACGAGATTGACGGAATTGTATGCTGGGTCATTTATGGGATTCCTAGGCTTGGCTGTCTCCCCTTCCTGATATAAATGAAATATGTCGCACCGCCTATCTGTATGCTTATTTTCTATTATGCTATTGAAACCGTCTAAACATGGGCACATCCTAACCAAATTTGGCATGCGTACTCAATTTTAATATTTAGGGAGGGTTTTACAATGTAAGTAGAATGCTGAACTGGATCCTTACTTTCTGTTCAATATATTATCAGGCATGTCAGTTTTGTACACCTTTGACCTCACACCGATTTCTGCAATTTCCTTGAAGCCTGCAAGAATTTAACATGAGAAACCTTTCCATAATCTCAAATTGTTATACCCACCCCCAAACTGTGTTTTTCCTGCTGCAATGTATCGAATTAGTATCCCCATTTTGAGGTACTTTGAAGATCTCAAATCCCAAATTACATGATGCTGTTATTGAAATCAATCTGATGACGAGAGGGGCGGGTCAGTTTAAATATCCTTTCAATTGTTACAGAGCTTTGGTTGGTTAGCTCCCTAATAATTACAATGGCATTTCTCTGTCTATCTTTCTGTCTGTCTGTTTGCCACACCCCTCTGTCTCTCTGCGTGTCTCTCTCCGTGTATATATATATATATATATATATATATATATATATATATATATGATAACTAAAAAGAAATATTGGTAGGAACTAAAAAAAAAATGATCCTTGCACACATGCACACACACACGCATGCGTGCGCACGCATATATATCTGTCTTGAACATGTCTCAACAGGATTAACTTTCTCTTTACTTTCTATAAAGAACATCTCAAATATTCTGTGATCGAAGCTCTTAAAGTAAAAATAAGAACGGCCACACTGGATTCGGGTTTTGTGGAGAAACAGGAATATAAGTGACAAAGATGTAGCAGAGGAAGGTGGGGCCTACTTGAAATCATACTATGGGTCCCCAAAGGAGGTTCTAAAAAGCTTTACAAATAATTGGTTGCCTACTGCATTTTTAGTGACATCGTACAATAATGAAGGTATATTTTTATATAAATGAATTGCATAAATAATAATTCAGCCTTTGGGGTTATTTGTATATAATGAGTGCATGTTCGTTTCTCATCAATCTTATTAAATGATGGAATGGGCCCCCCAAAAGCAAAATCCCACGATTCTCTATCATGGGCGTCGCGGAGCCCGTATTTCCTGAATCTGTCTAGTTCATCTCTACACTTCGTGTTCTTTCAGCCTCAGTTTCTTGAGTGATCTCTGGGAATCCATGTTGTGAGACGTGATGTCCATCGGTTATCTTTCATTCTTACAACATGTCCTGCCCATTGCCATCTGAGTTTTTTAATAGTTTCTATGATGTCATGGACACCCGTTTTCTTCCTTATATGCTTTGCTGTCTTGTGATCTCTCCATGTAAGGTTGAGCATGATTCTCTCATGTGCACATTGCATACTTCTCAGTTTGCTCGTCTGTCTCTTGATTAGGTTCCATGTTTCAGCTCCATAAGTGACTATCGGGAGGATGCATTGGTTGTATACTCTTCTTTTTAGGATTATTGGGCTCATCTGGTTCTTGAGGGTTGAGATTGCTCTCCCGAAAGTCGGCTAAATCTTTTCCACGTTTGGCAAACAATGTTATGTGCATTTAGAATCCACCAATTGAATAAAATGACTAAATACTAAGAATCCAGTGCAAATTATTTTAAAAAATATTGAAAATTTATTCTATTAAACTAACCAGATTTGCACAAAAAATTTAGTACTTGACCCCCCCCCCAAATATCATCAAACCAAAACTTTTGGTTAGATTTTGATTTAATTTGATTGTATGAAAAAATATTTTTCCTTCTGTAATTTTATTTGCTTTTACTGATCCTGGCCTTCGTTCCTTCCAGAATGTTTCGTTTTTTAGAAAATGTAACTTTTATAGAAGTGAGTGCATTGACTCTAAAGTCGGTGATCTTTACTTTGATTTTCTTGGTTAGAACTGCTCCTAAAATTGCTAAAATCGGCCAAACTTGTCCCACTTTAATACTATTCGAGTAAGCTCTGAAATAGAAGTAAATGAGCTAATTATTTTATTCAAAAAATGGCCAGCTTTCAGCTATCTGCAATCATATATTTTTATCGGATGAAAAGAAAGATTGGCTAAATCTGCACTGACAACCGAGTTTTACATTTATTTCAGTATGGTGCATAAATCACAGCATTTATGCAATTCATAGTTTGCACCTATCTATATATATTTTAATATGTCAAGTATGATTTTTCACATTAATCTGTGGCAGAATAAATAACAAATATTTGAATGTTTTCTTTATTTTCAAAAATGACTTCGTGTTTGTCATAAAGGGTATAGCAAACATGTATGAACATTAATGTTTTGCTTTGGATCACGAGAAAAGTATCTCACTTGTAAGAAAATAGAATACATATGCGCTCTCCAGAAGCATCAGTTTAGTATTTACCGAAGCTTCTGTAACAAAACACAAAAAACGAACTGAGAGCAAACATGGAACTTCGATTTTCATTCTTTTCAACTATTAAAATGATCGCTTCACTGTGTACTTCGATGTCATCATAGAGAGATAGATGTACAATGCGATGAAGACATTTCGGAACTATTGGGTGTTTTTGAACTCATTTAACTGCAAGAACATTTCAAACTCAGTGTTTTGTGCCGTCCATTGTGGTGCTTCATTCTCTTCCTGTCCATTTGCACCCTTGAACTGCCCTTAAAATCGGTGTAATTCAGAAGGAAAACAGTCTTCGAAATCATTTGGAATTTCTTTCATTAGATTATTTGCTGCCTTTCGGATGCCATTAGAATTAGCTCTAGCTACAAAACCCTGATTTTGAACAATCTTTTATATTTTTTATGATTTTATATACAAAACATCATCCCCCACCCCCGCCAACTCCCTATAGAAGCTCTGAACACACGTGATCAAGCGCTCATTTGCCCCGGTTCTGTTAGCCGGTAATCCTCTTTCTCTTTCTTTTTTTCTCTCTCTCTCTCTAGGATCGGTATCATTTCACCGGCCTCCCGGCTAATCTGATCCTTACCGTTTTCCCCCAGTGACTAATCACAGCTCTAAACATAGCTCGTTTTATTTCACAGATGTCGAGGCATCTCTCAGCTATTCAATCGTGTCCTCTTCTCGAGCTCAAAACGCGTATTCACATCTTCAAGTCTCGTGAATTAAACGGTTTTGACTACACAACATCACGATTATCTTTCTTATAATTCTCCTTACTTCAGAAAGTGCGCATCGATTAAACCCCATGTGTTTTCTGTGACTCAAATAATCTGTCCGTCGTATGTTTTTCAGCATCTGAGTCTGAGAGTTGCTCATACGCAATCACATATACATCGACCACAACTTGGCAGTTAGGCATACCACTGATGCCTGGTCTCCACATCTATTCCATGGTCTTTTCCAAGCCATAAGGCATTCCAATCACCACTGCTTCATTAATGCACGACAACAACTACTACTACAACTTGACACAAAGCGCCTACCTTTCGCTCAGAAGCTACTTAGCTATAAGTTTACACTGACCCGTCTATCACGGATCCAATCTCCAAAACTGAGCAGGCATCTTCTCTTCATGATCGTATAAATGTTTCTATACATGTATTCCTTTTCAGTTTTGTATTGTTATAAATGTCTAATCATTAAATGTACGCTTTATTTGTTCGTCAAAATACTCGTATGTGTCTCCATTGCAACCATTCGTACGCTTTGACTACAGTCTTTATTTTTCATTTTTCTTCATTGCATCCTAATTAGCAACGATGACTTTTGACAAAGTCGAGGAGAAATTTCAACAAATGAATTCAAAGATAGTCCACTCTCTTGTTAGGATAAACTATTTTTCTATTGTCTCATTTTTCAAGTAAGATGGCAACTTTCAGATGTTGAAGTTCCTTCAGAAATCCTTTTGTTTAAAGTTTGCTATCTCGTGGCTAATTTTCGTCAGATGACAATTCTTCCAATGATGAAACATTCCCATTGTATACTTTATTTACAGCCCTTATAGCATCGTATCTGACTGACCATCATATATCAGACAAAGCCTTGTTAACAGGTAAGCCTTGTAGATGTTTTCAATGTACCTGTCAATGATTGGTTGATACAAGCTAGAAAATAAAAAAATCCAGCTGCTGCAGGACAACCCTCTGCTGTATTTTCCCCAATCAAATTAAGGGAATAATGCGCTGTGCCTAGCACAAAATGAACCACGCTGCATTTCCCACGAATGATAGCCTGGACGCCATTGTACTTCCCGCTCATGTTTGAAGCGTTGTCGTATAATCGGTATCGGTAATTTTGAAAGTTTATCCTTTTCTTCCAAGAAAAGAATAATAACTTTGGCGATTACTGGTTCAGTATGGGAAATGATTGGTATGAGCTTTATGGAATCGTTCAACAGGGGCAGATTGTAGAAGATTGCAGACAATCAGTATTAGCCGGTCCATATGCATGATATTCGGCGTAGAGTCTGCAGATATCGAGAAGTGCTTTGCCGAATTGATTTCATCAACAATCACAAACTATACTTTTTGATCCAGATTCTCAATCACCTCTTGACAAATAGAAAAAGTGTCACTCACTATATCAAGTATCCCAAAGTAGTTGCTATTGAGATTTCAATTTGGGTATTTTTCTTTTCCATAAGATGTACGTTCAAAATATGTTTCTAATTAATAAATTTTGCATTCACGATCTAATAGATAATGAAAGTTTTATCAAAATCCTTTCATTGGTTAATGTTTAAAATGTGTTTGTTTTATGCTAAAGATTTTTCCGTGCAAACATTCATGGAGCACGGGGTTATTGATTGTGAATCAAGTTTCACACACAGATTTGTTCGCTTTTATGCAGCTCACAGGGATCCCTTCCCCCATTTTTTCCTTCCAAAAAAATCCAGGGACTGTTACGATGATTAGTATTTTGTGAGTTGCCTGTATTCTTGCAGTCGCATCGCCATGGAGTGAGAATAAAACTGCGGTGCCTGCTAAGGGCCCCAAATATTCAGGAGTGGGTGGCAGAATAAGTTAACAAAAATGTTTATATATCTCACCGACTAACAATATTGAAGGGGCCCCAAAGGTCAAAAGAAAAACAAAATTGTTTTTGTGTATTGCACATGAACAACTTTTTTTCTGTCAATGAATTTTGGGTTCCCGCTAAATATTGGGGGCCTTTGGCTGCAGCCCACTCAGTCCCCAATCCAGCTACGCTTCCACTTTCCGATACACCATAACAGGGTAATATCTACCCTCACATTTTTTCCATAACTTCTTTCACGCAGCATACACAAACTGACAAGACATTCTGTGGCAAAGCTGACTATCCTATCTGTCCAACGATATATCATGTCATCTGTGCAAACATTGCGTTTTCTAGCCCCAAAGAATTTGAATCATGAAAAATCTTGAAACACACACACATCTATCTATCTATCTATCTATCTATCTATATATATATATATATATATATATATATATATATATATATAGATAGATAGATAGATAGATAGATAGATAGATGTAAATGAATGAAAAATGGGGTCAAAGTCAGCAGATATATACGGTATTTACAATGCAGAAGGTAAACGGGTTCCACATGAACTCAGGGAAAAGAACATCAATCAACGTTTAAACACCCGTACATCTTTTTTTTTTTGTTCCATCTCCGAAGTATATGTCCTTCTATTTGGAATTAGTTGATTTATACTGGAAATGATTCATTTATACTTCCATAAATATTCTCTCATTTCCGTTAGTTACAAATATTTTCTGCACCTATTCGCTAATCGTGCCAACTTTTCGCCCCCCCCCCTCTAATTCTTCTTCTGATCGAGTTATATCGAATCAAATCATTCCTGACAAGTTGGTAAATGGTCTCAGGTGACGATGCTCTCTAGCCGAGTATAAATAAAGAATTACTTATACACACCGGATATAAATGTGTGTACTTGGTCGGTAATGACTCATCAGATCAATGGTCACTTGATAATCCCATTTCACCACTCTCTCTCCGTCTGTCTGTCTCTGTTTCTCCCTCACTCTCTCACTTTCCCTCTTGCTATCTTTCCCTCAGTTTCCGTCCCTGTCTGTTTGTTTTTCTCTTTGACTCTCTCTCTCTCTCTCTCTCTCTCTCTCTCTCTCTCTCTCTAAATCTGTTGTTTCAAGTTATCATTGTTACAATGCCTACCTCATCAAGCTTGAGGACTTGCTGTTTGTACATGGTAGAGCATTAAACAAAGGATGAGGAAAGCTTGCATTCAATTTTGCAGGGATGGGGGTATCGATTGATAAAATAAAGGGAAATGGAATGTGTTGTGGAGTGTGTTGTGCAAATCTTTTTAATTAAAATGGTCTGCTTACATTGCGAATCTGCATTCGAAACTCAAACCTGGACGCTCCCAGGTGACATATGAAGCGATGATTTTGCGTTCATTTCTTGAACGGTCGGAGGAGTTCCAATCTCTGTTTCCGTACCAATAGTGTGTTTCAACCGGGTTGGGTGCAAGCACGACTCCAAGATGGAATGTCTTACAGGAATAAATAATTCCATTCTGCGTACAGTTGATCGTTTGACTGTCTGTACCCCACTTCACAACCAGGACGTTCATCTTTGAAAGAGAAGCAGTTTTGAAAGATTCATAAAGATGTAATTCCACATTCTTTAGTTTCAGTTTCCTTGGGAACAATCAAGACTGCTAATTCGGGAAAAGCGGCATAAATCATTTACACAGGAATTATTTTAAGTAAAGGTTGAAGTTCACCTTCAGTTCATATAAGTTGCCATAAGTCAATTCTGCGGTCTCATAAGATGTCAGAGCGTTGGATGGCAACTTCCGTTTTTCATTAAATTGGGCTTATTATATGTATTGAACAACCGTAGCCACCAAAGGTGCTGAAGGATTCTATCCCTTTATTTATATATGCGTGTGTTCGTGTTTTTGTTAATGTGTGTGTTTGTGTGTTCCAGTGCACTTGGCCAAATCGTTTTGTCGACAGACTTGTAAATTGGCATCAGTACTCCCTTTCTGAATATTTTTTTGGGGGTGGGGAGGGGTACGAATAGCTCTCTTGGCCTTTTGGGAGCCTCATTTTGACAGGTTTATTGATAATATCACCAGAATCTAGATGTTTTTTTCAATTCTATTTTAGGTGTCTCTTGGTGGAAAACATCAGTGATGTCGTAAATAGAATTTATTCAGACCATATTCATTCTTCAATGGAATCTTTTAGATATGATTTCAAATTTTGACGCTACAGTTGTTCAATTATTGACTGTGAAGGCGAGTCTGTCCATCCATCTACCATTGCCTAACTCAAGAATAGCTAGACTATGACTACCCAATTTTCTATGGTTACTAATGTGACCCCTGAACAGGTTTTAGCAAGTTAATTTTTGAAATTCCCGCCCAAAATAGCTGTTTAGTTCATGATTCAATTTACAATGTAAGCTTTTGCTAAATAATGCTAAATTGCGACCGACTGCGTTCATACTTACCTAAAATGTTATTATAACTTGAATTCACCATATTTCTGTCCGTCAGTCTGTGTTATCATGACTCAGGAACCACACAACATAACCTCATGAGATAGTCTGTATGCACAAATAGGACCCAAGAGCATCGTTTTAGCGAGTGAGTTTTAAGAAATTTCTACTCTTTTTTGGGAGTCGATTTACCATGTGATTAGTATGCTAAATTGGTCCATTATTTCGTGTCCGGCTGCATTCACGCTTACCTCGAAAGAATGCTATCTCCTCATTATAATTCACCAAATGTCTGCTAGTCTGTGACAGCATAACTTAGGAACCACACACATGAAAAATCTGTGTTACTGATGGGCACAGGAGCAGGTCTTTAGTAAGTTAATTTTTGAAAATGACAAACCAAGTTTTGAAGGGGTTATTTACAATGTAAGTTTTTTTCTTAATAGGTTCCTTATACTGTGTCCGGCTGTGTTTATGCATAGCTGAAAATGTTCTATTACTTAGAATCATCAAATGTCTATCTGTAAAAGTGGACAAGAGCTATGGTTACCAAGTACTCTGTGGTTACTAATGGCACCCGAAGCAAGTTATTCGATTATTAGTCTTTGAAAATTCAAAGAGAAAAATAACGATCTTATTTCAATGTATCGATCGATATAATATCAAATCTGATCCCGTTTATCTGTATGTGATCTATAAGTAGCCGAAATGGTTATTGGAAGATACCCCTAAAAACAGTTTTTATATCTTACTAGAGGGGGGACTCATTTAGGAATGCTGCAAGAACTAGCAAGAAATTCCACCCGTATAGCGGATTTCTATCTGATATTGTCAATTATGATTTTAATTCAATTAATTTTCCAAATCCATTTTCTTTCATTTCGCCTAGTGTCTCACTAAACAAAGTTTGATAAATATCATAATAAACATGCAAAAAGGCCTTCATCAGATAATGACCTCGGGATAGGGGCGTATCTACGGAGAATGGCTACCGTGGCAAACACTCAACTTGTGCCCTTCTCCTGTCACGGTGACACTTTTTGATAACTTCAAAATGATTTCAGCTCAGAAAAGCATGTCAAGCTCGTTAATCTTTCGATTAACAAATTATGACACCACATGAAAATGAAAACTACGTCTTCCTTGTTTACACTGATGCAAATTGGTCTTTAATGTGTTAAAAGTCGGGTTTCTGTTTCTTCTGTTTCTGCAGTCAATAGAATAAGATCACAGGGTCTGCCTTGGCCCTTGGGGCCTACACAATACCTAAGTGTTTGTTAGAACTTACTGAATGATCTCTTACAGCTGTGAAATTGTGATAGTTATGATTATCTGAATAGCTTTCCCCAGCACTGTGTTGGATGAGAGAAGAACGCATTGAGAGCTTTGATGGTTCCCAAAAACGTGACCATCATTGTATGACTGCATGTACACCGTATCAAGTTGAGTGAGTGATTGTCGCAGTTCAAGGTTGTTTTTCTCACTTATTTTTTGATGAACAATAATTCTGTGTCCAGCCAACATACATCCTAAGAACATTCTTCTTTCGTTAACTGAGATGGGTTTGTCTGACTTTATTAGAAACTGCTCAATGGCACTCTTTCAAGTAGCGCCTATGACAAGTACCATACCTGTCATATCCTTGGTGCGTCATCACCTTGGAGGCAAATATGGTTTCAGAGTTGAAGGATTATTTCACAAGGCGCCCCAACAATACCTCGCCATATCACCAGGCTTCTTTGTTTGTTTGTTTTTATCACAATGCCGGAAAGCTAGATAGCTCGTCCACAGGGTAAGAAAGTTTTGCTGCCAGTGTCTGGTAAAGAGAGGTAGTTATACTGCTCACACAGCCAACCAAGGCCTTTCTTGGTATACCTGGTGATTGAGCATTTTGCTCGGAGAAATAGATTCATGCCTTACCCTTAGCATAAGTGGATACAAGCAATTGCAGCTAGATCTCGAAATCGGTTCGTTGTCACCGATTCCCGTACCGATAACCCGAACCGTTAGCCATATGTGTGTGTATGTGTGTACGTGTATGCATGTGTGCACCTATGTGTGTATGGGGGGGAGTGTAAAAAAATATCTGTGTTTGAACTGCTCACAGAATCCAACTGATATTTTGATTGTTTCTAAACATGTATCTACTTATGTAATGTGAGGTAGCGTATTGGTTACAGGCACAGAAATCGACATCGACGTACCAAGGTCGAATTCTGCCCGGGACTATTTGTGTTTATTAGCACATCAGTCAGAATTCACACCCCTGTATCAAATATCTTATCTCACTATAGTTGGCAGTATGAGTATTTGGGCAAACCACTCTCCAATAACTATCTTACCACCCACGTAGTAGTAACGGTAGAAAATGCTGTTACACCCATTGTTAACATTGATAGGACCGAGTGGGTTGTAAGATAGTTATGGGAGAGCAGTTTGCACATTGTACACTTGGCTGATCTCTTCACGTGGAACGATCCCTTGCAGCGTCAATGATGTCTCCTAAACTTTGGTTTATTAATTCTTTAACAATATCCATTTACTTTCTCCTTCGTCTTCCAATTCCATGCTTCTCAGACGTGCGACCTTGTTATGTACTGTATTCCTCCCATTCTGGTGACATGACCCAGGAATTTCAGTTTCTCTCATTTGATATTTTCAATAATGATCTTTTTGATTGGCTGCGTTTGAGTAATGCTTCATTTGTTATCCCTTCACTAAATGAAATTTTCATCATTCTCCCGAGAAACCACATTTCTACTGTTCCTAATTTCCGATGAAGTTCTTGTGTTATTGTCCATGTTTCGGGAGCATACGACGAGATTCAGCACTTTAATAGCCTTAGAGCTTGTTGTCAAAAATGTTTCTATCGGCAAAATGCTTTTTTAGAAGTTGGTTTTGGCAGTGACAGTTGAACAACCACAGCCACCAAAGGTGACGAGGAGTTCTATCGACATAAAAATTTCGACTTGAAAGTTACGACACACAGCTCTACCCATGAAACCCCAAGCTCCAGTGCAATGCACTAGCTGCACCTCTCTCTCTCTCTCTCTCTCTCTCTCTCTCTCTCTCTCTCAGAGGTCCTAGGGACACCGAGATCTTTTGTTCAGTTACTCTGTTACTTATTGGTAGGACAACTTGTGTGCACGGAATAGCTATTTGTCCAGATAGTTTCCTCATTTCTCCGCTGAAGAAAAGGCTTAACAGGTATTGCCTGTTTTACGAAAGTTCGCTTTACGTCATTTAACTGTTAGGAAAGACCTCAAGCCGCAATAGTTTTGAACTTTGTCTGTGTTTTATCTCGATTCGTTTTGTGCATCCGTTAACAACGTGTGTCCTGAGATATCAGAAAAGCCTAAGAGAGCTAGTAAGGGTGTGGCGCATTGCGTATAATTGGAAGACAGAAGAAGCTAAACAATTTTTCCTTCTTGATAAAGGGTAATTTCGTCTTCGCTTTATGTCATTTCGGCTTACAGAGAGTTTCATAATGACGCTCAGTATCGGGTAGCGGAGGGACTGCCAGACATAAAAGAAGGTTATTTTGAGGCCTCGAACGCTAAAAAAAAATTTCATATAAGTAATTGGTAATTGCTTTTTCGCTTTACGCTGTTTCGGCTTATGAAAAGTTTCATAGAAACGCTCTTTTTCTTTATTGCAGGTAAACCTACTGAGAGCCACGCAGGCCAGGAATGAATTATTATTCTTTTTTTTTGCGATCGATTTCATTTATCTGTTTTTGTTTTGTTTTGTTTATTTATTGTATCAATTAATCTTTTGCTACGAAAAGCCGGAATAATTGGGTTGCAACCGGAATAAGAGCACACGCACACACACACACACACACTCCAAAAAGAAGCAGGCACCGTAAGGTTTTTTTTAGCTACAATAAAAGCGATGAATAAACAAGTGATATGAAGAAAAAGTAGTTTTATTAATGGTACTATTTTTACACATACTACAAGATGAAAAAAAATATTCATTTATGTGGAATAGTAAGTATGCGTATACAGCAGACAGTGAGGTTATTATTGTATATGAAGAGGATTAACAATTAATACTCACTCTCACCTCGGTGAAAGTGCGAAAATTAATATTCAGAGTTTTTATTGTGCACAGTAATGGAGTGAAAACAAACGTTATCTCTCTGGAGATAAAACCCTTTATTGAAAACCGCCTTGCAAAACGATAAATCCACGGAGAGAGAAAAAAACAGTCAGCAGGGTTGAATCAAGAGGAACAACAAACGCTCAGTTGTTGGCCCAGGGCCAGATTAACTAGAAAGAAAGTAGTATGTGCTGTGGGCCCCGCAATTTCAGGGGCCCTGCGCTAAATGGTTACAAGCTATCGATTTTGATTAAGTTACTCACCATTTGTTCTATTACTATACTGCCTTCAACTTCAATGAACGACTGGTTGTTTTAGAGTTAACCATTCTGACCGACTATAAACTTTAATTGGTGTTATTACTCTATAGTAATTAACGGGAGGGTCGTATCTATGTGATATACATACGACATAAATACGAAGGCATTTGAAATTGAACTCATAGCCGCTGCACAAGGACCAAAACAATGACAGACACATTCATCGTATTATCTATATAGTCTACGAGTAGAAAATGCGTTTTGATATTTAATTTATGAGTATTTTCTCACTTAAGAGCCCTTTTATAACATATGCGATAGGCCCCACACTACCTTAATCCGGCACTTCTAGTAGGCGAGATGAAGAGAAAAAAATCATAACGAGAAAGAACCAAGTAGGATAGGCCTTGTGAGTGACTGACACTCCGAGACTTGATTACCCACATTTACACATACTAGTAGTAGTAGTACTAGTACTCTTTTGTATTAGTGAACAAATTCACTCCACTGCTAGCCAGGCCTACTAACGGCGTGTCGTTAGTAATTTAGCTCTGTTGTACCAATTTCCCACACCAGTACTTGTTCGTTACTTGGGTGGAAAATCGAAATTTAAAACCTTTCATAAAAACACGTTGTAGGATCTGTGAAAAAGCCGAGTATGAATTTCAACACACCGATACCTGCTTACCGCAGAATTTGGATTATTTTACCATTATTATTACTGCTCGGATCTGTGATAGCCAACGATAACGAACCCAAAGGTAATGTACCAACACATCATTCATTATTTTTTATTATTTTACTTATTTAAACAATGATATAGTTTATTATTCTATTTATTCATCTTTAAGTAAGTGAATGTAATTTTCCAAACAAACAACGTGTAGTAATTCAAGCATTTTTTTTTTCTCCCTTGAACATTTCATCTAAAAATCGATTTCTAAAAGATGCAACTAGTTAGACAAAACTTATTTTGAACTTCAAAAGGTTGAATTAATTTTTTTCTAAACTTTCAAGAATTATTAAATCGACTTCTTCTATTTTTCCGTGGTGTATGTTACAAAATCTTATTTCGATAACACGAAACTAGTTCCAGAAATCTCACAATACCGCTACTCGACTTCGTGACAGGTTAACTGATTTGAATTTTGCTCAAGAAATTTTTTCAAAAAGATTAGTTGTTGAATGAAATTTACGTAAAAACGAGATTTCCTATATTTGATAACCACACCCAGCTCTATTTATTTTTCGTGGTATTTATTCAAAGAACTGAAACTAAAAATTAAAGAACCAACTGATAATTTAGTAAAAAGCATCAAACCTCCGTTCATACTCACGGTTTTCTGGTTTTAGTATTACTGCTGCTATCGAAAAATTACTACTCTTTAGCAAAACATTTATTTAGTGTTGAAGGTACTTTTAAGCTTCATTTTAAGAAAAGTGAAATGCTTAGTAACTGAACTTAAAACTGGCTATTTAACAGTGACAGAAGAGCTAGTACAGACGACGTCTCGGTATTACGAAGCTGTAAAAAGTGGGAGTCTTTTCTTTTTTGTTTTTGTTTCAATCGAAGATATATACTTTTATTTCAAGATGATGAATATCGCTATTAAAAGGAAAACTGATTTACCAAACAGGTTTTATGCGCGTACTTGTATTGTCCTACTGATTATGATTTTAAATTCCTTAAGCACTTCTTGGCTTTGTTAAAAGTGCAATCCCATTTAAAGACTATGTGAGCAATAAATTTGAATTCTTTGAAATTATTTTTAAAAAATCTGAACTTGAAAATTTAAGGTATTTGAATTCCTTTTATCACTTAATCGAGTTATTTTTTGAGAAATAACTCTGACATAAACTTATTTCTTTCTTATATTGATACTGGATTTATCAAAATCGCTTTTTAATTTTTTTTTTTTTTTTTCAACCTTCAAGTATTTCGGGACCGGGGGTCATCTGAAATTACAAGAATTTATATTTTCTAACGTTAGGTTTTTTTCTCACATCACCACCAGACCTTGCAATTTCTTTTTTCAATTTTGAATTCTTTAAATTTTCTAGGAAATATATCTTCTCTGCGGCTCTGATTAACTCATGAATTATTTGTTTCACGTTCTGAACCAATAGAACCCAACCTACAGCACTTATACTGTCGACCGCTCCCTTATGTACCATCTAATCACTTATGTCTTATTTTACGAGAATTTTTCTGAGTTTGAACTTACGTTAATTTTTTATTGGGCAATCTTGAAGATAACTCTAAACGTTAACTTTTTCAAGGAATGGATTTTTTTACACTTCTCTCTCTTAGAGAAATGGTCGTTAATTTTTCTAGTACAAATCAAGATGTGCGGTCTCTCCTTGATATTTGGAGTGTTGCCTGTTTCATTTTATGTATTTCTAATTTATCAAATTTCTGATGACTCCTAATGAGTTTGTTAACTCAAAACTTAATGTTTTGTGAATGATGTCTTCGTGACAATATTCTTAGATTAACCAACTCCCACCTGTGAATGAAGGACATAGAAAATAAGGAAAAGAAACTTTCCATTCGACAAGTAACTTGGTAGAAATATCCTTCCATGGACTTTTTTTTACCTCGGCCAAGTTGGAAAAGATAATCGCTTAGGTTTGGGACGGATCCAGAATTCTTTTTTCTTCGATTATGATTACATATATCAGAACCATAGACCAAAATAAGTTGCTTAACCTGCATCGTAGCTTTATATATGATCAGATTTTCATTGAGATTTAAGTGTATGGTGTTGGCTAAAAGTATGCACTCAGTGTTTTCGAGAATTTTTTTTTTCGGCGAATCTTGTTCTGTTTTTGTATTTGTTCTGTTGTTTTTTTTTGTTTACCCTTTTTATTTTTTGGGAAATGTTCCCCCTGTCCGACGGTAGGATGATGAAAGTTGCTTTCTCCATGGTTACGGGGATAGAGAATGGGGTACTTGGAGGTGCGGGGTGGCCGGATAATGAAATCAGCGTGTTCAAACTCCAGCTGAGACAATGCCTTTGGGAAAGGAATGAATCCGTCTCTTCTCTTATCCCTAGCTATGAGTAAATAGCAGACCGGGCTCCATCTAGTCATGGGTGGCATTCAGTCTAGAAGACTGAAGACTGATTTCAAACCAGCCTGAAAAGGGATAGGCTCTGTTAGGCTATCACACCCTTGATGAAATCATCTGTGATGCTCCAACGACCTGCACTGGATTACGGAATCATAATCATCAGCCTTTTCTTCCTCAAGATTCGCCAGACCCATCATGGGCGACGCAGAACCAATACTTTATGAACTCGTTAATTTCATCACGCCACCTTGTAGTTTGCCGGCCACAGTTTTGCAAATGATCTCTTGGGATCCATGAGTTGTGATGTACATCGGTTGTCTGATATTCTTGCAACATGGCCAGCACATTGTCATTTGAGTTTGCTAATGGATTCGATGATATCCCTGACTCTCGTTTTGTTTTTTGTTTTTTTCTAATTTACAGTGCTATTTTGTGATGTTGAAAAAAATTCTCTCGTGTGCACGTTGCATGGTTCTCAGTTTGAGGGTCAATCTTTTGGTAAGGTTCCATGTTACAGCTCCATAGGTGATTATCGGGGGGGGGATGCATTGGTTGTACATCCTTCTTTTTAAAACTCTTTGGATTTCTTGATTTTACAAGTTCAGTTTCACTGCCGAAAGTTTGCCATCCTGAAGTGATTCTTCGCTCAATTTTTTTTCTCGGGGGGGGGGGGCATAGAGATTTGTTGTCCTAGTTTGATGTAATGGTCTAATTTTTTAGGTCTGTGTTTTCGATGTGGATTTTTGTGTCTCACCAACATGTTTGTTGTAGATGACATTTGTTTTACTAAAGTTCACGTCAAGTCCAAAGGTAAAGGAAAAAAAAACAACAAAATACCTGACAATTAGTTTAGATTTTACCAGTTCTGTTTAAATGCTTAGAGTATCTCGCCATTGGGTAATAGTTGGCGAGCTTAACTTACAGACTGCTCTAATTGTATAGAAGTGAGTTCAGTCCTCGTCTGGATGGTCCATACTAGTAGCCTTGTGTCAGATTGAGCTGAATTTATCGAAATACCCACTGATTCCACCTATTACCCAAGATATTAAATCGCTGGGCAATATTGAAGCCCTTTAGGCAGTTCATCTTGGGCGTCAGATTAGTACTCCCGTCCCGTAAAAACCTATTTTCTACTGAAATCACCATGCGACCCTATGCTCCTCAAGGATTTTCTAACTACTTAAAGCAGAAGCCGTTTGAAAACGATAATAGAAATTTTTGTTCTTGGGGGGGGGGGCACTAGGTATACTGTTTAGGCTATATCTACAATTTATGCTCTGGGATTACAGAGAGTGTTCATTCGGGATGGGCGAAGTGGGCCCGGAGAAGGCTTGTCCGGGGCACGGTATAAATGTGGCGGTATGGCCAATTTTGGGGTCGTTTCGAAACTCTGTAACCTACACTGAGAAGTAGGTATACGCTTCCCCCCCCTCCCTTCCGTTTCCACCACTGACTAAATGCTGGCAGTTGGATGAAGTGGAATCCGGACCGAGCGTTATACTTTGACACTGAACTGCAATGTTATCTATTGACCGCTCCTGATTTCAAGATGAGGTTGGTTCATTATCACGTTAGTTGTGAGTTACAACGAAACTTACGAGGTATAAATTCTAATAATTAAAAGAACTTATCAGGCATTTTTTTGTCAACAGTATCAACATTTTTGCTACTATTTGTATTTTTAATGAAGCGTACAATTTCGTGGGAGGACTTATCAACTTTCAAAACTAAAACACTATCTTGACTATTTGGTAAAGTGAATAAATATACCCCTAAGCAGCTTTTTTACCCTTGTTTTTTTTAAAGATTTAATATTTAATATCAGCTTGGTAAGTACTTCGGTGTACCAGATCGTGTGCCCTCACAACAACGGGAATAATTTGGGACGCTGAATTACGATACGGCCGATTGAAGAGAATGTTAGGTTGTTGCTGATACTTTGTGGTGGTGGGGGTACGATGACATTGTCTTTATCTCGTGTCTCAGCTGTTGATAATGACTGAAATATGATTACTACACATGTGTTGTAGACACGGAAATGGACGATAAAAGCTATCCTATTTATATTCAAGGGGAAAAGCCCAACCCTACCAAAATTACCCGCTTCACTATTTTGTAGGAACGTGAAAAGTGGGCTTTTCTGTAGAATTTGATAGGAAACTATTTAGAAAAAAAAACTGGAAATGAATGACAGTATAAGTAGTATGGTCCCTCAAAAGATATGAGCCCCCCCCCCGACCAAGCTAGTAGTAGCTATTCATTTGAATGTCGTTTGCTTTTCAAGTTCATTTGTGCAGTCCCACTATGAACTTGTACAAAATCATCAACCAATCATATAATCAACTTTTATGGACTCAGTTGTTGGCGTAACTTGTGCACATACTTACTCAGTTGAATGTTTCTTAACCCTAGCCCTTATCGCAATTCATTAGTTTATTAAGATAAGTAAATAACCTCTTGTAATTCAGAACCTGCTATTCAATTCGAGGCCTTGTAATTCAATACTACTAGTTCTGTTGATGGGACTTCAAGTATATACTTAAAGTTCAAGCGAATATCCCCAATGCGCTGAATAAGATTAAAAATGACGTGATTTTTTAAATTTTGCATGTGGCATGCGTCTTCGAAGCTCTGTTTGATACGCGCTCTATTGTGGGTCCCCCAACTACGATCGAACTCACTAGTACACTGGGCACTTGGTCTGTGAGACAAGCTTGCTGTTCGTTACGTAATGGCTCTCTATCGTATCATCGGCCCTACTTAGAACTAAAAACTGAAAATCTAAATTACCTACTACTGTTAGGATTTTATTAATTATTAACCTTCAGTTTTTTTTTATGAAATGTATTCATAACACATTATTTGCTATTGGAGCAACAACGAAATGGGTATCCTCATTTGATTCTAGGTTTCGTTTCTTGTCATTATCACCATGATGAGTATATCTTTACGAAAATGTGTGACGATCATAAGTTAATTCATTTCTGTAAACTCCCCGTGGAACATGAAGCTGCAACCACATTAGGCCAGCGGACTAGGCAACTCTTCGTGGCTGGGCTCGTGTCTCTCCGGTTGCCTTTGCTTCACTCTCCACTGATCCTCCCCGAGACAACCTTGGTATCTTCTCATCCCGTATTGATTTCAGTCTAGTCCCTGTCTTGTGACATTGTCAGCCGGTTTACGTAGGGTGTGTACAATCCACCCCCACTTTTGCTTCTCTTTCTGGTTAGTTCTCCCCCACAGCAAAATTCGTTAAAAAGAATATCAAGGAAAATAATCAAGTATTATTGTTGATTTGAATAAAGCTATCTTCTCGATGGTTTAATTTCTCTCCAAGTGGACTGTAGCCTATGATTTCTGTCTAAGTGGACTGTAGCCTATGATTTCTGTCTAAGTGGACTGTAGCCTATGATTTCTGTCTAAGTGGACTGTAGCCTATGATTTCTGTCTAAGTGGACTGTAGCCTATGATTTCTGTCTAAGTGGACTGTAGCCTATGATTTCTGTCTAAGTGGACTGTAGCCTATGATTTCTGTCTAAGTGGACTGTAGCCTATGATTTCTGTCTAAGTGGACTGTAGCCTATGATTTCTGTCTAAGTGGACTGTAGCCTATGATTTCTGTCTAAGTGGACTGTAGCCTATAATTTCTGTCTAAGTGGACTGTAGCCTATAATTTCGAGAAGTGTCACTTATTTTGGTACTGCTTTTACTTAACACTACTGGAGAACGTCGCGTGTTCAACATGAACAACAATGAGTTCAATTGACTGAAAACCCCTTTGAATGTACTGTATTAGTTTAATTTTCACACCAATAGTATCTAATGACTCTAGCTCGAGATCGAGTGACAGCAAATCTCTTCTACTCTTGTATTCTCTTTTTCCGTTTAATTTGACAAAGGTTCCGCACCAGTTTTGTTTGGTGACCCTCATTGGAGATGAAATGACAGCAAGTCTACAGCATTCTTGCTGATTTTGGCAATGCTGTCGTCTGAATGATTTCAATCTTTCTCATGGTGATTTTAGTGTGACAAAACAGGATGTCCTACCAGGTCTGCTTTTATTCTCAGACTTGGCATTGAACTTGAGAAAATGAGGCTTATAGCTCTTGATACGAAGTTAGATGTAGCTAACGACTTTATTTCATTTGTTCTTAGTCGGAAAATGATGATTGCAATATAACTTGAAACGATTGGTTAATTCTTGTGCTTTTTTCGAACAACAGGTCACTCATGTTATCTCGGTTTGAAAAAGGGAAATAAAAGTTGCATCCCGTGTCGTGTGACACGAAGCAACGATTTTGTCTCGATTTCGCAAACGATTCATGGAGATTCAATCTCTGTTTGCAGTAATTTTGGGTCTTACGAGACTGGTGTGCTAGCCCCAAACCCTAGATTGACAACCTTACAGGGTTGAAAAGAGTATCAACTACCCTGCTGTTTATTCATAGCTGGAAGGAATGGATTAAATCCTTCCCCAAGAGCATATACATGCAAACTCTCCCAATTTGGCTAATCCTCTCCTGTCTCCGAACGGTTAATCGTTTGGTCGCCTGCACCTCCTCTACTGCACAATTTGTCGGCTCTACATGTTGTTCGTTCATAGATAAACACAAAGAATAGCAGATTTTACAATTCGAATACGATGAGCGCTGAATGTGAACGTTATAAATGGACACATTTTAACCAAAGCCTAGGGGTACAAGTTAAGATGCTCAGCCTCTCATCCCATATTTTGAAGATGTAACATACCATTGGGAAATGTGCAATACTGTGGATGCAATCTTATATCATGAAAAGCGCTTATGATGAATATTAACCCATCACATGCATTACATGGAAGAACATCACGGTAAATAAGAAAACCTGGTAAATAAATATTCATCCACCCCCACGAGGGTGGGATGTGATACAAGGTCGAGTGGAGATCCACAATCGTACACATGCAAGAACAAAAATTGTCCAGCCAAAGGGTGATCCATGCTCTTCCGTCTGATGAGTATGTGATGTCCCTGGGGACTCTGAGACTGGGCATAGTGTACTGGCTAGTAAGAAGTCTGTCGTGCAATTAGTTTACACAATGCCGAGACACGTCAGTTATTTTCAAGAGTATGGAATGAGAAAATTATGCAATCGTCACTCCAATTAAGTAGCTATTCTTAAGCTATTTTTTATCTGTACGAGGGACCACACTTCTCATATGGAGCTGCAGTTCCTAGGCTCCTACTTGGAAGGCAGGGGGTGTAGCTGAGGGAGTGAGGAGGGTTATTTGAGAATAATAGAGGGATCCCCACAAAAATAGCATTTCACCTACTGTATTCTTACAAGCAAATCTCACTAAATGTTGGAGGTGGGTGTTAAGGAGCCAAGCAACCCGTTTTTTCAAATCCCCAGTTCTTCCTCTGTTTAAAGACTTGGACTCTAAAGTGTTTAACAACGACACTTTTCTTTAGTAGCAACATGGGGGAGTTCGGTATTTCTGTTGGATCTGGAAGCAGTAATGATTGCTATCATCATTTTTATTTGTCATCTTTTGTATGAGATTAGATCGTATGTGCGTGTGGGGACGATTATTATCGCCAACAATATCTTGGTGTCTTTGTAGCATTTATATTGAAATCTCTCTGAAGGCTACCGGCGAAAAAGAAAGAGACCAGGTGCATGGAGGGGTTGGGGAAGCCGTGCCTTCTACAGCCCTCTTTTTGTCTCGCACGTGCCCATCTGTGACATTCGAGTTGACGCCTCATCAACTAGCCTGGTTAGTCATTTTGATATAAAATATAAATGTATTGTCAAAATATCCTATTTCACTATCTGCTTTTTATCCATCTTTCTCTTAATTCATTTCTTTTCTCTCTAGCCTTTGTATTCAGTCGCTCCCCGTGTTACATGACACTTGAGGCAATGATTTTATCTCCATTTCTCGAACGACTTATAGAAACCCAATCATTGTTTCTTAAGCAGCTGTGGGGGTTTCACGGAGCTGAGGTGTTGGCCCTACACCCAACATGGACTGTCTTGTAAGCCTAAAAGACTGTCGTGTCTCTATCGTAGCGAAGAGCAGGGTGAGGAAATTCATGCCTTCTCCGAGTACATTGATGCAAAGTGAATGCAAACTGTTCCAGTCTGGATTTGAACCAAGGCTTGGGAGGTGCGGTTAACGG
>OY735211.1:57465809-57698309 GCA_963457665.1 Thysanoteuthis rhombus
AGCAATAGGCGACCAAGATTTACCAGCATATACGACGATGAAATATGTAAGTTAACAGACTCTAAGGTTAGTTATCGCAACGGTAAGGCGTTTACCAGGCTCCCCAAGGCAAGAAAGGCGTGAGTTGAAATTTCACCGAGAGCTTATTCATTATTTCCGATCCGTGCTATTTACTCATTGCCGTAGACTGGCAGCCTGATACAAACTAGGATAAAAAGCGACGGAAAATTGAGGAAATAGCTGACAAAAATTATAGTGGTTGACGATGCTTTATCTAATAAAAATAAAAAAGAGAATAAAAGATAATTTTATCTGAAACCGACTAGTGTGCTCGCTTGCAGTTCGGTAGAGCGTGGTTCAACCAACGCCGAAAACTTTAATAAAAAATAGTACTTAATGCCTCTAGGCTAAACACTCGGCACAAGGACGAGGATTGAAGAACCTCTCCCCAAGGATAACGGGTTCCGACCAAAACAGAACGAAGCTTCGACTGGCCTGGCAAGCCGGTGGTGAGTCTTACTAACAGTCTCTCGTGTGTACTTAACACCGCGACACCCTTATCGAGGGTTGACGTGGAGAATGGTGATGCATACTTATCTGCTTATATATCACTAGACGTTGAGCATCGCTAGCTTAGGTTGTATTTATTAATACCCTATCAGTGACACTGGCTACCGGGCTTATGCAGTGAACAGACATTCCTAATTACAACCAGACCAAAGTTCTATTCTCTGAGATAATTGGCGTTATTTGAGAATACCATTTTTTTTCTTTTTCTTTTTTTTTTATTGCCAGTGTTTATCTAAATAACAATTTGACAATGAGACAGGTTTTGTTTTAACGAGGCAATGGATTTATGGATAGATTCACTACCATATTCCATGTCAAAACTACAGAGTTTGTTATTGTTTTTTTTTTTTCTCTCGATCGTTTGAATTTCTAATTCTGATGAACCATAGCAGTTTTGGTCAAATATGTTTGTCCAGCCATATTACACTCTTTCGAATTTAATAAAAAAATCTTTTGATATATTTTTCTTTTTAAATCAACATATCTCTGGGATATCAGCTTCCTTAACTCCGCTATTATTCGGATAATTTACTCCTGCCAACGAATTTTGAGAGGCATATGTATTATCGTCAATCTATCCGTCTGTCCGCACGATATCTCCAAAAGTTCAGCATGAATTTCAATTGAATCTCGTGAAAGGGTTGGGCGTAGGTTAATTTGTTTTTGATAGAGATGTTTTCTCTTCTTTATGAAAAGAGTTTCGAAACAAACAATAAATTTCGGGCTGATCTAAGAATAGTTTGTTGATTGAGAGAGATTTGTTTCATACATTTATGTTTGGTCTCGTTCATCAACATTATCTATCCAAAGGGACTTCATAAATTTAAGTAAAATTTTGTGGAATAGTTCGCCATGAGCCAATGGAAAGTGATTCGAGCTATTAGAATTTGGTTCAGAGGTGTTTTAATTCGGCATCGAAGGAGATTAAAAACAAAGAATAAATTAAAACGCTGAATTTAAATTTCAAGGGGTGTAACTCAATATTTGTAAATTTGAGAATTGTGCCCCCCCTGTTTTTTTTTCTTCATTTATTTTCATTTACTTTTTAGTGTGTGTTCAGCATCGGTAGATCTATGCACTTTCTGGTTATAATAGCGACTTGCCATTGCTTGTAGGATGCTCTTGAAACGCCACCATCTTCTACCTGAAATGTCTTATCTTGTTGATTTGAAGATATGTTTTACTTATCAGTTGATGACCTCATGTGAACTCTGAGATCAACCATACATAACCTCTGCAAGTACTGTATGTGAGTCTTCAAGTCTAAGATGAGGCCAATTGGCCTGGCCGTACCGTTTTATCGTTGTAGTGGTACATACAAACGAACATACCCTCCTCCAATATTAGTATAGATGTTCCCAGATGAAGAAAAAACCTAACGGCTTGACATGGTTCACGAAGAAAGAATGACTAATGAGTGTTTGGATAAATCACTCTCCCATAACTACCCTGCAATCCCAGTTACAGCATAAACCTGCTAATTCCCATTGTCTAAAAAAAACAGAAATTATGAAGAGTTGTAGAAAATAGTGAAGAAAATGAATTTCGTTCTTCTCTGCAAAAGTAGCCATTATTATGGGACAGATGTTTCTGTCTGATAAGAAAAGATCAACTAATGGCGGCTGTGAATTAAGGTCATTAAAAATAAGCAATTATTGTATGTATTTATGTTTATACATGAATCAATCAATATTTTCAGCTCTGACCTTAACAGTTACAAATGATAAGAATAAATCGAAACAATTTACATCAACTTCCGTTCGCTTTTGAAATTTGATGAATGCAAAGGAATCTGCTTATTGTGGGACAGTATATTTTTGATAATACTAACCGTCTGATGGCATTAAGCAAATAATATATGGAGGAAGTTTTTATTTTGATCATTTTGAATAAAAATGTCTTGAGACCGACTAATCTTGATAACTATAACCATGATTATAATAAGCGGCTTCCTCTATATTTTGAAAAGTTTAGTCTCGATTTTACTAAGCTTTGATTGGTGTATCACAAGGCCAATTGCGCAGTGGAAGATTGCTTCGTGCCTATTTTCCGAAAAAAAAAAAACTGCCTTGAAGATTCGGCATCCCATTTTTTTTGTTACAAGTAAGGTGGTCACTTCTACAGAACTGATAGCATTATTTCATTTTTACATATACTCTAATAGTTGTGGCCCCGAATAACCTGCCCTATCCCTCCCTAACCTGACACAACGGAAATGTCGGCAATGTTTTGATCATAAATTGTTGAATATTTCTTAATGATATAAATTACGCCTTGAATTTTATCAAACGTTATTTTTGCTTGGAATTCATTTTGGGGTTCTATTTCGTTACATTACCTTAAATCGTTTAAAAAAGAATGATAATTACTGCTTGTAATTCGGAGCCACAGTCGTTGATGCAAAAATACCTACCACTAGCTTTGTATCAAGGACCACGGTTATTTTCAGGAACTGCACATTGTATTTTTTATTTTTACATGAGCGTGAACACTGACCAATTGATACCGATGGAAATTACGACACAAATATCTCAGCCACGAGACAAACCTAATCAGTTTGATTAATTTTAAAACTATTGTTTGAAAAAGTATTTAATTTCTCTATTTGACTCCTTCCTTCCTTTCTTCCTCATGTATCCCAAGTTGAACATGAGTTCAACTTGGTGAATGATTATCCCAAGAGTGAATCGATTTATTGGGGGGGGGGGTGAATGAAACATAAGACTTGATATTTGTGATAAGATTTACAATGAAAAAACAGTGTTTCTAAAAAATAATCTGATTCTAAGTTCTTTGCTAAATTCATGCAAACCAGAAAAATTTTTAATATTTTTTTTTTGTCAATCCTAGTTTTTGTTACACATTTTTAGGATGTTCAAAAACATGAATAAAATGAACAGTCAAGAAATGAGTTAATTTCTGCTTTTTGCTCATGATACAAAATGAATTAAAATTATACACAATGGAGAATAAGATGAAAATAATTGAAAACACAAGAAAATTTAGTCAAGGATGAATGAGATTTGGTAATAGACTTGAGGGTAAATAACACTGTAATAGTTTCAAGAAACACTGGCTTGAACTCCTAACCGTTAATTATTTGGAACTTTTGTTTTGGTTTTCTTTCTGTATTGAATTCAATGTGGTTTAACCCTTTCAAGATTCACCTATCAATGTGGCTAGTTTATCATCACCAGTTTTAACGAAGACGCCACCGGTAAGAAATCAAGTTATTTGATAAAACACATTTTATGTTGAAGTAGCATTTTTTAAAATTTCATTTTCCACAGTACTTTGTTTTAATGCGAATTCCGTATCCCTATTATAATAGAGCTAATGTTAATGAATCTAAGTCAAATTTCCCATGAAGAACACGAAACACCGCTCTGCGTTTCCTTTGCTGTCGCTGAAATAACTACAGAAAGAGAAAGGAATCTGGGAGTATTTACCTTATTTACTTGTGTACAATACGAGAAATGGTCAGAATTAAACTCGAGCGTAAAACCAAGATAACAAAATAATACTGATATTTTTTTTTTTTTTTTTTTTAACCTACAAAAAATCTGGGTCGCATTATATTCGAGATCGCATTGTCCTCGAATAAATGCAGTTTCCTGACATTAAATGATGTGGACTGGAGGTGGGGGCTGAAAAATAGACTAGACATTTTGTCCTGTGATATTTTGCATTCATGTTTTTCCTTTAATACTATTTTCGCTCAGATTTCAAATCCAACTCTTCAAAATTAGGATAAAATCTAAAAATCAAAACGTCCTGATGTCTAATCGATTGAAACTACTGTCTATCATTTCCTAAAATGAAATAGTTCAATTTATATGTAAAATTAACATTTCAATAATGTTATAGATCAACTTATGATTGTTTGATATTTTTCCAGATACTTTGATACAAAGAATTATATAAATTCAAAAGTAGAAGCTTATACTTGAAAATAAAAACGAATAACTCGTATTCGGCTAGTTTTATAATAAAATAATTTCGTCCAAAAGAGCAAGTGTCAAAAGTCGGGCTGGGCCAAGTATATTGTCAGTATTCTACTCCACTTGGGACCAGCGATTTCCCTTTGGGTAGGGTTCATGACCTTCTCCCGAAACCTTTGCTATTACAGCTGCCAGTCGTGTGTTATTATCAGGGTTTAACACACGCTTGTCTTTCAGTCATGAGAAAAAAGTCTTTATTTAGCGTAGATGGTTTATAAATAGACCTGAGCTATACATCACCATCCATTCACAGATATATTGTTGAAATCAATAAATGGAGAAATCTAATGAGTTATTACTTCACTCCCGCTACTCTTTTCAAAAATGAATTAACGTATTAGTCATGTTCGGGTGTTGGGTAGTCATGATAGTCGCTTTCTCTTGTGATTCTATTGTCAACCCAGTCAGCTCTTTTTCATTCAAATCCCACGGGGTTGATGTGGTTTTGATCAATCATTGCAAAATGCATCCATTCGTTACTTCCCAATGTTTATTCCTACCAACTCGCCCCCTCCTCGAATGTTTAATTTCCTGAGTGTCGCCCTTTTCCTCCTTTTTTTTCATTCGTCTCTCTCTCTCTCCTCTAACCATAAACGGACGCTGTTTGCTAAAGCACTTCTCTTGGTTATCAACTAGTGTTCATTTGTTGTTTTTTTCTGTGGGCTCCTTGTGGAGTACCGGACTGCAATCGCACCACGCCATCAGGCTCTGTTTTAGGTAGGCCCTCCCTCTCCCTTGCTGTCCCGGTCGCCTTTACTCTCGACTGATTTTCTCCAGATCTACTTTAGCCTCCCTACTCTTCTCTTCCCCTCGGTCGATTCCAGTCCCCATGTCTGCCTTGTGACATTGTCAGTCGGTTTTCCTGACTTGGTCCTTGCAGGGGTGGGCAATCGCTAGGGTGATGAGGCTGCGTTTTCAGTAGCGAGTAGATATTACGGGATGGGGTTTTCAGCCCCACGTCCAACCGAGCTTGGTGCCGATAAGATAGTCCAGATGAAGTAAATATCCGTAACACCACTCAATATGACCAAGTTCAAGTTTGTACCACTCGATGTGACCAAGTTTGGATCGGCATTACCATGGTAAGAAACTAAGGTGAAGACGAGTAGAAAAGATTTTTCAATTTATTCAACTCAATCCCTTTTTTTTTTCTTTTTTTTTCAATCATGCGGCCTACATCATACTGAAATGAGGACCGTTGCTGATCTGCCAGGGGATACACCCAAGATCTTTCTTTTGAATGTTATAATAGCCTTGCCTAACCAAGTAAAGTTTCGAAGCACCACCCAAACGGACAAGTAAAGATCAGTACCACTAAGAGGGAAAATGCTGCTGATCTTTATATGAACGAAGGCCCAAGAGAAACATGTTAATAAAGTTCATCAACTGGTCGTTTACAGCTTTTTCAACTTGACAGGTTCTGCCCCAAAAAACTTACACTCAACGCCTGTTCGTTCTGATATTCCCTCCAGCTTGTGACGACCCCGTTTAAATGGGAAAACCAATGAGTAATTTACTCTTCACACTTGGCTAGAAACGATACGGGATTTCTTTCAGACAATTTGCTGTCATAGAATTACCGATAATCAGATCAGGATTGAGAACCCAGAAATTTCGGTCATGTTTTTCTGTCTACAAATCACCTCCAAAATTTTGCAGTGAATGGGAACAGAAAGATTGTATTACGTCAATATTCTAAGTTGGGAGGGCCTGTTTGCTTTTGATATATGGCCATTCAAAATCTTTTTATAAGTATCTGTTTGTGTAACCAATAATATGATGGGTAGAATTTATTTCAAAACTCGACAGAACCTCCATTCAAATACTTTACGTATAATTCCAGACTGATTCCGTTTTACTTGCTGATAACTGTTACCCCCACTTATGGTAAAGAGTTACAGATCAATATCCCCCAGACTAGTTTATGGGGGTGATGTTTGATTGCTAAAGCTAAGGGCGGAAAACCAATGGTTTAGAACATGTTGTTAGCCGTCACTCCTCCTGTTTGTGTTGGGTCCGTTTCCAGCTATTCGCTAGTTACAACAACAACCTTTTGGAGTTTCAAACTAAGCGTGATTAAACATGCAATAAGTTCCGATTGGTATTTTTGAAAAAGTCAAAACAATTTGGCAATAAACCATTCATGTATTCATATGAATGAAAATTAGTCCATATATAGCTACCATGCAGGAAGTGAATTGTGTAAGTTTATATTTTGAATTATTGTCTTAATATCTCTCTCGAAAAAATACTTTTTGATCCACCCCAAAATTTAACCAATTCACCCTTAGCCCATGGCTCACTCTTCCACAAGATTCATTTTGAACCAATGGAGGCATGGTGTAAACAGATATCAACGATCTGTGAAACTACCCAGCTAACCATTTCTTTATGACGATACCATGGTCGAGACACCTGATATATATATATATATATATATATATATATATATATATATATATATATATATATATATATATATATATATATATATATAATCGAATTTTCTGTGACTGCTGGGATATTCCTTGGACACTGAACAGGCTCTACATTGCTTAACTTCGTCAATCATTCGACATTTAGATAGTGAGACCTGCTTGTTGACAATCTAGCTACGACAGACTCCCATAATCACTCAAGTTCAGAGTTCGCTAATTTGCACATGCCGAAGTACTACTTGGAGGTCTTTATGCTTCGACCTATAAATAAATGAACCACAAAATAGGCCCCATGTACAATTTACTGAGTAAATCCGTGTAATCTGAGCTGATACTTGCTCTTTAAATAGACCCTAACCCTAACGGGGTTAAAGTTCTATATAACGACTGCAAAATTACTGTCATTAGCAAGTATTTCCAAATTTAAGTAACTTTTATGAACTGGTGTGATATTGTTACGTGAGTGAGTGTAGCAAATTGGTTGAGCTGCTGGTCATGAAGTGAGAAAAGTATTTTATTTTTGTTTTTGTTTTTTCAACCAAAGGAAAACTAGAGAGAAGCAGTTATACTCATATTTGTCTTGAAAACCTCTGATGTACACTGAACTAGTATATCTGATAATAGAAATATATTACACTGAACTAGTGATGTTAAAAGCCAAGAACTGTTTGGTGGTTGTTAGATGAAAGGGTCATTGTTGTAAGGTTTTGTCTCTATATCTGGGACGAATAAAACGAATGTGTTCTTGTCATACACAAATATCGTCACCTGGAGATTAGGTCAGGATTTAAGACTCTAATCAATATCAAGACACCTGCGAACAACCTTTTAAAGAGAGAACTATTCTTTTAGAATTATTCTTTTAACTATCATTTTTAATTTTGATTACGATTTTCCTTCATCTTGATTTGTAGTTCTTTTTTTTTCCGCTATCACAACTCAACTCTGGCTGTTGACCTACAGTAGTGAGTAAACAGCTCGAATCGAAATCGAGAATGAGCTCGAATGCGCTATTTGATATCTTCATTTCAGAACTTATTTGTGATTGTTTTCGATTTTAGAATTGTGTGAACGGACTGACCAAATTGAACCTGCTTCTATTCAGCATTTTGGTACATTTAGGTTATTGCCAAGCTCAAGTTACTCTGGTAGAAATCCAAAAGAGCGAGGATCGAACTCGGTATACTGTTGCTATTTTGCTGTCCTCTTTTCTATGGTAAAATGTTGCACCGAATTTTGAACAAGTTCATTCAGGCCAGGCTAAGGCCACTTCAGTGTTTAAATTGATATCTTCACTAGCAGTGTGAAGGTAAGAGCATTATCAGCAGATCTGTGCTATTTTTGAATGTGTGTGTAAAAAGATATTTTCACCTTTCTGACGGTAGTAATATTTGTTCATGAAAATAACCAAGGTCAATTAAAACTGGACACTTATGCTCTCGGGAAATATCCTTGCGCTGTCTCATCACCAGATATCTTGACCCCAATTCTCATGAAGGGCGCAATTATTGTCTCAAAAGAGGATTCAGGGAGTGCATTCAGACTAAAGCCGTTGTCTTTAGTGAATGCCGATTTTCTGTCACGCTAAAGCAAACGGAACAGAAGGCTGATGTGTCTGTGTTCTCCGCTGTTTATCATTTTTACCGAATTTCTTAATCGCTGTAAATTTATTCGAAAACAGAAAATAAGTTGTAGAAAATCAACAGAAAAATAAATTTCGTTCGAGGTTTGAATTTTTGTTTCCAATTAATACATTTATACTATAATATATTTATATGATTTTATCCATAAGTAAATAATCCTGTGCTTTTTTACGAGTACTATGCTAATTGTCCTAAAACTAACTTACCACCCAAGCAGTAGAAACAGTAAAAAATATGCTGTCTGTCTGTCTGTCAGTCTATCTATCTGAATCTGTGTGTGTTGAAGGGGGATTGGAAATGACTGGTTGGCAGATTCAAACTGTTTGAATAATTAGCTTAGGGTCGACCGGAGTGGAATGGATCGCCTTTTCGTGTTTTTTGTTGTCATGAAAAAATGTTGACATTAAACTCTTTATGTGTGGATTAGAACATAGTCGTCCTTATTTACGAAATAGCAGAAAATGAGAGAAATATTTGCTATTTTTTTTTCTACTATGAATAAAATTCAAAATCTGTCTCAATTTTATTCAAGGTTGTTTAGCAACTCTTCTTTAATCTGTTAATTATTTTGAAATGACATTATCTTCAATCGTCTCTGAAATTTTAAGTGATCCATAGTTGATTGAAATGTTCTTTCCAGCATAGATAATCAACAACGTTAGCTACAAATCGATGTAATGAATTCCGTTGTAAGTTTTTGTTTTTTGTTTTTTTATTATACAGAAGTTTTTCTTGCAATTAGAGCTAAAATCAAAACTCAAAAAAACGTAGAGGTACCTAATGAATGCAAACCATTGTATACAGACAACCAAGAAGTAATCAGTTGTAAAAAGCATTGTTGCTATTAGGTACTTTTTCAAGACCAAAAGTTAACAAATTTGGTACTAAACAAAGCTATTTGGTGCCTTAGCAAAAATTTGAAAGTACATGCGAATGATATAAGACGTAAATATGCATCAACAATAGATTTTTCCTGCAAGTTTACGCTGATGATGGAATTCAAGTTATTTGATTATTTTGGTCCTGAATCTTCTTAATTTGGTCCCAAAACCAATTGGGTCTTGTGTGGCAAAACACATCTGGTAACCTGGGTAGAAGGCTGTCTGATTTTGACTTAATCACTTGCAGTGGTTAATTTGAATGATTGTTGAACTTCTATTATGTAAGACTACGCCTATTTGTATGGAAAAGGTTGGAATAACGTGTCCCGTGATCTACATCCACCATCATTAGCAAAGTGCAGATGTCTTCTGTCACGCTAAAGGATGCAAATAACGTAGTAAAATAGAATGCTATTCATGTTCTAATGACGTTATAAAATACCGAATTTAAAGAAGAATAAAAATTAATAAAAACTGAAACAAAATAAAGATATATTCGTATGTGGTCTATAGAACGCCATTCTCTAAACTCGCTGCAATGCCAATCTCTATTATTTACGTATACATAAAATGCTATGTGTATCTTTATATTTCTCATATGCCGTTATTTTTGACGGCACGGGTCAAACTAGTTATAGATATTTTACTGCAACCTTTGTGCTAAATCAAATTGGCATAAGATGAGATTTTAGATGACTACGACTGATGGCAACGATTTAGTTGTAACGGAAGTTCTGTCCGAAGTTTCACTTTATTTTGAAAACCAAATAAAGTGGCGAATAAAAATACACCTAATCATTGATAGACTCTCCTGCAATTTCGATAACCTTGTTTCATTTATCAAGTTCTTCGGTGTTGGATTTGAAAAACTCACTTAGTCTCTCTTTCAGGTCAAAATCTAATTGATTTAAGAAGGGATTCTTTGCCCTTCTGAATGATTTATCAAACCCCTAAGCAAAAGATTGTCAATTGGAGCGAGTTCAGGCGAATATGTTGGATAAATCATTTTGTCCCAGTAAAAATGCCTCTATGAGATCTTTGGTCTTCATTGGAATGTTATAGTAATGAAGAATGACTCCTTCCCTGTTCACGAAGTTGCTGGCAGTCATCTTCGACTTTGAGTGTTCAATTAACATTCAAATGTTTATTACTAATGTAGAATGCATATCACACCAAACACTCAAAGAGAACTTCTTTGGATGAATGGTCGTCTTTTAACTGGGACACACATCTATTATCCTGACTGAACCTTTGATGATGACGTTTAACATTAAGAAAGATCTCTTTCTCCTCCCCAACAACTCATTAATTTTTTTTCTATCTAAAAGGTGTCTAGAGCACGTTGCTGGTTATTTGCTACGAGAAGATCATGTGAGACTTATTTTCGAACTTTTAGCACTTTCCAGCTTCTAATTGCGATAAATTGTCACATGGTTAAAATTGACTAGTTTTGTAAGTTCCCTGGTTTTAATAGATTTGTTGCAACTATCGGAACAAAAAATGAAATAAGATAAAAACAAAACGGACAGCACTTTCTCTCTAATCTGTTATGGCTTGTGCCAGGAAGTTGATAGATCGATCGATAGATTGTTGGCATACGAAGAATCATTGACTATAATTAACTGAACTTGAACGTTTGCCAGAGACAATAAAGCCAGGATTGACCGAGCGTTATTTTATGGTGTTAATTTACTTTATCAAACAATTACACCTTTTCGTTGTCAATAATTTTATCTTTGTTTTAGCAATATTAAATGAGTGACACTATATTAGATAGCATTTTCACGGATTTTACCTGTGGTAGGTATTGATTGTCCCAGGTAGAGTTCGAGGTACATAGACCAGTTAGCAGAGGCGAACGATTTTGAGAGCGCCAACTCCAGAGGCGTCAGAGGGTGACGACGGGGAGGGACATTACCTTCATTACCTTTTTTTAATGAATTGTTCTAGTTCTTCTATTCTGTCCACTTTATTGTAAGTACATTATATACTCTACAAGTATATACCTGTACATGAATCATGTATATACCTGTATATAAATCGTGTATATTTAGCACTGATTTTTAAAATAATTAATGAGCAGTTTGAAATGGGACCTACTTATCCCATCTAGCCTGGGCCTTTTACCAGCTCTGCCCGGCCCTCGGTGGCGTTGACTGAAGATAATGTTTCCCCATTCCATTATATGAATGTCCTATCAAACATGAAATTACAAATGTTACCATCAAAACAGCTTGAACCATTCAAGGAGACACGTTAAGTCATAATGATTGGCTTCGAATATCCGAAGTGAATCTCGTTATTGCGTAACACAGTCTTCATTCATTATCAATTCATACATTTCCATAGAAAATCGTTTAATTAAAAGCAGATTTTCCAAGTTTTGGAAGGTACTCACTATATCTGGAATTTCAGTTCATATAGGAATACAAGTATTCACCCCTGCGTATGGAAATCTGAGGAAGTTTCTGCAGCGTAAATTCAGGAACCCTTTTCCGGTTTCTGTTGTTTTTGCTATCTTTACTAAACGTATTTAAATTCTCAACTTAACTGGCTGTTTGGAAAATTTTAGGGATGATCGCTAGCCTAAAAAAAATGCTAGTCATCATTCCTGAAACGTTCTGCCAACATGTTTTCAGCCTAAACCAATGGGTTAGGATTGGTCTAGCTCATACATTCATTATACATTGACGTTTGGGTGAATCTGCTGAATCCACTTACGTTACTACTTTTCCCGAATATCTTTACCGCCCATTGCTTTTTTTTGTGTTGAGCTTTACATAATAGCAACACCACTGTTACTTACAGCCGACATTGCTATGGACTCAGAACATCTTTACCCGCTGGATGGATAAATAAAATAAGAATATCCCGATTTTTTATCTTCTTCACATGAAGAAAGGGAGTAATGAATAAAACATTATTCATGCCGAGTTGAATTTCTTCACGGTTCAAATACGTGTTGGCAAATGACGCATCCAAAATCTGAGGAAATGACTATCATTGCAATTGAAAGGGATCCATCTGTATGCATAATTTTATTCCAAACTTGCGACTGAATATCTTCTTTGCTTAATTGCTCTTGTTCATTACAGTTAATTGGTTCTCCTACCCTACATGGATGGGCAATATCACGCCAAGTTTATGTACCATTACTACTTGAACAAATGACAATCTATTAACCTTCTTCTCACTGATACGCACCAAAGTATCGTATTTACCGGCATTTAAGACACACATTTCATTTTTTTTTTAAAGCAAATCTCTCACTGCATCCATTACGCTAGTATTATGTTTAGGTGTAGGGAGCAACTTGTCAAGCCGGATCTATAACATGTTAGAAGTTTTTTTTAGCCATTTTTTAATATCATGTGAAGTCTGACAGCAAAGTTCCCACCACTGAAGTAATTCCATAAAGTTAAAAATTCTGCTTTGTTGCCAGTTAGTCATGTAGCAGCCATGTTGGATACTTAATGAGATAAAGTGACTTAATTTGCACACCATTGTGAGGTTTCTGACTAGATTTAAGCACTCGTTTAACCATGGGGTTACCATTGTGAGGTTCCTGACTAGATTTAAGCACTCGTTTAACCATGGGGTTACCATTGTGAGGTTCCTGACTAGATTTAAGCACTCGTTTAACCATGGGGTTACCATTGTGAGGTTCCTGACTAGATTTAAGCACTCGTTTAACCATAGGGGTTTCTGAGGCCCAACTTGTTAAGGCTTTATCAATGTAAAGTGAACATCTGGAGTGAGTAGATGCGTATTCAAGTCATCTTGAATTATTTTGAATTAGAATATTGAGCGTGTCCATTATTGATTTTTGGCTAGTCTCATTCTTTTTATGCGGTCATCAAATATCAATGACCTGCCATTATTTATTGTGCAAGTTTCTCCGTAGTCGAGCGTTCTCTTGAAATATTTCCAAAGCCGAAATAGCATCACCCCTTTCCTCTATTTATTTTCCTATTTCAAATCTTGTGTTTGTATGCATTGAAAGTCAACCTTTCATTTAATGACACTGAAACTACAGTTTCAAAAAAACATTCTTAAAAGCCTCCTTTGTCTTATCTCATTTTCTCTTTTGTCGCCGTGTAGATATCCAGACGCCTTAGCTACCGAAAAAGAAAGGCACATTCCTGTCCCCTTTCCTGTCTACACTCCCGTCTTATCGACTATTAACCAATTACATGCTTTTAGGGACCAGTAATGAGTGTCTGTAACACGACCCCTGCGAATATTATCAACTGAGTTTATTTAGGTTTATCTTGAATGCCTTGCCTAGTCGCTCCCTCAGGGTTGTCGTGTTCACCTTGAAAAGTACAAATTGCCAGCGTGATTTTTATGATGTGTTTTCACGCCGGTCCATGAATGAAAAAACACACACGCACTCACTCAAATGTTGGGAACAGCACACATTCATGCGCACAGTATAAATAGACAACCATACTCTCATCAAAGGACCTTTTAACAGTGGTTCAATACTATATTAAGGGTTTATTTCATTTTTATGACACCTTCAAGTACAGGTATTGCCTATAATGATTCAATAAAAGAGATCGGTAGATTCATCATCATCAAACTGTAGTTTTGAGAAATCATTAACATTCAGAGTCTTACGGACAATTGAACTTCTTATAACATTTGTAATGTAGACAACTATGCCATGAAAGGGTAATTTAAATCACACATTTTTACTTTTTTTTCACTTGAGTTGCTGTTCTGTTTACATCGTTACTTGACTCTACCAGAAAAAAATCCCTCCTCTCTACAGACGGATAGTACATCCTAGGAAGGCCGTAGAATGGGATCAGCTGAATAACAGAAATAACTAGAATGATTTCTATTGCCCGGAAAACTCTTTGAAAATGAATGTCTCTTCTCAAAATTTTTGACAAAAGTATTTATAGATCAATTTCCCTCTATTTTCTGCCACTTGAAAGCACACTTCCGTCATTCCGTAATTGCTCTGCGTGCCCACCCCAAACTGTCATGAAGGAGTCAGGGCGGCTCACGACCCTCCCCATTCAGTGCAATCGGGTAGATGCTGCAACTGACTGACACCAGGCATACTCTAACTTTATTGAGTCCAGGGGACGAATCTGGAGACAGTTTTCTAATGTCTTGCATTGGAAGATATATCAAAGACGAAAAATACGAGTTCCAACTAAATAGAATTCAGAAGCTATTTATCATATTCACTACATTATTAAAATCAGCCGGTCCCAAACATATTATTTAAAGTGGCTTACCCTATATATCCTTCTCTTAATGTTATCAGCAGGCTATTATTATCTACAAGACCTTGTTCCAAAGTTATCACAATAAGCGGGCTCCTCTGTATAATGTGGCAGCACATGTAGGTAGGGGACCCAAATACAATGTCAGGTAGATAGAGGTGACAGATAAGGGGTGAGCAACGGAAGCGTAAAGATTTTACTTATTTGAAGTTCACTTCACACAGTCTTCATACTTTCTATTCACTGGTGCAGATCTCCGCACTGAAGACTGTCGCTGCCTCATTCAATTGTGACAATAGTCTCTCTCACCCGTTTTGTTTGCATATTTTCAACACTCAACCTTATTCATGGCTACAGAGGGATCTTGCGTAACATGTTTGCTGAGGACAAAACATTGTGAGGTCCTTTGAGGGCTGGCATGATTACATAGTGGTAATGGTATAGTGTTGAAAAGTGAGGGAATGTAAGACTGCCTGCTCTTTTGAAATTTGACCAATTTCAGAGGCGTTTCAAGGCCATTTTGAATGAGGCTATTTGTACATATACTACTGATATGTCTCATCAGTGAATTGTTCAAAAAGGAAATTCTAGTATTGATAGTAAAGGAACGCCCTTCTCCACACACCCATGAAGTATGACATTCACTGGAATGTGGTTGCTATTTTTTCCATGTATTGTTGTAATTAAATGAAGCAGAAAGACGTTACTGAACACCTTGTTTTAATTTTCGTTGCCAAAGGGTTCCCATCGTAGAGCATAGGTTACCTCGCTGATTGTTTGTTCTCTCGTGTTTGGTTGCATAAATTCTTTTTTTTTCTTTCTTTTTCAATTCTTTTTATTCTTTCTTTAATTCTTTTTTATTTTATTCTTTTTTATTCTCTTTTATTTTTTATTTTTATTCTTTTTCTTTTTCATTCTTTCTTTTCTTTTTATCCTTTTTGTTATTCTTTCTTTTTTCTTTTTCTTTCTTTTTTCTTTTTTAAATTTTTTCTTTTCTTTCTTTTTTGTCTTTTTTACTTTTCTTTTTTTCTTTTTTTACTTTTCTTTTTTTCTTTTTCTTTTTTTCTTTTTCTTTTTCTTTTTTTTCTTTTTCTTTTTCTTTTTTTACTTTTTCTTTTTTTCTTTTTTTCCCTTTTTTTCTTTTTTTCTTTTTTTCTTTCTTCTTTTTTTCTTTTTTCTTTTTTTCTTTTTTTTTTTTTTTCTTTTTTTCTTTTTTTCTTTTTTTCTTTTTTTCTTTTTTTCTTTTTTTCTTTTTTTCTTTTTTTCTTTTTTCTTTTTTTCTTTTTTCTTTTTTTCTTTTTTCTTTTTTTCTTTTTTCTTTTTTTCTTTTTTCTTTTTTTCTTTTTTCTTTTTTTCTTTTTTCTTTTCTTTTTTCTTTTTTTCTTTTTTCTTTTTTTCTTTTTTCTTTTTTTAAATTTTTTTTTGCACAACAGACTGGTCAGTATTGACAGTATTCTTGCAGACCGATCGGCGCGAATGTGTGTGTATGTGTGTGTGTGTGTGGGGGTATCTGGCTGATATACTCAATTTCGTTTCAAAAAGGGTTTATGGTTACGACTTGGGCCTGAGAGGGACAGGCGTGGTGTTTCTTTGCAGTCCAGTAGTACATGTTTTGCGGTCCGGTACTAGTCTGTGACCCAATGGTTGGGGACTACTGACACGAACAGATTAGTAGTCAAACCGATATTCCAAATATTGTTCGGACTATTGAATTTCTTCTAGGCATACTTCTTGTCAACGCAGCATTCCGGCATGACATCAAGAGATTCAACTCTTCAAACAGAAATTCTTATAAGCAATATCGAAGCGATATATTCATTTCAGTTCTTCATATTCTTTGCACATAAGACGCAGAACGATTTTCGATACAAGGTGCGTCCTATGGCATAAAATGCATTGTTGCAGAATTCCAGCGTACCAGAACCCCGCTTCCTCCCTCGTAGGAAGAATGGGTCAAGTTGGAGGGGGGTGCACTATATACCCGGTGATCACTGAATGATGGTATAATCATGCATTGTCTCGAATAATACCAGTTGTGGGTTGTTTTTTTTCTATCAACACAGAGGCAAACCTTTTAGGTAGATGAATATTTAATAAGAGCATTATGGGAAAATAACTCCATTATGCTCGCGCGGTAAATATAACATACTTTAAATAACTCGGAAATATTGAATTATACCAAGATTTATAGACTTTTGAACATTCATACATTTGGCGCAAGGTATCATTTTTTCTAAATTACCTCTCCCCGATAATATTTGATCTAGATATGGATTTGAGATTCTTGTAGGCAATGTCAATATTTAGGGTTAGCTTCCCTCCCCCATCATTACTTTTCCCGCTTCTTCACCACTCTTTCGTTTAGCTTTGATTATTTCATGCTCTAACAAACTATTTTTGCTGGGTGAGAGAAAATTGATGCTTAAATACACTATTTTTAATGTTGGACCTAACATATTTCAGATTACTGAAACCTGGTCATACTGACTCTATTGTGTGGTGTAAATGAGTAAGAGAAGGATTGTTACTAGCGGTCAAGAATTTATAATGTAAACTAATTGCTAATCAGGAAAAAAGGGTTTGTCATTTGTGAGGAATTAAGGCAAGCCTTATTCTTGTGTATGATGTATAGCCTTTATCTAAATATATTGGTGTTTGTCTGTATCCAGGGCATTGAAAATGCTTTCTCAACCATTGATAAAAATTATAAGGTTATGTCTCCGTTACAAGACATTTAAGATACACAAAACCTGGAAATTGTGACCTCCCTCGTACCCCACCTCTATTTCCATCCCACTCTCAACTTGTCAACATTGTAAATCCTGTGCTGGTTTTCTCTTGGAAAATTTGATGTAAACGTTTTTCATTCACTAGTTGCCATATCACCAAAGTGGATATGCAAATTCGTTTTTGTCTGCACAAGGAGATGTGGCCATATTGCAGAAGAATAACACCCTATCGTCAGACAAGTTATCTCGTCCGTGGTTGCGAATAGATTAAAAATTGAAACCTACAGTCAATAGCTGGGCGTACTATCATCTTGAAACTCTAGACGATTGTAAACACGTTCAACATCTTAGAAACTGCTGAAAATGCAAAACTCATTTAATCGTATCCAATGTAGTCTTGCGCCAATGTTACAGAATTTTCTGCTGTAATATTTAGCCTGATTTTCTTTATGAACAATCATAAGGACAGAACAACCGGATTAGAATGTGAGCCCAATCCAGGCTTAGGCTCACTGTTACATATATGTTCAAGTCGTGATTGATTATTGATATTTGGCTAGTATTTCTTTCATTTTAAATTTAGTTGCATTTCAGCGCAACTACCCGGATTATCAATTTACACCCGTTACTAAACGGCGGAGCAGCTTCCTGCTTGACTCGAAATCGCATACTTTTTACTTCGCTTCTCTGTTGCTTGAGCTACGAGAAACCTACGAAGATGAATAGTAAATCCTATGTCCAATTCGCATTTGTTAGATTATTTTTTTTAATTGTTTTTATTCTTCAAAAAGAAAATTCACAATTATTATTTGACAATTGGAAAAAAAATTTTTCTTCCTATTTTAATAAATCTTTCCACTGACTGACAACTTGGCAATTTTTATGAAACCTTTTCTAAACCAAAATGATGCAAAGCGAAGAAAATAACTCTCACTTATGTCTGCCAGTTTTACTTGAAGCGTAACACTAGCTCTCTTGAGCCTTTCTGATACATTAGGAAATACCTTGCAAACGGATGCACAAAATAAGTCAAGATGCTCACAGACACAGTCGACAGCAATGGCAGCTTGATGCTGAGTAAAGTCTCTGGGGGAGAATCTTGTCGGTGCCAATCTCGCTACTTGGACTGCGCTAATCGAAAAGAACCAAACATGATAAACACATATATTTATCATGTATACAATAAAATATCTTATATATAATTAGATTGATAAATACACAATTCAATTCTTCAATAAAGCTGCAAATCTATTACTATAAACACCGTGGATTAAAATTAACCCCACTTAATTATTTTCGACCCTATTGTACATTTTAACCAAACATTTCATTATGCAATAACAGTTGCGTTCAAATTAAAACCGTGATGTCAAATAGTTTGCATAAATTAAATTTATAGTCTATAATAAATCTTAAAAGGATATATATATATACCAACATGTATTCTACATTGAAATTCATTGGCACACGTAGAAAAGGTTTTAGACTGTATTTACAATCTGTGTACTTGCTGTGGGATCAGTTTTCTATTAACAAATAATAAACTGAACCCCCAATGATTTAATGAATATATATCGAGAAAGAAAGAGATAGCCATTGTTCGTGGGTTTGCGATATTCAAAACGTGCCGCGCTCTGTTATTGTCTGTTGATAAAACAATTCAAAGTGATCGTTGAGTCAATTTTCCCCACGTGATGAAAGCCAGCATCAGTGCACGAGTTTTTATTCGACAGAAAATTATGGATGAAATTGATATAATTAAAATGTTTAAGTATAATCCAAATGTTGAAAAATGTATGCTCACTACTGAGGTGCTAAATACACCGAAAAAGGTGCTAAATCTATCACCAAAAGGGCTATATTGGCACAAATCCACACGTGTTTGACGCCCCAGTGAGGATCGATCTCGCCATTATTAAAATGGGCTTAGAGACTAGATTATCAAGCACTACTCCACGTTGACATCACTTCTACAAAGCATACCGTATATACTGATATATAAGATGGACATTCAATTTGGGAAATATGCAAATATTACACTGCATCGAGTGTTCTGGTATTATGACTAGGAGGAGTCTATTTCTATCGAAACTCGATATGGACTATTATAGGGGGTGGATCGACTGCAGTTAAAGGTAGTCCATCAAATCAGGGCTGCCAAAAGAAATTTATGAATGTACCAATATCATCGCCTAAAATGTACCAAATCCATAATTATGTATCAACCAATAAGGTAATTATCATTCAAAGAGTACTTTTCGAACAATTGATGCTTTTGTTATATGCACAATGTTTCGACCGATCTATTCTACAGCCTTCTTCAGGTGTGCTATCTGAATGTGATGGTGGTTTGCAAAGGTTTATATCTTAGTTAGGCCTAACTTGGATCGTTGTAAACGCTTTGTTAACAACACAATAAGTACAGAGTTCAATCGCCCGAAAAACTCTTGGAATTTTAATGACACTTCTCAAAACAATAGACAGTATGATAATTGTAAGTCTGCACACCTCTTTTATTGTAAACTTGGTATTAAATTACGAACGAAAATACCTTTCTTATTGAAACCTTGCCTTCTCCACTTATCATCTCGTATCGTACAATTTCTGGCTGATTTTAAATTTCTTTACATTCTTCATTTTCTTCATCCGAGGTTTCGTAATGTCTCTGCTCGACTCTTATGTTCTTTCCTTCGTCGTTATGTACCAACGTCACAGAAAGATTGGAAGAATAACATGAAATCAACGGGAAAAGACAAAAAAGTTTTTTTAAAAAGATATATTTTGTCAAAAGATGTAAAATATACCAAATATTTTGGGTGTGGTACCAAACGTACCAGCATCTGTAGAAAGTTCTACATTTGGTATGAGTGTACCCAATTAAGCAGCCGTGTTCCAAATACCGTTGTAAAGCATTCGTGTGTATAGTCCGGCATATACAATGTTCATAAACCCAGATTTCTCTTGAGGTTTATTGCCCATCCTTTTTCGTTTCCCTCAAATTTTTCCTAATAAATTATAAAGAGCTTCAATCATAAACCTATTCCATGACCTTTGACACATCAAGGTACCTGTAAGGAATCTCCGTATAGCCATACCATATTTTACGAGTGTCTGTGAGGAGCTGAAATTATTCTTGCTTGTGAGGAGTTGTTGACCTCGCAGACATTTTTTCCCCCCGCATTATATGAACGAGAGATTTGGCACTCAGTTTTCTATTTTTCAAGACCAAAACAGAGCAAATTTGGTCCTGAACAAAGTTATTCGGTTCCGGAAATAAAGTCGGAGATGATGGTATTAGCGGAGAACGATGGTACACACATATGAGCAGAGGGTGGCTTCGACTATTAAGCTGGAACCTAGTCCCGCCAATTATTTATTAATAAGTATAAAGAATTAAAGAAAGGCGTCGATGAGTAGACGTGATTATTTGTTACTTTACGTGCCCTATTTATCGTCTACCCGTACAAGAAAGTCTTCCTCAGCAAAAACGTCCCTTCATCAAAAAGCATTGGACTTTACATGGGAACCTGAGCCGCCTCGACAGAGCTGCGAAACGAGACTGTTGAAACTTCTGCATGGACGGTTAGCATTCATAGCACATACTGTATTTGATGACACATAAGTCTTTTTTCAGCCGGATATATCAATTTATGGAATTCCTCTGTTATTACATAGTTTTTTTCTGCAACTCGGTCACAATTTCTGGCCAATGTGGGACTGGAAAAAGAAGGTTACATTTACTTATGAAATTAGTTCGGTTATTTAAAACGTTATCCGTCTGAGGATTTTAAAACAAAGCAAGCATTTACAGATACTGCGATGTTTAGTCACATCTACTTCAGTGACAACATTTTAGGAAATATTGAATACGATGTTTATGCTTAAATTGAGATATCAATACAAATTTATGTTGGTATTCGCTGGATTGAGTCAACCTCCCAAAATATGTATCCGTGTGTGTGTGTGGGGGGGTGCATGCGTCTGTCTGTTTGTCTGTCTGTGTGGAGTGTGTGCACGCGTGTCTGTCCGTCTGTCTGTGTTGGGTGTATGTGTGCGTCTGTTTCTCTGTTGGGTGTATGTGTACGTCTATTTCTCTGTTGTGCGCACGTGTCTGTCTGTGTCTCTGTCTGGTGTGCACGTCCGTCTGTCTGTCTGGTTTGTGTGTGTGTGCATGTCTGTCTGTCTGTGTGCATGAGGGTGTCTTTGAAATAACCATCAAATGAGCTTCCACAAGGTTAAGTGAAAAATACTTTTTCAGCAGCTGTCAATACAAGCAACATTCCTCCCCCATCACACGCATTTCGGCACTCACCTTAAAGGCTGTGAGCCACTTCAAGTATTAATGGACACGTACATCATTTCCGGAATGTTTTATAGTGAAAAATCTGTACACGTTTTTATTTAAACAGTTGCTTTTTTTTTTTTCTTAATACATATTCACATTGCAGAATAATTTTTGAAAAATGTTAGATGGGATTCTTTTTTGACGGATTTTTATGTTTTATTCCTATTATAGCATTTGCATATTGGATTGTGTAGGTACAGGACTGACAGTTGCGTAAAAAACTTATGACCTTATTTGGAATAGTTTTTTTTCTTTTTTTTGCTTATCGGTTGTATGATTCAATCTTCCACTCTATGTCCTCTCGTCGTATTCTTCGACCATAGTTATTCATTCGGAACATACAGAATTCTGACGCCCAAAAGAAAGTGTGTGTGCATAGGAAGACCACCCTCTTCCTATTCGTAGAACGAAGAAATATTTTTGCCCACTTGAAGCACAAGCAAAAATTCCCCCTGAGTCAACAGATTTTTTATTTCCCGTTTGTTGGGCAGCAGTAGCAGTCGCCGTTCCTTCTCTTGTTTCTTATCTGACTTCTGTGTCTGGTAATAAAACACGACCGCGACCGGGCTGTAGATTTTCTGCTTCTCACAAAGATAGCCTCCAGAGTGTGAGTCTCTGCTTGGCTCACTCTCTTTTCTGTGAGCTTATGCTATCCCAGAATGCTTACTAAATCGCTCTTCAGAGTTGATTTTAGCTCGTCCCCGAAAGACGAGTTTTAAAAACTCTTATTGATGATTGCGCGCAATGTAAATGGCTTTCGAAACGAATTTAGATTCAAATGTCATACCACTCCCCCCCCCAGATAAATGGACCAACCAACACTCACTGTGTATTAGAATAGTTGAATACTAATGAATTCACCTAAATATCGAGTGTTGGATTTCGTTATTTCTTTTCACGTCGACTGGCCACTCAGCAAACTTAACGAGTACTTGAAGATGACGTTTGAAATGGTTTTGGTCAGGATTGTCATTTGGTACTTTTCAATGCCTAAATTGGACAAAATCGGTACTGAACAGGGCTATTTGGTTTCGGAAATAAAGATTTGGTACTGAAGAAACAGTTACAAAAAATAATTATCCAGTAGGCGCAAATGATATGATACTACATGAATATAAATGAACTGTTGATAAAAAATTAAAAAAAAGTATACGTATTTTGAACTATTTTCCTGCTAGTTTGGTCTGATGACGTTATTTGATTATTTTGGTGCTGAAGCTACTTAATTTGATCCCTAGACCAATTTGGTCTTCTGAGGCAAAAGACATCTGGCAACACTGGTCGACAGGGTAGTCAGCCAACCTAGCAGAATTCAAGACTAGTATTTGAACCACTTGGCGAAGTGAAGAGTTTTGGTGGGAATAATGACAATCAGGTGCTCATAAAACAGGGTTACTTAGTGAAATTAACCCTTTTACCTCTTAGCTGAATAGAAATTTGCTTCACTTTCTCGCCAAAGCCCATAATCAAGGATGTGTATAGCTTGGCAAGTTAAGCTAGAGGCAGACCTTGCACGAAATTTTTTTTCTGCAAATGTACCAAAAATGTAACGAATCATCCATAAAAGTATCAAATGACTCGCACTTTCTTATTTAGTGTAATTATTACAACAAGTAAGCTAATAATAATCAAAATTGATACAAAACTAATTTAATTTATTAGCACTTAAAATCAAACTTGATCCATATGCTAAAAAACTGCTTCATTTTCATCTGAATCAAGTTCTTCTCATCCACTTGGACAGTTTTTTCACACGAGTAATAGTATTAACAATTCTGGTGGTCTCCTTGCTCGCTCTATGCAAGCTTAAACTGTGATATTACCTTTCGGACTTCAAAATATTAGTCAAGTTCATATGTGCCTTGCAGACTATTATATAAAATAAAGATTTGAAAGAAAATCAACAGAACGTAGCAAATTTTCAAAGCCTAGTGCCAGGCGTATCAAAAGAAGACTAGAATTACAATTAGGTACAAACGTATCAAAAGTGGCTGCCCTGGCCGGAAGTACTATCAGGTGATGGTCATCAGCATGGACAACAGAATCTGTTGGATGAGATTTCGGCTGAATCCTCATTCCTGTGCACTATCACATCACCAGAAAAAGATTCTCGTCGTCGTTATGCCACAATGATTACAGAGGAGTGAATGAGAATTTTGTCCTACCACTCTCCCATGACTACTAGCCATTCAGTAGAAAAAAGCTGCTACATCCTTCATTGTTAATCGTGATTCGAGCCAGGTGGCTAGCTACCTCAAATAAGATAATTTCTGTGGTGAAGTCTAGTTCCCCATTGAGTTTCTGAAAAATTTTTCTCATCCTTGTTGTTTTCTTCGGTCGATGTACCCTCCGACCTTCCTCAGATGAATGTCACATTCAGTAACGTCACCAGAACTATCTGGCCTCAAGTTCAAACTCATCTTCTCCACCGCCTTTCATCTAATTGACTATGTTCTCTACGAATTTCTCCCTCGCCTGAAAACTGTTGTCTGTCCTGGAATTTTGTTTTTATCTATTTCTATTAGATGAAGCGTTGTTGTTGTTGTTGATGTCGATAAAATATTTTGTTTAATGCTTTTTTTTCGCTCTGATAATTAGTTGCTTTTTATTGCAACTTGGCGAGGGCCGTCAATCTAAATCTGTGAGGAAACAGCACATGTTGTAAAATAAAGAAAGACTTTTCTGTGAGACTTGAACCCATATCCCTTGTAGATAATCCGGTTATTTTTACGGGTACTCTGCTAGTAATAATAATACAGTTGAGGTTTAAGTGTCAATTCTTGCCTGCATAATGCATACCATTCTTTTCTTCCCTGGATCTGTTCATTTTGATAAATCTGAGATTCATGTGTGGACCTGACTGACATATCCTATTGCCTCTCATATTTTTTATTCTTTTCATGTGTTGAGAAATAACAATTCGAAATGAATCTGAAAAGACCAGATGGGGAGTCACTTCATTGTGTTAAATGGACAAAGGCCTAAAATTACATTGGTGATGATTAATCACGATTATTCCGAAATGAATGAAAAGCTGACGCTGTAGGGGTGGTTAATGTCATAGTTACAAGTATCACACATGTTGGTCAGTGGTGTCATTACTTCCCTCTCAAAGGGTTATTCATGAATGCATTTTCTGTTTCATAACTGTTCTCCATTCTGCCTGTCTCGTCTTCCTTTTCGAGTAGCAAGTATATATCAAGTCCTATAATATCATTTAACGATAACGTTTAGGCTGCTGGTCCCGACAAGTCTCAGACCGTACTGCAATGAAACAATATGATATAGCAAAATGATTGAGACGGTCGAAAACAGACATACGGATATACATATACACAAACACATGTCATTATATATATATATATATATATATATATATATATATATATATATACCACGAAGCAGGATTGAAACCTTCGCTTCAGATCCAAACTGGACGGTCCGTAAGGGTGAATTTGAGCCATATATATATATATATATATATATATATATATATATATATATATATATGATAGAGAGAGAGAGAGAGCACTCTGGTGGATGAGGAATTTCTGCGTAAATGAATATACTGCTTAAATTCAGCCTTACTGATCATCCAATTCCGTGGTCCAGATGTAGGATATTGGTCTCCGGGTCTAAAGTGAAGGTTTCAATCCTACTTCGCGGTATTGGATGGGATAATGAAAAGTCTATATTCACACGGAAGAGATGTAATACATTGAAACAGCTGTCTGTGGATGACACAATATATATATATATATATCATTTTGATAAATTTTCTTTTTTTTTTTTTTGTTGAAAATAACTTGGTTGTATTCATACTTGTGTGCAATCATAGTATTGACTGTTGGTTGTAATTACAGAGTTGGAGACTTTTTACCAGTTGTTTTCTCGCTGATTGCAGTGCCTGGTCTGCCACTGCTGACATAATCATCCCCATTAATACAAGGGTAGGAAGAAAAGTGTTTAGTAGGCCCCAATAGCTCACTCCATTATCATTGTAAACGGTGATATTGACTGGCTTACATGTGCTATTCACTGCATTCATATTATTTAGTGTTCTAAACTCGGATGTCCTTCAGTCATATTGAATACACTGGTTGTATGCATGGAAATAAATATGGATGTACCTCCATATTGGTTGAATTTATGGTAATACTTACTGGCCCACATTTGCATCAACATACATATTTTTGGCTATAACTTCAGCGAGTTGTGATTATAGTTTACTAGTCTGCCAGCATTGACGATATTGTGTTTGGCTGGCGTACACAAAAAATATGATCCCATTGTTTGTCATTTTGATTCTGTGAACGTGCATTGTACGTCTGTTTATAGTTTGTACTTGTCAAATATTGAACACATGATTCTTCGCTGAAGATTCTAAACCTTGGGTCGGTGTATACTCATTGGTGGGGAATGCATGTTCTTAGTGTCCTGCTATAAAGATTTGATTTGCTCCATAGGGAGCAAAGAATATTAACCTTAACCCCAAGTGCTCATCTGGAACCCCCGGGGAGTCTCCATTGTTTCGGGAGGAGGCAGGGATGTGAAGTGTTTCCATCTGTTCCTCGTTTATCCTTCAGCCCTGTCTCGCTGTCTGGTAAGCTATTTTTGGGATGAAAAATTTACGAGTTAGTATCCATTTTGTTTTCTGTTCGTTTCGTTGCTTTTTCTATAGGCTCCTTGTGGAACATTGGGTTACAACCATACGAAACCAGCGCACTCGATTCTGGGCTACTCCTTTCAGCTGGGTCCACATTATCGTCTTTCTCTCACTCTTGTCTGATATTCTCCAAGTCCGCTTTGGCCTACCAAATCTTCCCTTCTGAATTCCGGTGCTCGACTTGATTTCTTGCTCTCTGATGGGGTCCCAGGTCCCTATTCGGATTTTGTTGCAAGTAGATTCTACTGGGTGTAATTGCCAGTCCTACGCCCAAGCTTCCACTTTTATCCAGGCTTAGTCCTCCGCCCAAGATTCCACCTTTTGCCAGACTTGGGACCGCCAAAATGGACAGAAAGGAACATATTGACGGAGATGTTTCATTGTCTTAAGCCTACTTCATTTTCTCCATAATTTAGATTTCAATTCTGTTGTAAATATCGCTGTAGTTCGGGACCCCGTGCGTCTAGCTTAGCAAATTCTGTTTACATTCAAAAAGCTCCAGTCTGTTCCCTGTGTGGGTCCTTACTAAGTTTAGCTTTATACGACACATGACCTGTGAGGCTACAAGGATTATGTTATTCCAATTAAAGTGGGGAGAGTCTGCCAGCCTAGAAAATCCGTTTTTAAAATCTTGGCTTTTCCCTGGGCTGGAATACCTCCTTCTGGCCTTGGTAAGAAATATGCAGCTACTTAAGCCTGAGGCTGATCTCATTCGGCTTGAATTACCTGAAGTTCTGAAGACTTTCACTGGTGCTACTATACTGTGCGATCTGTCGAGTCTCTTCTGCGGTCCCGCTAGGCCTCAGCTTCTTAACCTTTTCGCTGAGAAAAGTGCAGTATCTGTTCTTAACTGCTTAATATCTGATTCGTCCCTGATGTGGGGACTTCGATATTAAACTTCTTGATACTACTATAGTAGACTGGTTTCTAAACCGTCGAGTTAGAAATGTATTAATGAATTAGTATCCGTCTGTGTATATGTTAGGGTTCTTAACCCTTGAAATAAATTAGATTACTTCGTTTCTTTCACTAGGAATAAATTATTTCATCCTTACACAACTGTGTTTCAAGTTACTGAACATCGGGGTACGTATCAGATATTAATCCGAAGAACATATACTACACTTTGATCTTAGTCAGAGGACCGAGTTTATTTAATTGCACCCCCATGGCTAAAATATTACACCAGGTCAGGATTAAGGTGGGGTCCTGCACGTTCTCGAACGTGCCGGCGCTGGGTGCAACAGAACCTCGGGCCTTGCACTTGATTTTGCAAGGACGCCAGGATAAGCTTGACTTGCTTCACAGGACGAATCCTGTTGTACAAGAGTCCCCAAGTCTTGGTGCATGACTTCACAGGACAGATCAAGACGAGTGTGAGCATGCTGATCAGTGATTCCAGGATGGGGAACAGTCCTGGACAGTGATCAACTTCTCAGCTCGAGGGCGTCAAAGATCAGATACTACACATTGATCTTAGCAAAAAGGCCGAGTTTATTTACCCAAAAACGTACAATTCATTTCACAAAATTCACAACGAGTTAGAGATTATAAAAATACGAAGAAAAATATGAATCCACGTCTGTCTAAAGGAAATATACTAAATGCAGAATTTGGATGTAACACAAGGTCAGGGTGGGGGCGGTTTTGGTCGTTGCTTGTCTCAATTATGAACCATTCGCTTGACAATTTTATTACATGCTAATCCGATCATTCGTCAATTCCCGTACTCTGCACTCTCTGGGGGCCTAGGTTTTCTCCACTCGATGAATAATTTACAGGTAAGAATGATGAAGATGAAGGAAGGGGTTGGTTTTTTCTCATTTACCTCAGTAGAAACGTTTTATTCATCCGCGTGTCTTCCTTGTCAAGCGAAGGAGGGATGGAACTGGACATATTCTCTTGCATACAGAAGGCTTCAACGGTCATTATTCAATTCTTACAGTTTGTCTACCGAAATGTTATGATACAAATAAGAGATGATTATTTTGTCTGAATATTTCTGACTATTGTGCGTATCGTTATGGCACACATCTTATCAAAGCACTAGTGAATCAAAAAAACGTATGCTGCTTAATCATGACATGTAAATCAAGTAATTATGCATCTAAGTGTTCATATAACAGCCTTCGTCTGTTCGTAACAATTGCAATGCACAGCCGACTGAGAGCTCAAAGAGATTTCAAGTCAAAAACAGAAAAATTCGGTCGTAACCCAGCCTTTGTATGCCATCAAAAATATTGTCGAACAATAATTTTGGACTAGTATTTCTGTCATCTTAATTTTAGTTGCTTTTTCATGGCCAGTCTACGACCATTTATCGATACTAGAACTTTCCTATTTCAATAAATTGTTAAATTCGAACAATAGCCATCGTCGAGACCAGCCCCAGGTCACGCCTTTCACGCTAAATTCAGCGTGTTTCTTGTCTTGGCAGTACGAAAAAACGCTGAATTCGCGTGGGCGTGTATAAACCTTTAGGCTTGTATTTAAACATTTTTAGTATTTTTTTTTTTTTGTTTCTGCAATTTTCATTTTTTCTTGGCTATTTTTTTTTTTAATTTTTTTTTATTCAGCGCTTTCTAAGCAAAAGTGTACTTCTACTTGCGGTCCTCGGACTTAAATATGGTTCCTGCATATTCGATTGCTGGAATATCATACAAATTGGACCCTAAGTTCTGTCTACCAAGAATTCCTCTATGCCAATGAATGATAGAAAATGATACACCGAATAATTAATTTCTTTTATTACTTTTTTTTGTAAAAAGTAACTGGATTTTTTTTTTCGTAAACTGTAGAGAAGAAAAAATCAGTGATGGTTCAAAGAAAAACAATATTTTCTGCATACTCCACTTCTGTTGCTTCTAGGCGTTTTTGTCCCGCGCAGGCCATGAAAAGATTTGAGGCAATATTAGTGCTAACTAATTTATGGATACTTTATGCAAAACAGCTGCAGTTACTTACACGCGGCACGGAATAAGGAAAGAAAGGAAGGCAACTAAGTTTTATTTTTGTCCCCCCCATATATGCAGATAGCGGAGACTGCACATCTCGAGGGTTTTCGTCTCTGATTACACCATCTTTAAAAATGACTCTGCACATGTCCACAGGATTCGATAATTGTTGTTGTTGCCTGACACCGGTGTTCGTTTTTTTTTTTTTGTTAGTTTGAATTGAATCTCGCGTGTGTTCCAACTTTTAGTAGGGTAGGTTACAAAGCCCCATCGTAACGACGAGAGAAACGTCTGGAGTTTTTGTGTGTTTTTTGTTTTTTTTCTTTGTAAATGCCCTGTGTCAAAAACATAATTTCATCTGTCTGTAGATTTATTTGAAAAAAAATTTATGATGTATTTATTCGTGGGATGAGCTACTCGGTTTCAGACGTCTCTTCAAAAATAAGTGTCTCCTTGTACGTGTATGTAAATTTAGTTAAAAGTTTACTACCTACTTGTGAGCTGGGGAAAGCTATTTTTATGGACAGCACATTAACAAATTAGGCTACCAACGCTGTCATGATTGAGTAGGGTTCTTATCCGTAGTTTGCCAGACTTTTTCTCCTGACTCGGACCTTTCTCGTTAGTTCCCACGTCCATAGTTTTAAAATACGGAAGCCTAAAAAGAAAGAAATGAATTAATAACAATAAATGTAAATTTGTTCCAATTCTTACACTCTGCACTTGATTTAATTAAGCATTTATCCAAATGATTGCAATAAGTGACTTCCTCTTTATTTGGTTTTATTTAGAATTATTTTGCTTTTGTAGAACTATTTCTCGTCAGATTCTGCAAAAAATTCTCGTTTTCGAATCTTGAAAAAAAAAAAAATCTTTTCGAAGTGTGTGTATTTATCAGCATTCCCCTTTGATGTAAAAGCTGCTAGCTGAATTCGAAAAAACGCCAAATAGATGTTTTTTTACAATATCCTGCAATCAATCTTCTGACTCGTGGGATACGTTGCAATAAATCCCTAGCTTTATGGTGAAAAAAACATTTATACGAATTACACGAATACTTATTATTCGACTTAATCTTCTTCTCAGATCAAACATTATACAGTGGATATTTCAGATCAAAATTCTACTAAGAACTGTTAGGTGTTGGACTTGTTCATCTACCCTCGTAAGTGACAAAATATTTTGAAAAGGAGTTTCAATCAAAAAGCAGTGGTTCTCAGTTCCAGTTCACATTCCCCCCTCCTTGCTGCGAACCCCAGTTGATATCCTCCACCCCTTGTGAACTCAGGTTTCCTAAATTTTTCCCCATTTTGAATCGCTTTTTAGTAATTTTTTTTCACAATTTTACGCTTGCACTCTGACTGAAATTCCTCTTCTAATAAAATTCATCCCCTAAGGAAATTCCTTCCCTAAGGGAGCCAAGTGTCTACCCCTTGAGAATCTCTGATCTAAAATGATCCCAGGAACATCCTCCCGGCGTCGTTTAATATCTTTCTGGAAATTGTACAGCAAGTAACTTAATCGATTCCATATCTGGAAACAGATTTGATCATCTTCCAGTGTTGTTGGGTGTTACAGGGAAACCCATTGCAAGCAATTACCATTGGATTAGATTGGAGGTTCCCAACCTTGTGTACATTTGTTCAGCTAAAGGGTTATATATGGTTCTGAGAGTATAACCTTGGTGTACACATTTTATTGTTTTACAAAATAGCTGATCAACGCAACCAATTAGGCAATCTGAACATGATCTTCATTGTGGATTTGCTAAAGTTTCCCTTCATATTAATGAACTTACTTGCCTCACCAAAACCCCCGGCTTAACCATCTCACAAACTAAGACAAACATAGTCAATGATTAATTTTCTTGATATCTCATGAAGTAGAACTCGAATAGAACCAGAATCTTTCACTAACAATGAAATGGAATCCTTATTAAGATCAATAAGATTTTATCAATTTTTGATCCTTAATTTTTAGAGGTACATGCGAACATGTCATAATGCACAGAGGAAAAAGGTTTGGGAACCCCTGGTTTAGATAATGCCCCCCCCCCCCAAGAGTTGGACAGATCAGTATTCAGTGTCTCCTCCCACACACTCACACGAACAATGACTTTTTCTTGTATACCTCTCAGTGACTCGAATTTGATGGGTGTTTTATTTCATGTAATTCCCAAGATACATTTTGCAGTTGTAAACTGATTTTGTGGATGTGTTTATCATTCTACTGATATAGATTACACGCTTTCGTGGAAATGTAGATATCCTTTTAACGAGATCAATTTAAAATTTTACCGGCATGTGTGTGTACTGTTAAGTGTTCGTTGATTATTACGCCATCTTTACTCTGTACATTAATCACCAGCGCCCTCTAATGTTCTCTTATAAAACTCCTGACGGTTTGTCCCGTCTAGCATGGGAGATAACTAAAAAGAAAATCTTGCTGGTCATGAGAGCGTATTTATCCGTCCCTCTATTTTTACCTCTGCCAACGAAGTGATAGAGGTATATGTATTCGGTCTCCTTTGTCTTTTCTTTTCTCTCTCTTTCCCTCTTCCCATCTCTCTCCTCCCGTCTCTGTCTCTCTCTCCAATTAATGTATTTCGGATAGGTAAGTGATGGCTAAAGAAAAGTTGGGTTAATTTGAGGATGGATTGAGGATTTTTTTTGATCGAGAGATATCCCCCCCCCTTACAGGACTGTCCACACGATATCTCCAAAGGTTCCCAACGAATTCGTATTTTTAGATTTTATTTTTATTCGTTCATCCTATGCAGGGTCATTGGGGCACCACAGATAATTTCATCACGGGTGTGTCAAGGATGATATAGCCTTACAGAGCCTATCCCTTGTCTGGACAGAGTAGAAGTTGGCCGGTTGCTTATTGCAACTGAATTCTATCTTCTGTCGACCCCATCGTTGGTGGGAGTGGATATATGCCTTTTCCAAGAGCATTTATGCAAAGTGAACACAAACTGACTATTATTTTTAGTAGGACAATCAAAACTCTGTACTCCTTCATCTAATTTTTTTTTTCTTCAAGTAAACGGTATTTTGTCGGTCTCTTGAAGCCAGTTCATCCAAATAGGAAACCTACATTGCTGTCGGACCCCACCCCTATTCCCACCCTTATTCCCACCCTTATCTAAACACTGATAACTACTTAAGTCAACACTAACACTTATCACAAAACTATGTTGCCTTGTTCGCTTTCGTGATTCGGTTATCTCTTCCTGATATTCGTCGAATTTAGCTTAGTGTGGCATAAGGCCACTTGTGTGTGGCACCTAGTGAGGATCAAAGTACTGCATCAGAAATGGTAATTTCTCTACGACGAGGCTCTCTAATCGATTGTTATTTAATGCTAAATGGTATAGATTCTAGCAATGAATGTTGGAAATACACCTAATATACCCCAATACCATTTGATAATCAGCATTTTAATCCTCCTAAACAAAGGTGTAGTTGAAGAGGGGGTTCTTGAATATACCCCGGACCCCCAATGGTGGGAGCCCGAAAAATCTTAATGAACTGAAGTTCATCCACTGCATTTCTACTGACATCATACAATAACAAGGATATATTCATACATACATAATGCCTAAATAACAGTTCAGACTTTTTTTATTATTTTCCGCATATCAAGTGATAATGCACCTGCATTGCAAATCTTCCCTTTTCATATAATATCACTAAATGGCCATGTAAGGAGCCAAACCCCCGGACTCAAGAATCTCTAGCTACTCTATTGCGAGCAGAAGCCAGGTAATCTTTATGGAAACAGCAATGGAGATGCCATTTGTAAGAGTTTTACAATCCTATTAATTTTATTGCAATGTAAGTAAAATCTACCAAATATTTATAAGAACCTGATCATCCTCATCTTTAAATTTGTTGTGGCATAAAAAGGCCATTAACTCTTTGTAGAGCTTATGTTTCAAACTTTAGGTAGGTGTAAAATTGTCTTTTCTGACAGAATCAGTTATTTAGCCAAGCTTTTCAGGATGAAAGGAACCGAGCTCTTTTTTTTATTCATAGAAAATCTTAGTAGTTTTGTCCTTTTCGTTGTCTTCGTACATTTTTGTACTTCTTGTATGTTGTGATGAGTTTCTATTTCATGTGTGTATGTGTGTTTAGTGTTCGTAACGCCTTTATCTGTTTTCCAGACGCCATTGATGGCTCCAACGTTTCCTTAAACTTGAGGAGTTAAGATCTCCCTTCCCCTTCCGCTTTTTTGACCTAACCTTGCCAGTCCTTTGTGCGGACATTTAGCCTTGTGTTTTATTTGTTTTTATGTCTTCAAAAATTGATGTTTGTTGTTTCGAAGAATCTGACTGGCGTGCCGGTTGATATCGTTCATTAGATGGGAACCGCTGTTATCTTTCAAGGGTTTCTTTGTTTATCAAGAAATGTCATAACCGGAAACAGAGAGCTGAACGCTGTATTGACTTGCCGTGAACACCATTGGCGTCACTAGGGTTGGTGACGCACAACTGTAACACGTGGTTTCACCCCTTTGAAGTTTCACCTACACTCCACGATATAGAGTCCTTCCTTAGTAATATTTTTGTACTAATGTTACTCATAAATTGCTATTTCCGTATATGAACACATTAACTGCGAATGACGGAAATCTCCATTTCACTTGATAGATTTGCTCAATAAGATTTCCTTTTTTTGTGATTGATGGCGTCTCAATTCTGTCTGTAAGTCAAGGATTTTATCTCGTAATGGATTATTTACTACGAGTAGTGGGTTCTATCTTGCAATGGGTGCTTTTACTCTTCGCCACTCCCTGCAGTTAATGGTTCAATGGATTACAATATATGTGCAGCTTAAATTTATTCCCATTCATATAGTTTCTTGTAGTTAAACTGAAACTCTCGTAGGAAAACGAGATTTCGAAGTAAAAACACTCAAGAACTAGATCAAAATTATATCCGTTTTTGCGTTAAACTTCAACGTTATATTTTATCCTTAAAATAATGGTTATATCAATATTATATATAATTTTTTTTTAATAAATACTAACAACAAAAATGTTTCGAAATCTTTCTGCATTGATTAATTAGAACACTAGTATTAATTGAGCAGAGTCCTTTTTTCTCAATCTTATTATTTCTTCCTTCTCAAAAAAGGTTCACTAATACGAATTACCGTAATAGTCAAACTCAAAAATCTTATAATTCAACAAGAGTTTATTGTAGGCTGTGTATGACAGCTTATTGCAAAAAGCACATAACATAACCATGAAATTTTCTGTGTGTACCAATGTGTGCCTGTGAGAGAAGAAGAAACTCAGGAGTTGCGAATATCATCTTTGAAAAGCATAGTAAGTATTAAAAAATTGTTTCCAAAATCTAACTCTCTATGACTGGATTGACTGGGCTCTACGCCACATAATTTTGGGGCTCACCACATTACTATTTGGATCCCATTTGAATTTTAAGTTTATATTGAAGCAGAAATTATGTCGGAAAATAACTAGACATTTCTTGTGTAAAGAGAAAAACTAAAATATTTGATTTTGAAAATTCATAATCAGACGATGCAAAAATGTAAGAAATGTGCAATAAATTATAATGACGGTAATAACAGCTATCTAAAGTATTAAAGTAAGGAGTCTCGTGGTGTAAAATAAAGATTTTATCCACAAAACAGTATTTTTTTATTCATGTACTAAATGTATCAATTAACTTTATTTATGAATTTTTTCCCCTAGGAATTTGTGATCAAGTTTTATATTGCTATTTATTTGTGAGTCTCTCAACGTGTTGAGCCCTACGCTATGGCGTAGTTAGCGTACACGCTAATCCGGTCCTATTATCTATCTAATATTTTTTTAGCAATTTAATCCACTTGCTATGGGCGGGTTTTAGTCTATTCAGATGTAAAAGCACCACAAGTAACGAAAGTACTAGCACATGCAGCTAAAACACATCACAAATATTTTGTATTCAGTAATTTTGGTGTCACCCCTTCAGGCGCTGTCGCCCATTACACCCCCAGCCCCCCAACGGTGACACCACTGCTTAATGTGTTGGTACAAACATAACTCCACCCACGTATATTATGTAGGTCGTTCTATGATAAAGCGCCTACTGTGTATTTTGGGTGAATTCATTAGTTTTCAAGATTCTTACGAGCATACATGAATGGAATGGAGACCTGGAGGTTTCAAAGTTTCTCTTAGTGTCTGTCGTGACGCCGACTTTTTCTCCGCTATTCGTCAACAAAACCTTATCAACTTGATGAAACTCTTTTTCTTTCGATAACATTCATTATTTTTGTTATTCGAAAATGAAAATTCTCGTCCATTTCGAAGTCTCTGCTATGGCATTTATCACGTAACTTAGTGGAGGGTCGCCTGGGCAGCACAGATAATTTCATCATGGGTGTGTCAAGGGCAAGATAGCCTCACGTCTAGCTACAGTGGGAGTAGGCTGGCTGCCAACAATACCAAGAGCGCCCAGCCTGTCTTACTATTAACATAGCTGGGGAGATGAATGCCTTTCTCAGGGATATTAGTGCGAAGCGAACACAAACTGTATCGTCGCTTTCTCTATGAATACTGACCTCCTGGTTTGATCCCCCCTTTTGTTGATATAAAGAGAGAGGAATAGATAGATAGAGGGATAGATAGATAGAGAGAGAGAAATAGATAGGGAAATTGATATCTACCTAGATATTTATTCATTTATCTAGATAAAGAAATGAGTGAATGAGTTGTTTGTAGGTGTTGGAGGGAAATTGTCCATCGAACGTGGGCGCAGATGGATCACTAGATCTCAAAGATCAGAATAAGTGACTAATCAGCTGAATAAACTTGGCATCTAGGATTACTGTCGTTTTCTTTCTTCCTACGTGACATGAACCAATCTTTGTAATGCGTGAGTATTGTGCTTGCCGGAAGTTGATCAATTCCGCTAAACAAATAATCCATGCTATTAACATCTAGAGACCACTGTCATACACCAGTGTGCATTCGAAGCAGTGCTTACATCTATTGGCATCGCGATTGCCATTTTTTTGTTTACTAATGTAAGCAATGTATCAGAGCCTAAAACTTAACTCACATAGTTAAAGTTCACCTGGTTTACCAACTGAAAGGAAGACATTTTGTTTGGATATTACCTTTATTGAACAACCGTCTTGTTCCAGCATCTTCTATCTTTCAGGACAACTTTACAACATCATACTCATCTGTCTTTTAAAGCAAAGAATTGCTATTTTCATTTAGATAATTCTATAATCTGAGGTTATGATATATGGCGAATACCCTTTGAATGTGATGAGCAAAGGATTTTTTTGTTAATCGTCCCCTCCCCCAATTATAAAACGAAACTTATTAAGTATATAAGTATTTTTTTAATAAATTTTTTATCATATGGAGAGTCTTCTTACTCTCTCATTAAACTACTTAACTGTATTTCTCTCCTCTTCTCACCTACACACAGTAGACTACCTAACTTTCTCTTCAGCCCTCGCTCTCCCTACTGTTTCTGTTACACTTATATTATCAGTAGCAGCCATTAGCTGAGCCTGTTGTTTGACACTTATGATGACCGCCAAAGATCATGGACTAGTTAATGATTACAAAACATGACCAAATTTGGTCTCCAAGAATTCGGCAGCTAGGTTAAGCTCACAATGAATGGTAGCATATATCGTGTCGTATCTTTCGTCAGAGTAGGTGAACTCATATGCCAAATTGGACGCTTTAATTTAACCACTGGGTTTTCCCTATATTGTACTTCAATTGAAAAAGCGTTGTACTTAGTATGGGTGGGGTTTTGAGCCTGATGTTCGTACAGGTGACACCTGTGATCACGGTATCTGCTTTTGCTAAATTTCTTAAAATCCTTAAAAGCAGAGATACATCTTCCATTTTGTTGAACTAAAAACAATTTCTTGTTGTGTGCTTTTTGTTCTTTCTTTCTCTTCCCAAGTATGATATGGAAACGCTTAATAAAACTTTACATTTTCTTTTATCTTGTGATATGCATGCAGGGCCATGTGTATCTCTGTCTGTGATTCCAATCTTCTGAAATATATATGTACCGGTAGCTCTCAAAGCATATAAACGGTTATTGCCACAATATAACACACACGCAATGTGGTTGGGAGAATAATCGATTTTCTCTCAATTCTTTACTATTCATCCTCAATAAGGTTTTGGTGACAGCTTGCGCCATACAGTTTTATTCTAGACAGGATAAGCGAAGACAGGGTTCTTCAAAATTATTCGATCGTGATCCAATTTGATTTTATGCAACAAACTCATGGCCTGCTGACATGTACAAATACATAGTACCAAAACATAGGATTAACATCCTCATCTTACGGAAACGTAGTGATATATAATTTTCTTACCTGCATGATATATATGTATATATAGATAAATTCTGAATGAATCCTGACTTGTACAATGACACAAAGGGTATAACACTAGATAAAATGGGACTAGATGTGATGTCTTTTTCCAACCATTTCATAACTTCTATTACTGTTATGATTGAATAACTTGACAAATAAATTGATGACTACTGTAAAAAGCAATACTCTTAATTCAAATCTTAATCATTTCGTTTTTGTTAATATTTTTCTCACTTGCTCTTCATTTATTGTGAACCTGCAACTCAAATTTTGAAGAATCTGAAGAGCTAAGAGTACTTAGGCCAAAAATATTCACGCAAGGTCTAGACAACCCTCAGATAGGATAAACACTTTGGATAAAAGCAAACATTATTGTGCTAAGTAGGTTAAAAAAAACTTGATTAACTTGACCTATGACAAAAATTTAATTTATGACCGATTTTTTCCCTTTCTTTACTAATCTTACATTAGGAAAAGTGGTTACCTGGCCTTATATTCTAATCATTAATTTTTATAAAAAAAAGATAAATAAATAGATTATACCACCACAGTGCACTTTAAATGAGGGTGTTTTATCTATCACTAGTGGTTATCAATCACTTCAAATAGGAGTCCTTTCAGCACAGGATTTTTTTTTTTACTGCAGTGACTGAATATGTATTACAGATAGGTGAGCAAAAAAAGACCCCATTTAACTTTCGTCTTATAGTCCGGTAAATGCAAAAAGCTAGATATTTGCCCACAATGAAAATGAGAAATTGAAAACTAGAGGGTGCATGCTTCTGCCAACTGAATGAAACTCTATGGCCCACCCTTCCAACTCTTCCTCGAACAACAAAGGATGGTTTCTGGCTTGAGTCTGACATGAAGTTTTCAAACTACTTCTAGGCCCGATTCAATATTTTATTACGAGTCATTGTTTTTTTAATATTCTTTGTGGCTCTCAAGTCGGGAATAGATGCTTTTTCCTCACCTGCGACTGAAGTCAGGCAAACAGGCGGGCTGCCCGACCAGCTGACCAGTCACATTGATATTTCGCTTTACGCCAATTTGATTTCCAGGAGTTCCTTTTCATCTTAGAGGAATACTCTACTTTTGGATAGTGGGGGGAAACCTGTAATAGCACCACCCAATTTTCCTCTTCTTCTTGCATCCCCATTTGGTCTTGTGTCAGGCTAAAAGTAAGTTTAATCGAGGAGTCATTAACATACCAACTTATGTTCTGATTGAGTCAGTCGAATGCATATCTGGACTAGAACGGATTTCAACACCATGTGGTTTTCTTTCCCTAGCAAAGCAGGTGTTGGAGAACTCTTCCTGGTGTAGAATCGACTGATTGCTTGGTTGGTTTTATGGTTATGTATACCTATCTACCACTGCTGAAATTAATTGAACTAGTTGGCGTATTGAAAGGACCGGGCTTTTCGGTCTGTGGAACTCACTGCTATAACTGCCATGTTAAATAATTTTCCGCTAACTAAATTAAAAGCTTCGAAATATTTTCTTCAGTGTTACCAATTTAGATACTTTATATCTAAATTTAGATCTATTGACGATGTAGATATTTAAGATCTATAATTTTAGATAGACTAGCTATAAAGTGTCATTTTATTTGATTTCGCGAGAACCGCTGACCCGAAACACTTAAAACTTGACATTGCGCTGTCGTGTAAGGTGACTAATATATTTTTCGAATGTCAATTTCGTACTATGGCCAGTTATCCAGTAATTACTGTGCATCCACACACGGACCCTGAGTTTACTTCAGTTGTAGTTTGATTAAACGCTTGATGAAGGTTGGAGAATGGATAGACAGAAACACCGTGTTAACAAGATAAAGGATGGGAAGAAGATTCGATTTTTCCAACATGAGTACTATAACCGGTGGCTAAGATAGTTGCATATTTCTCACTGATGACCGTGACCTGTGTTTCAGTTGGGATTTTGACTTATGATTTTTCAAAGGAGTCAGTTCTCAACCACGGTATACTATAAAGGCTTTTAAAAATCTATTGCTCTCTGGCCAGCGTCTAGATTTCAAAGCAGTGCTTCTGAAACCTTTTTGGACTACCGTCTGTTAACTCTTGCAGCATATATTCCATCAGCCCCCCCTCCCCCCGACTAAATTTTAATTGGATTTTAAAAAATTGAACAATTATTTTGTAATCAAATGTATACATGACTCAAGAGATATCGATTGGTATTCTTTGACCCCTCACCATACCTTGCGTTCAAACGCCCCCTATTTCCTTCTTGCCTCCCTTGATTTTCAAGCACCCCCTAGGGGATGGTAGTGCCTCCTTTGGGAATAACTGTTTTGGGGAAAGAAAGATAAAATATGCCAGAAACATTTCCATTTAGATTCAAATTTCCGAGCAATTATCCACGCCTCGGAGGCAGTCGGTACGGAGGTAAGTATCCAGAAAAGCAGTTAAATAAATAAAACGTTCACTCCTGTATAAATAATCACCCATAGTCAACCCAAACCTATGCACTTAACGGCACTTATTTTATAGGTATTTCCTCAATACGCACGTGTAAACTGAGGTGTGTGATGTATGTATACGCAGACCTCTTTAATCCATGTACAAATGTAATTTATATGCACCGGTACCGCGACCTTTTATCAATCGAGGTTCCATCGAAAATATACATATACACACAAATATACTGCTTGCAAACACACATACACACTCTTGTATATGCACAAACACACTCCAAGGATGTCCCCATAGAAAATTGCGCTCATGGTAAGCACCGAAATTACGCCTTGTCCAAACTATTTCAACTCAACATTCTTAGCTAAAAATGTCAGCTGGAAACGAAGGATCTTGCATTTTTTTTTTACACACAGTTTTAGCTCTAAATAACGAACCATACTCAGCAACACTGTTTGAGACACTTTTTGCTACCGACAGCTGAAAATGTGGAGGTAAAAGGCGTATAAATGGTTGGCGTCATGGTCAACCTTGCCATGGCCCAGAAGAGAGGTATGGGGGTGGAAACCGGGTGGGAAAAGTGATGCTCTCAAAGTGTTGGGTGACTTCGAGGCTCCTCAGTGGCGACCCCTTCAAGTGGTACCCAGGACACGTTTCTTATTTGCTCCACCCCAGTATGCTTTACAAACATATGTCACACACACACACACACACACACACACACACACAAACCTGTTTATGGTATGTTGTGGTTTCGTTGGAATACTCCTCGATGAATTGTGCCGCGTGCGGATATGACATGTTTCCTGCACAAATGTTACTCATCCGTTGATATATAGATGTCCTCCTACATGAATACATGTTGGAACGTTGAAGTGTCACTTGAACGCAACCGTTATCAGCCTTTAGGGACATAGGAGAGGTCTCGGCATCCGGCTGCTTGGGGTACTTTTCATCTGATATTTGATACCATTTGAGGACAGGGAGATGGTTTCTTGTCGACTACGCCCTCCAGCTTCTCAAACCATTACTTAAGTGGCGCCACCTTTGCACCGACCTCGGCGAGTAGAATTCATAATACATATATATACATTCATTATTCTGGTTGGCGCGAATAGACTTAGCTTAAAACGTCATATAAAACCATTTCCGCCATTAATGAGCACTGATTTAATGGTCAGCTGCCTTAACGGTCAAGTGGTTGTTGCATTTTTTTAGTATGTTTCATATTGTGGATAGATATGTTTGAGATCTTTTTCAGAATATCGCATTCCGAACACGGAATATTTTTCATAATGAATCATATTACATTTCAGAAGCCATTTTGAATTTAGCTATTTTTATGCAATGGTTATTTATTTTTGTTTGAGGTGTTGCAACAGGGATTAACTACTCGTAATAATATAATCCAACATTTATGACCAAAATGACTTCATTTGTAAAAAGAAAAAATATCAATCCTAAAAAGGGTCGATCTTACCTGGTTTTAAAAAAAATGTCATCAGAAGCAGAACGAAAAATGGTGTTCGAAATTCAATCCTATGTATTTCGTCTATTTTAAACACTCAATCAGTTCAATTAATGTCAGTCCAAGACTCTTATGCGCTGTCAGTTGGAGGCGACCCAAAGGGACTCTTCTTTTGTTCGTTACTAACTTTGCTTTTTTTTTCTCGAATAGGGGAGGGTGCGACTTCATTCCCAACTTTTCCATCCCAATCACTCAGTTAGCTACTGAGTACACGAAGAAATTAGTCCCATTGAAGATTTTTCTGCAAAACGATCATTGTATCATAGACAATACGAAAATTAGCTTCCAAGATGCGATATAATCATGTTCGGATGTTACTCCTGAAAAAGGCTGTTAATGGATCGATCCAAACGTCGTGTTAACAAGCAGTTCAATCGTCTGAAAATTTTGAAAAATTTTGAAAAATTTGATGACCCTTCTCAAAATGATAGACAATATAATCTATTAGGGAAAGAAATATGATTTTGAAGGCATATAAGGATGTTAAAATAAACTAAGAAAAGTTTGACACTTTTTGCACTGCCTGTATATTGTAGATTGTTGCTACACCTTGTGTAGAAATTATGATTTCGTGTACCGTGTTCTGCACTAAAAGTCAGAAACTTTGATATCACTTCTCTGACTAAACCTGATCTCATTAAACCGGCCATCTGAGTATATGTCTGTTAACTGCGAAACCGTGGCCATGACACTACCAATTATCTTGTTTGAGAGGAAGCATTTCTCTTCGTTTCTAGTGATGGTTTTCAGAACATGGATTGTATATTTTTTTTTCTTTTGGCGGCAGGGGGGGGGGGGGGTTGAAAGGAAAAGACTGTTTCCCCTGATACCATTTTACCTAAGCGTAAACTGGAAGATATATTCCCGCGATATAAAGTCAGACCAGAGATGCACGCGCTGGCTAGTATTATACTCGAGTGTATAAATAAGATGAACATGTATTACGCAGCTAAAAATCGGAACAACATATTTGTCAAATGATCATAATAATGATCATCCCCCCCTCCCTGAGTTTTGGCTCGATAAGTTAGTCCGATTGTAACAATTTCAATTATAGTTGTTAGAAACCTTGAAACAACACTCTTAGTCCGTGGGCCAGGAGCCTAAATTTGGTGCATTGGTGTACTAGGGGGTACTAAATTTAACAATGCTTTCTGATTTTGTACATGTCTGCAGAGTATGAAATGATTGATGGATGTTTGAGTGAGTAATCGAAGTATAATAATAGTCCATAGTTCAAATTTGGTGTATTGGTACACTTAATCAATCGGAAAGTGGAATTTATCCTTTTGGGGTGTCAAATCTTAGCAACCAGACTAAATCATGTCGAAAAGACATCAAGATTTGGAAACGAATTGTTATCAGTTTTTCTATGAACTTCAAAGGTGGCCGATTTCAAATTCCGAACGGATTACTATCATGACCAAGTCATTGTTCATGAATTCGTCCCAGAATTTCATCACTGTATCCGTAGCCAATGCCCATCGTTCTATGAAATTTCATCTAAATTCATTGAGAACTTTTGGAGATACTGTAAGGACAGACTGGAATCTTTTAGAAGTTCACTAGGATGCGTGTGTCGCGAAAAAAAAAAGTACGAAATTTTCTCAGTTTTTACAACCGCAGTCAATAAGATCATCGGAGCATGAAACAAAAAGTTAGTTCTCATTACATAATTGAACAGGAAAGACTTGTAGAAGTGGTCTGCTAATTCCATGATTTTCATCTTTCTCGGTATGATGAGACAAATCCTATCATGATTTTGTTTTTTCAAAATATGGATGAAGTATATTATGTTTTATCTCGGATTCTGACGCTGCGGCAGCGTCTCCCCATTACACTTGAAGTGGGGGGTCAGAATGACATTTCTGACGCCTGCGTGCCGGCGTAATTGTCCTTGCCACACATAATCATGTGCCATTGCCCCCCCCCCTCGTTTAACGGACCCTGTGTCAAATCCAAAACTTTTTATTACAGCTCTCAACATTATTTTCTAACTTCATAATTTTGGAGTGCTTCTCAAAGGTCGAGTGCTTATAGTACTGCAGGGTTGGTTGTGATCAGTCTAACAGCTCTCTTGTATGCCCTGCCTTCTTACCTCTACCTCTGTTTCTACTGTGTTGTATAGACACGCGTGTCTGTAATCTTGAAAGATGTAGGTTAACATAGTATGACGGGATTATTTACGTATGAATAAATTATACAAACATGTATTTATGGTATAAATGCATTTATTGCGAACAAAATATCGTATACCTTGACCAAAATTTATTTTTATATTGATTTTCGCCAACTCTTCATATTTTAAATACATGTGACAACAGAATTGAGTGAAAAACTAAAAAGAGACATCAACACCAATAGAATTGATATTGCCTTGCTTTACCAGCTGCAGCCACTTGTCTGCCTTTGCGGTACCCCCTTCTTTTCTTTCTGTTTGCTCAAGCATGACCGACAACAACAATGTTTGCTATTTAATCCAAGTTTTTTTTAGCAGTCTGAATATATATAATTTGTAGAAATATTATCACGTGACCTCTGATGGTCCACAAAACGGATAATCCTGCATGGAACCGAAAAACTGGTCATGTTCTTGTAGAATATGACCAGTTTTTCTTTTTTTTAGTATTTGTGCTTACATACTTTTCATTTTGAACATTTTTTGCGCGGAACTGCTCGAAACCAAACCGCACTTTGATCGAAAAAATGAAAGTTCGTAACAATTTGATCCTAACTAAATTTAGACTGTAACACACCTGGCTGCTGTAAGTTCCACCTTGTCCCCTTCTTTTCTCTGACTAAAGATGATTATTGCAAGTTCTGTATTGTATATCTTCCAAAGATTATATGTTCATAAACCAACAAGGACTTTTGTTAGTCAACACCAGACCTAAGGAGCTGTAGATAAATTGAATTAAGAGCGAACGGAAGAATGAAACAAGTGACTTCAGATAAAAGGCAGATAGGGTGGTTTTATATATTGATATATTAGAAATGCAATCGGTTAAGAGTGCGCCCCTCCTCTAACCTAAATATAGGTGAGAATTATTGTTACGATGAAGAACAAAGTCATCTCCAGTCTCGGACGTGGACTGGAGTGTGTCAAACAATCCACTGTTCCATCAACACAGTTTATATTATATAAGAATATTCTTTCTATAATGATTAATACAAATTGGATTTGTATGATGTTTTTCAAGACCCAATTCACCCTACAACCCAAATATTTACTGTAATTTTTTTCTTGAGATATTGTGTATAGATAGTGTTCTAGCCAGGGCCCCCGAGAGGGTACAAAACTTTTTTGGCCCCCTTCTGTTTTGACTAATAAAGCCTCCATTAGTCATCCTGTTTTTATTTGGCCTTAGATCCCATGAAGTTCCCTGGGTCCCGTTTGGCTCCTGGGGCGCCTTTGGAGCTTCAGGCCCGATTACGATGTACATCATACACCCCTCTTATAAAACCTAGTTTGAGCTAATTAATTTGCCATACGGTTGTGAAGACTAATTTGTATGTTTATCATCTTATACCTTCCATATAACCCCAGCGAGACAACGTGTTTGTTTATTGGTAATTTTTTTCTATCTACCTTGATATTCTTGACAACTATTTGAAACATGTAATTAGTCAACCAAAAAGTAATTACTGACTCGTTATCTTCTAAGATTATGTAATAGGTGTGACTCAACTTGTAAAGTTGATATAGTTTCCTTCTTCCCTAAATTAGAACGTTGTCCACTATGTATTAAATATGAAATAGATTAAATAAGTCACTGCTGGAGTTGAAACATATACGGAAATGTATAAATATTTACTTTTAGTCGTGGACTGGTGGCTCGCCCTCCCCGCCCCCACGAGGCCTGGGATGATGGTTTACGTTTCATCACCGTCTCCTCATCTATTTGTTTAGCGTCTACTTGTTACCCTCTAAGAAGCTGACGATGCTTCAACAGATTCCAATGGCAAGGAAACCAAGACATTTGGAGATGATGGGTCTGTTTTGACTGAAAAAAAAAACGACCAGCTTTTCATCTTTTTATTTTTAATCACCGCTACCCACAACAAACCGGTTTAATCACTGCTGCTGTGTTTACGCAATTCATGATATTTATATGAATTTACCCTGACTTCGCCCAGCCTTTACCGTTTATAATAAAGGTACTAATTTTGCACACGCATACTACTCTGAATAAGTACGGGAAAAATATTCTTATTTGAAAATTCACTTCCAAAATAGGTTTTTAGTAAGGTTTAGTTATATGTAACGTAAGTTTATGCTAAATTGGCCTTTACTTTGTACCCACTTTTTTTTTTGTAAAATCCAGACCATTTTTTTAGTGATCCCAGTCCAACAAAAAGCAAGGAAAGTAACATATTCATTGATCACCCCTTTTTCCAATTTTTAATTAATCATCACCTACACAGCATTTATGGGTGGGGGTGATTAATAATTCCCCTTGGAATATTAGTTTTATTTTATTACATCCGTTGAAACATTTTAGAGCTTAGTAAATATCTAATCAAAGAAAACGAATATGATTTTCGAATCTAGCTTAATTTGTCTCATGTGCAGTGCAATCAATTAAGTTCAAATTCACTACTAAGGGCCTAGATTGCTAAACATTTCTCCATAGATTGCTGGGGCCGATTAAACCTACGCATGATTTTTAGTTTCTTTAATTAATATTCATTGTAAATGTTTATTTATTTTCCCCTTTGTCTGGAGCCTGCTTGATAACCGAAGTATCTATTTTTGATTGGTGTTTGAGCCCAGGTAAAAGCGACGATTTCGTATGCTGATTTCTAAGGTATAGAAAAATGTTTAGTTTTTTTACTATCACTAAGCAACTTTATGGAGAAAGGGGTTTACCTTTGTGTTCACTCAATCTTTCCTCTTCCAAACATCGTGGCATACAAGCGACGAGAGTTTTTTTTTTGTTAAAATATTAAGCAATTTGACAGTGCAAGGTAAAGTGGATTCATGCCTTTACTCAGGCCATTAGTGCAAAGTAGCCTGGGCTAAAACTCGAATTCAGTTTGGCAACTCCATTTTCTGTGCTGTTAACCCAAGGTTGCCATTTGTGAACATCGGAATAAAGAATACGCTCCGAAGAATTCGTGCCCCCTCCCCCACTGGACACACTCATTGGTGTTTTGTAGCCTTGAAGCAATTTTGAAATGTGATGTAATTTTGCAGGTTTTCCATGGATCTAGTGAAAGTCCTCCCGAATGAGGATCACTTAACGTAAATGAAGAGCATGGCCGGGAAAATACGGTCGTATGTCAACCGGATGATAACCATCACGCTACCTCACACCTTTCACTCAGAGATAGAAGTAGATTTCCTAACACCTACATATACTCGTACTTATCACAACCTGCTTCAAACTATTGAAACATTTTTTGTAATTTTGTATCAGATTTAAACGCAGAGTGTAAATAATCCTGATCCTTGAAGCTACAAAGTAAAATGAATGGGATAAAAAACAGAAAAATAATTTCCTTCTGGCTAACAACAATATTGGCCTTGGAACATTCTTTCGTCTCACTGTCGCATTTCCTGTTTGACGAAAATAAAAACTTAGATAATTATAGGCACCGTGAATGCCTTCCGCGCTGATACAAAGTAAGTGAAACGCTTTATAATACGTCATAAGAGACTGGTTTGACAGGCCGAGCTGGGTCTCAAGGATAAATAGCGAAGAGTTGTGACTCCCCTCCCTCATCTCACTAATAAAGTTGTCATTCTCTTTGTTTAACAAATCAACATAGTTTAGAAATGAACATTCATGTTCACTGCCACACTTCGTGTCTGAGCGGTTAATATGGAAATTCCACCCACCCCTCTCGGCCATATCGAAGACTCCCCCCTCCGAAAAGTTGTGTTGGATACGTTTGAGCATCATCATCGTTACAGAGAATGCCTCTCCTGCAAGTTACGGCCCCTGATCTTCCTAGACGCTCACCCACTAGGCTTTGACCAGCCTTGACATCGTTATACTCCACACGTTAACCTGTGTAGCCATCGTAATTTAAGGTACTACAAATAGCTACGGCAACGCATTAGACTCGCTTTCTGTCTTGTGGTATTCAGCATGCTTATGTTGTTGCACCTCGTGTTGAAAGGAACTTTTTTCCTTTATTCTGGGTTGTGCTCAAATGGAATTCTCACTGAATTTTTCTAGTTATTTCCTTCCAGCAGTAGGAATTTAAAAAAAAAAAGGCCCTGTAAAGAGATATTAACTTGTCAAGTTCACTTTGAAACAGAAGTTATGGAAGATATAATCCAGCCTAACGTACGGTATCATTTTACACTTAGTAATGTAGAAGGAATATCTATGTTTGATATCCAAGTGGTAATGAGCCCCTCCCCCTTGATCTGGTACCTTCTGAAAATGTAATGGAGAGAGAGAGAGAGAGAGAGAGAGAGAGAGAGAGAGAGAGAGAGAGAGAGAGATGACTATCGTTTTGCCAAACTAGCAGGGGGGGGGGGCAGCCAACCTGCAACGATTATTCTACCCAACCATGCTACATGCTACCATTACTGATCGAAAGTATATTATGATTAGCGAAGAAAATCGTGCTCAGGTAATATCGCATAATTTTGGAAATAACTTAATTATGGAATTGGATGAAACCCAAACCTGGTGCCATTTCATTACTTCACATTTTGGGAATATTTTATGCTTTTAGTTTGAGCAATTTGATTTTCAAAGATGGCATGACTAACTAGACAAGCCCAGAAAGTATTGGCTCCGTAACACCCATGACTGAAAGGTCTTGCGAATCTTGCGGAGATCTTTGTCCAACGACAGACGCTGAGAGGCTGATGTTGATGATGACTACTTCCGTATTTGTTACAGTACTCCCTCTCTCCCTCTCTCAAAACAGCAAGGGGTAGTGTTATCTTTCAGCCATAGGAAACAAATACAAAAAGGTTCTGTTTTGAACTTGATTATTTTATCCATAAGGCCCTTCCTTCATTTCCCCACTATTCACTGCCAACCACGCCATGTAGACAAATCTTTATTCAACTTGGTTGACTTGAAAATTGAAACTACTTTACGGTTGGGTTCCGGTGACATTCCTTCACCATTCTCACCGGCAGTCTTCTAGCGCTAGTATAGGAACCGCCCGCCCCGCTTTTCGAAAGTTTGCTTTTGACTACTTTTTTGCTTTTACAAAAAAGTGCGAAAATAGTGTTCAGAATTTGTTCTGCAGAGGGCCGTTATGGAGGCAGCGCACGCCCATTTCCCCCTCTCTCCTTCTCACCAGTCTCCTACAGTTTCATCAACCAACCCCCAACCACTCAATTTAACATTCCATCATAACAACTTTTTGGATCTGGGAAGCTGGAAAAATTCCCGTATAAATCCATTGTGGTTGTTTTGTTGTTTTATGTCATCTTTGTTTACGAAAGATTCTTATAGGAACGCTCTACTTTCGAATAGCAGTGGGGGACTGTCTACCTAAGGCCCCCTCTTTATTCCATCATAGGTTTAACAGTAAATATCTAGATATCTACAGCTCTTTTTTTAGTACCCTTCATTGACGTGGACAAGGGGGTATCGTGTAAGCTTTTCGCGCACCCATGCAAAAGACAATAGACTCTTGATTTTTCAATTGCTGGAAATTCATATTTAGTCTTCGAGAGGCTACGAAATGGTCTTTTAAAACATTTCTAACTTTATATTTTTAACTCCGTCAGTTACACACATCTTATGAGGCAAATTTGAGAATAAAACTTTAAATGTGTTGATAGCACAAAAAAAAACATGTTATCAGTTCTATTCTCTAAGAAACTTACCACCATGTCACTTGTTGAATTCTGGTACCCTTTTTCTAAAAAAAGTCAAAAAATTGAAAATACAGGAGAAGCCGTTCATCGTAATAACAGTGCATGTGGCCAAATGGTTATCAAAATCAGTCGACCTCAAACACTTCAGTTAAAATCAATTGGATTTTTTTTGTAATTAGAAAATGAATTTCTCAATCATCACAATATACAAATAATCTCCTTTGCCTAATGTTATCAGTCGGTTATTGTTCTTTAATAGACACCGTCCCAGAGTGATCTCAATAAGCAGCTTCCTGCGTATTCTCAATTTGATCATACTCCCTCTCTGATCAGGAATCGAAAATATCCAGGAGTGGGCCCCTTTTCATAAAAAAATCTCCCTGTCTCCCTCATTTCTCCCTGTCTCCCTCATTTCTCCCTGTCTCCCTCATTTCTCCCTGTCTCCCTCATTTCTCCCTGTCTCCCTCATTTCTCCCTGTCTCCCTCATTTCTCCCTGTCTCCCTCATTTCCCCCTGTCTCTCTCATTTCCCCCTGTCTCCCTCATTTCCCCCTGTCTCCCTCATTTCCCCCTGTCTCCCTCATTTCCCCCTGTCTCCCTCATTTCCCCCTGTCTCCCTCATTTCCCCCTGTCTCCCTCATTTCCCCCTGTCTCCCTCATTTCCCCCTGTCTCTCTCATTTCCCGCTGTCTCTCTCATTTCCCGCTGTCTCTCTCATTTCCCGCTGTCTCTCTCATTTCCCGCTGTCTCTCTCATTTCCCCCTGTCTCTCTCATTTCTCCCTCTCCAATCTAACTGACATAACTTTGCAAAGTAATTCCATGCTCATGTCTCTCAAATTCCATGCTATCAAATGTATCAAAAATTTATTCACTATTTCATAAAGCTGCAATAAAAGAAAAACGAAAAATCCTGCTATGAGCACAAGATAACCCACTGCCATTGGATTGAATTTTCTGCTGAAGGCTTCTTGTGTTTACTGACAGTTTTATTAATCAAATGTTAAACTGTTCGGTTGAATGCTCAATTTCCTAAGGGATTTTTCCCCTAGCAGAGTTATGTATTTCAAGCTTCGGGATTACTATCTTCCAAGTTCTGACTGACTGTTTTCTTACTTGTTTTTTTCTTACCTATTTTCTTTGTGTTGGATTTTTTGTGCCCTTTTCCTTGGCTTTTATTCTAAAATTTTAGATTAGATCTCTAAGTTATCTATCACAATGAAGTGTTCATATTCAAAATTTGATCTTCACCACACTTAATTCACAGAGAGATTCCATGACACTTCTCAAACCACTGAAACAATTCTTTACTGAATTTACACTCATTTAAGTTCTTCATGGCACAACTCCATATACAACATCTGTGGGAGAGCCACAAGGTCATGTTTTGTAGTTTTTATCCAGATTAAAAGAGGTGCCAGCCCATCAGTTTCAGGAAAATTGGCATTCTTTATATGAATCACTTATTGTTACTATGTATTTATGGAATGATACATTATTTAAAAAAGCTCATCACAAACTCTTTAATTACATCAAATATCGGGGGGGGGGTAAACAAATCAAAATTTTTATTTTGTGGTTGATATTGCCTTGTCTCTTTGTATTGATTGTTTGTGAATGGAATCATAATTTTTTCTCTCTCTCTCTTTTGTAGCTGAAGCTGTGACAGAATTAGAAACCTGCCACATGCAAACAAATTGCAGGTCTTGCATTACATTCTCCCAGAATTGTTCCTGGTGTTACCAAAATGTGAGTCATTCATTTATTTCTTCCTTTTGCACAATCTACAATAGTTTTCATGATTATTATTTTATCACTAGTTTATCATTGCTGTCCCAAAATGATTGCAACAATTAAGTAATTCTGAAATTCTATTTTAATTATGAAATATCCATAATATGTTGCACAGCATTTTTTTATGTTCAATATTTGCTGAATATTAAACTGATCTATGTGTAAAATTGAGTAAATATACAATTGATAAATTGTTCAACGTTATCATTGCTACAAGTCCAAGTGATGTAAGCATTACAGATGGCTAAGGCACATTATTAATCATCATGTGTGGATTATATTTACTCCATGTTGTTGTTTTTTATCACTACAATCTTGGTAATACACTCTTCATTATTACTTACTAGCATAGTAACTGTCAAAAATGATGGGATTATGGTCGGCATTTCAGCCTGGATCAAAGTGGTGCTCACCAGCACTTCTGATTAGGATTAGAGTATAATATATCTGCGCTCATTGATAAATATTACACTCTCAGACACACATATATATATCCTTTATTATTGCTTATATCAACACACTCTGAGTGAACCATTTTTTATCATCATCATCATCATCATTATCATTAGTTTTATGATTATCATTATTATCATTTTATTTCTAGCTTGCCTTCCTCCCTTTGTTGTTCTTTATCTCCACTCTCTTGGTCAATAAACTCTTCTTATTTTATTCCATCTCATTATTGTTGCTTTTTATCCCAACCCCCTGTGTTGATAGACTCTTCTCGTTTTGACTGTTAGAGCAATCAACACCAAATTGTGAATTAGTCTGCTCTAATGGTTGAACAGTCCAATCAATCGAGTGTTGGGATAAAAAAGGAGATTGAAAGATATTGTTCTATTTTCAAGAGATTGTTGGAGGAGGAGAAGGTGGAGAAGTTCCCGAAATATACACATTATGCATGTTATATGTGAATATTAATCAAGTCAATGTTGGCACGAGGCCATATTTATGGATCACTAATTAGCAAGGGCATGAGACTTGCATGTTAACCATTGCACTATGGCAAGTTCACTTCTGTATATAAACTCTGTGTTTGTGCATATATATATATATATATATATATATATATGCACGCACACACAGCAAGCTTGTTTGCCTGGCTCACCCCACAAAGGCACTTGGTTTGGTCAGCTGCATGCAGGACGGCTGAATACCCAGGAACATTGTATGGTGAGCTATCCACTGGCTCTACACCTAAGGGAAGATATTTGTGAACAAGATCTGAGGGCGAACAAATTCCACCCTGCAGATGGAGACTTAACTTAAAGGCAGATCTCCAGACAAGTGAGAAAGAAAGAGGACCACTGCGCACACCCTTGGGCAGTCCCACCCGCTAAATTGACCTTTAGGGACATTATAGGTTAGGGCTACCTATCCTATGTTCATTTTTGGATGAAGCTGCCCTTATGGACAAATTTTTACTCCCAGGGTGCAGTCCTTTGGCAGCTATAAGTTTTATACATACATACATACATACATACATATATATATATATATATATATATATATATATATATATATGATGGAAAATAAAATTGCAACACCCTGAAGGATGACATAGGTGCTGTGTTTGCATGCTAGGAAGTAGAAAATATTCTGATAATATTTTCTAAGTCTTTGGTCATCTTGCGATGTAATTTTGTCAGCCTGTGTTGACCCTAAAGGAGGATATACAGTGTATTGATATGGGATTTTATGAAATCATTTACTGTAATCCAGCTGAATTACCTGAATATTTAGTCTTAAATTTAAACATGCTCAAATATTCCGTTTTCTATCAGTGCATAAAACTAAGACGACACACTACTTTTTAATCGTTTTAAACCATAGGAAATGATATTTTCTATTATGAATGAATGAATATACTCTAATGCAATCATTTCAGCAGTAGCGTTTAAGATGAAGAATCAGCCTTGTGCCAGAGTAAGCTTAGCTTAGTAGAAAACTGGTAGTTACCAAAATTACGTTTGGTCTATCTTTTGTAAGTTGAATTCAATTTATGTAACATTGTGTACAAAGTAATCATGTCTGTCCTAAGATTCAGTAAAGAACTTACTATTAGAAACTAATTAGGGGTTTGGTGAGAGTGGTAGTGATTAAAGCCAAAAGTCTGTTTATATCAGATGGATGCCCTTCATTCTGTTCTCAACTTCATCTTCTCATGGAAATGACTAATGTTAAGGTAAGGTTCTATAATTTTATTACTTCTTACATTTATCAGAGTTCATTCAATAAATAAGGAGGAAGTTTATGCTCCATGTTTTCACCACATTCATCAAATTTTGTTCAGTAAATTTGGAGTCAGTGTGGATCGATCCATGAGATTGTTGAAGCCAAATTTTTTTATAGCAAAGTTTGTTATTTCAGGGGATTTGTCAATGAAGATTATCTGTTCACCCATGTTTGTCTGTTTGTCCTTTAAATTTCTGAATGAATCTCAATATTTTGTTCAAAGGATTGGCCATGGGCCAAGGGAGAATTGATCCAATTTTGGAATAGATTCAGGAATTTTAAAATTATTTTGTTTTCATTTTGAGATAAGACAATTCTTCAGCTTTACAGATGTAATAACTGGATGATAACATCATCAAAATATCATCGACATAAAGTAAGTGTAGTGGAATAAAAGCAACAATCTTTGGTCTCAGACCTTCAACTTGATTGTCCAGTATTTAGTAAAAATGGTGTTGGTGGATGGAAGTACTCTTTCTAGTTTCCCATTTGTAACACTTCCCATTCAGATTTCTAGATTGTTAGGATTCCTGAAATGAAATGACTTTCTCCAATTTTCTATTTCTCTTTTCTCCCCCTAGCCTTACAATGAATACCGGTGTGATTTGCAAGAGAACCACAAAGCCAATGGTTGCAAGAAGATAAATAACCCAAAATATGAACTTGTTTTTGAAAAGGTTTGTAGTCAAAAGGTCACTTTGACTGTGCAGTCACCCAAAATATGTTATATAATATATAAAATATGTTCTGTTGTTGAGGAGAAACATAATCAGTGTTCCCTCTAATTTTTTTTTTTCGTCTGCGCTGGACCAAAAAGCCTGTAGGCCACTGATGAAGTAGAATGTGCAGAAAATATTTTGATTTTGAGTAGATCATCAAATTTTTTTGTCTAAAGTTTATGAAACAAAGATCAGTTACTTTTAAGAAAAAGTGTCCAATAAAAGAAATGATTTATCCGATGAATTGAATTTTCTTTATCTTTTATTTTCAATAGAATGATGCTTCTTATAGCAAGAGTGATACGTCAGTTACTTGTTCAGCTGTGTAGTCTAATTATTGAACCTTTTTTTTTCTCTATCTGAAACTTTCAAAATTTGTGCGTAGTGTTACAGTTTTACTTTGATGTGTATGACTGCATTTCCACTCAGTTTAGAGGGAACACTGATTATAATTCCAAGGATTGTTCAAAGTATTGTAAGAAATAAATCCAATCAGAAAGTATATTAATCACCATTGTCTATTTATCATCTATTCCCATACTGTAAAAAAAAACAAAAAAACTTGCAGATTGTACATCTGATGAAGGCTGTAAAATTGATCATCTGAAACTTTGTGGTAACAATATCAACAATACGAAGAATATGTTCAATAGTCTGAACAACAATTGGAATTGAATGTTGTGTCTTCATATCTGAAGGATTTTTTTTGTCTTGTTTCCTTTCCTTCATTCCTATGTCTGTGCATTGGCATGTCAATCTGTGCATCTGCATTTGTCTCATGTTTGTCATTTTGATTTCTGTCTCATCTGTTTCATATTTACCTTTTTGCTACCACAGATTATTCACCTGAGCAAGTTGTCTATCCAGTTTCACAAACTAGATAACTTGTCTTATGTTGTTCTCTCCTTTTTTTTACATACACTTATGTATGAATTTTATTGGCCAATAATTGTATATATGAGATTTATTCCACTAACGTGTTTTGCCTTTTGACTTCATCAAAATAGTAAGTTTAAATGAAACAATATTCGAGATATCTGGTTATTTTAAGTAATATTATTACTGATATAAAGACATTATTGATTAAAATAACCAGATGTTTTGAATATTATTTCATTCGAACTTTCCATTGGATAAATCGTATCACCAAATTGATCATTCATTGATTCATAACATTTCTTAGGACTTCTGTTGTACATAGTTGTTGATTTGTATGGAAATAAAACCATTTTAAACCAGCTATGAAGACCTGTTGTACTCTTATGTTAACTATCAGTGAAGCAATAAGTCATGGATGCTAATCTAGCTGATGTTGACAAAAGAAGTTGAAGTCATTTCTTATGTCATTCCAAAACATCTTGGCATCTATTCATAAACTGACCAATTATTCGCCAACTGCTTCCAATTTAAATCTATTGTTGTTGGCAAAGCGTCCAAAAACCAATTGGCAAGTTTAAATTTTTCTCCATTTGATTTTGGCAACTTCTACACTTCTATCAAAAATTCTGTGACCTCACAACCACCCCTCTCTTTGTAGCTTTATTTATTCATCCCCCATTCTCTCTCTCTCTTTTCTCTCTATTATTATGATTGCTCTCCTCTACCCTTTTCTACCTCTCTCTATTTTTCATGATCTACTCTCCTCTCTGTACTATTTTCTACCTTTCTCTCTCTATGTACCTTCAGTTGTTATTTAATCCCCTCTTTGAGTCATCATCATACTTTCTCCTCCTTCTTCTCTTACCCTATGACTTTCTGTTTCTTTTCCCCTCTCCAAAACTGGAGAAACATTTTATGGTATTCTTGCAAGACGGTATATCACAGAAGGTTTCAAGTCTTGGTAAAATATGTGAAGTAATGAGAAGCAAAGCTAAGATCTTGAATTATTCAAGTGACTATCAAAAACCTTTGAATAAGAACTTTTTAAAATTACATTCCTTTTACTCCTTGTTATGAAACTCTGTTACTATTATAGATTGATTCCCTACTTTTGTTGTTTTTATCCCAATGTTACGGCCCTGAGTTCAAAATTGATATTTCTGTGCTAACTCACGCATCTATCCTGATTAGTTGCTGAAATATACTGTGCTGCGATTTTGAAATAAAAAAATGTTTATTTTTTAAACTCTAGAATGAGAAAACAGCAGATGGTGGACAGACAAAAAATGCTATTCAAATGAAACCCCAGCGAATTTTTCTTCGTATCAGGCCATGTAAGTTAATACCACAGTATAATATCTTTGTTTTACTCCCTAGTACAGCCTGCCCTCATCTTACACTGGGGATGCATTCTTAGAAGACATAGTATGAATGAAATCTGCACAAAATAGATCCATTATATAAGCATGTTAATGTAAATTTTCACTGATGAATATAGTATATAGTTTGTTATTTTAATGTATGAAATAAATTATAGCTTAATTGATTGAATACTACCTGAATTACCAAAAAAAAAAAACTGCAAATTTGAACCAGTGTTAATCAGCATAGGTCAAAGAGACATAAAATCAGGGCAGCCTGTCAGTTTTTTATCTTTTGAAGTGTTTTTAACATTGTTATTTTGTTATTATTTCTTGGAGAATCGTATCTTTTACTGTTTTCATCACCATCTACAAATTGTCTTGAATCATTCTACAATTCACTGGCAGAGTAAGAAAACCTAGAACTAAAAGTTCATCAGAAATATTTGTTCAACCTTTCTTCATGAGTGCTGCCATTTTTGAAAACTTTATGACAATGAAAGTAAATTGTTCCAATTTTTATGTCCTGTGCTTAATGTTATTAGCCAATTATTATTATCTAAAAAAGACTTGTTCCAAATTGATCAGAGTAAATGGCTTATTCAGTACATTATGATGCTCCAAACGTTATAGTATCTTGTCTCTAACTTGAAAAATTAGGCATTAGATGATATGTGTAATGTAAAAAACTTGTCCAGAAAGAAAACAAACTTCAAAAATAAATCTAATGCTTTACTTACAACCTTATGAGACTTGTCCCCTTGAAAATATTTCCCTCCGCTATTGATACACGATTCCAAGTATTCTTTTTTTGTTCTGGAGGGCATTTCGAGGGATAGTGTGCAAGTCTCGTAGCAAATCATTAACTTTTCTGGGTGGATTTCAGCTTTGAAAAAAAATAAAATTTAAAACAAAACTTTGAAACAATGCTCTTCAAGATCTGTCGTTGTTCAACGGGGGGGGGGGGGGACCAAATGCACTACACGTGTTCACTCTGGCTTGTGTAGCTCAAAATCCAACCAAGGCAGCTTGATACTGTAATTTTTTGCAAAAGGTCAAGGTCACTGCTACATGACATTTTAGTTATGAGCATGTAGAAACATCTCATTGACGTGCTGTTTTATAAGTTTAGTTTCTTTATGGATTAGACCTTGTGTATAAGCATAAAGTTTGGGGAGGAATACAAATAAGAGATTTTATATTTCATGCTCATGCACTTTTCAATAATGAGGATTTCTAACTTATTTTTTTTCACAGCCGAAACTGTACGAATTCCTTTTGAGTTTTATTTGGCCAAAGATTATCCGGTCGACATGTATTTTCTGATGGATCTTTCCTTCACAATGAAAAAGTATATTGATGATTTAGCTTCAGTGGCCAAAGATTTGGGTAAGTTGTAGACCAAAGTTTCCAAAATTTTTGGGGTCAACCCCCCCTCCTTTTAGAGCATATATAGGTCTTCCTTGATTAGTGCAAGTTGATTTGTTTGCAAACTTTCTTTACTGTTCGAAAACTACATTTTTCGAGTCTTACTGTAATTGTTTTTTGTCTACCAGTTTTATACTGAGTTGCATCAAAACCCACACTACTCAAAACTCTGAGGTATTCCTTTACTTCAACAGCACCATCACCCATAAAATCTGTAAAAAACTATACATTGGAAATCTAATTTTACTAAACATTTATTTCAGAAAATTCAAGTATTTATTTTATAAACAGATATACCTAAACATCCTTGATTAATTGATATGTAAATAATCCACGTGGGGATCATCCTGACTCCTTACCACCTCTCACAATCTCTTGTCTTTAAACACCTTCCTACCACCCCTCACCTTCCAGTGCCACCTTTGTGTCTTCCAATGTCTTCAAGGGAGTGGTTGTGCCCACTTTGGAAATCACTCTGTTTAAATTAAAATGTCTCTTATGAAGATTCCTTCAATTTAAAAACAAAAACATATAAATTAAAACACAGAATTTTTTACCCCCATAGTAAAATAGTTGAAATTGTTCGTTTGCAATAATACAAGAAATATGTCTGACATTTCAGTACAAGTACGAAATTATCAGCAGCTTGTGCAGCATTATGTCCTAATTTGAATTTGTACTTTACAATTACTCTAACTTCTTGAGTAGACACCATTGCTATAAAGCCTAAAAAACTTCTAAAAATCAAAAAACTCTCCTAGAATTTTCAAAGAACCGCTTATGGATTATGTGACTAGTCTTTATAAATGAAGTCAGACCGTTATGATTACTGCCATAATACCAAGATTTTATATCCATTGCTCAGTGTTGCTATGTACATGATTTTGAATAAAATAGCTAAATTTCTATCAAAATAAGTAATATTTTTATCTATTCAGTAAAATAAAATATTTCATTAAGATAAATCTTGAAGATTAATCATATTTAATTTATTAATGTTATACTTTTAAAATCTAGGAAATATATATCTGGAAAATGTAGATGTTTCTAGACTTGATTTTAGATGTGTACCTGGAGAATATAGATGTTTCTAGACTCAATTTTAGATGTAAACTTGAAAATAAAGTTGGCTACACTACCTTTGCTAGATGTTCATGTAAGGAAAGAATAAGTGATCTATGGTCTAACTTTCAGCCCTTTTTTTTTTTTTTTTCTTCTAAATTTTGCCCCCAATTTTTCTTTCTCAATGTAGTGAACAGCATCCGGAAGTTAACTGGAATCCTCCATGTTGGAATTGGTTCATTTATTGATAAAGTCCTTCTTCCTTATACAGATACATCTTACCAGGGGTAAGTAGTTCATATAATTTAGTTGACTTATCTTTTATTAATCACTGCTACTCACAAAAGACCGGTTTAAACACTGTTGCTGGGTTTAGGTCATTAATGTGTTCATGCATATCTTACTATCTTTGGGGGTTGCTATGTCAATTTATCCTAAATTGATTCGTTAGTTTGTGTCCAACATTCATGCTTGTTTTTTGAGAATTCTCAATTTATTGGGGATCACTGGCCATCAAAATGCAGATTTTTTTTAAAGAAACAAATATAGGTGGCGGTGATTCATAATATCTCCAAGAATTTCCCTTTATTGAACCATTTTTTTACCTGTATGAAATTCAAAATGCCTGAAATGATTATAATCTGTAGGAAAAATGTCAGGTGAATATGGAGGATGCTGGAAGACTTTATTACCCAATTCTCTAAGCTAAAACAGAGTCAGCTGCCTGGAACTGTCGTGGAGCATTTCATTCAGTTGGAACTCATTTTTCAACTTCTTAACCTTTCTTATTGTCTTCAGACAATGTGATACGGTCACTGTTGAAGTCTCCAGTAAGAGCTCAAGTAGTTTTTCATGGCCACTGTTGTCAATAATTCTTCATCATTGACATTAGGTTTGGTCTTTACTCTAAGTTCCTTATTGGGATTAACTAAACTAATCCAATGTAGAATAGTTCACACAGTTGTACTATTCCTTCCAAATGCTTTGAGATTATCAGCAACTTAAACAGCTTTATGTAGCAATTTGAAATCATACTTGAAACTAAGTCTAACTTATTGAGTACACACCATTACTGTTAAGGGTTCAAAATCTTCAATAATTATATTTTCAGTTAAATCACTTGGTCCCAAACACTTCAATTAAAATCGATTTAAAAATAAATTTGATATTATTTTCGTTATTCAAAGTTGTTTTTGAAAATGAATTTGATAGCATAGAGAATGTAAATTTTTATATCCTTTGCTTAATGTTATCAGACAATTATTGTTATCTAGAAGATCATATCCAAAAATGATAACAATTAGTGACTTCCTCCCTGTGTGCATATATATATATATATATATATATATATATATATATATTAGTAAATTTAAGAGTGAAAAACAGCCAAACTTTTAAATTTTTGGTATAGTAATTTTAATAAGGCTTAACCATCTGTTGAAATTACTCTAAATGGTAAGATGCAAATAAACACCAATAAAGGATGCAGGAAAATGTTCCACACCTGACCGCAGACACTAAATGTACCAAATGAACTCACCCCAGCCTTCAAGCTAGAATTGAAAAACAGATTGATATCCTTACCAACAAAAACGGCACCAATGTCAACGAACTACCCAGCAAAATAACAACTTCCCTATTAAAAGCAGCCAATATGTTCAAATCAAGAAACACAGTGACCATTAGCGACCATCTCACATGAAACCAGGAAAGTTATTGAAAAGCACTGAAACTTCAAACCACCAATGACCAAAAGGGAGAAGATAGAAGAAATTGAACTAAACAAAACAATAAAAAAGAAACTAAGAGAAAACAAAAGATATACAGCAGCCATTATCGAGACCAATCTCAGAAAACATTGAGGATTTAAAGCAATAAACAAGGCTCTCAGTACAGGAAAGAAACAGATAACTAGCATTCTGAGAAGCATCAGAGACATACCAACAGACAGACAGAATAGTTGAACGCACCCAAGAATTTTACCAGGAACTCTACTCTTCAAAACACAGACAGTAAAACAACGACCAGAATACACAAGATGCCGACAATCAGTTTAAGGACTTCCCCGAAGTTACACCATGGGAAGTAAAGCAAGCCATCAAACAAACAAAAAAAAGGAAAAGCCCCTGGACAAGATAACATCACCATCGATCTACTAAAAAAAGTTGGTAAGAGAGTCAACAGAAAGCTAGCTATTCTATTCAACCTGTGTCTAAAACAGAGTAAAGTCCTGAAATACTGGAAAACTGCTATTATAATGCTTCTACATAAAAAAAGAAACCCCAGAGACCTCAACAACTACAGACCTATTATCCTACTCAGCTGCATATACAAACTTTTCACAAAAATCATCACCAACCGGATTACTAAAACACTAGATGAAAACCAACCACGAGAACAGGCTGGATTTAGAAGAACTGAAAGAGAAGGTGACAGAATACAAAATGCCACTCACTGTAGCATTTATAGACTTCAAGAAGGCATTTGACTCTGTAGAAATTCCCATGGTTATAAAGGCCATCACCCTATAAGGTGTAGACGCTGTATACATTAAAGTACTGCACCACATATACAATCACAGCAACTCCTTCATTAGGGTACATAAGGACTCTGAACCGTTTCAGCTCCAAAAAGGAGTAAGACAAGGTGATACCAGCTCACCCAAACTCTTTACAGCCTGCCTTGAGATGATCTTCCGAAACGTGGACTGGGAAAATAGAGGAATCAAAATAGACGGCGAATATGTGAGCAACTTTAGATTTGGAGACACCGTCCTTTTTGCAGAGCTGTTCAGTAAAATGAAAATCATGTACAACAATCATCTTGAGAATAAGAACATGACTGTCAAGGTAGGAGATGCAAACCTTGGCAAGGTAGACCACTACATCTACCTAGGACAACGAATCTCCATTAGATCCTCAAAAGAGCGAAGAATCATTCTAGAATGGCAAGTCTTCGGCAGAGCAAGCTTTACTTTCAATAACCAGATGATCCCAATAATCCTAAAAAAAAGAGTACACAACCAATGCATTCTGCTGAAAGTCACTTACGGAGCTGAAACATGGAACCTAACCAAGAGACTGACCCGCAAACGTATGCAATGCATGCGTGACAGAATCATGTTCAACCTTGCATGGAGAGATCACAAGACAGCACAGTATATCTGGAAGAAAATGGGAGTCTGAAACATCATAGAAACTATTAAAAACTCAAATGGCAATGGGCAGGCCATGTTGCAAGAATGATTCACAACCAATGAACATGATTCACAACAAGGATCCCCAGATATCACTTGAGAAACCGAGGCCAACAGAATACAAGATGGAGAGATGAACTAGACAAATACTGGCTCTGCGATGCCCATGATAGAGAATCGTGATGAATCCTGGGGAAGGTTTATATTCAACGACGGACATAAAAAGACTGATGATGATGACATAAAAACTAAAACTGAAAAGTTTGGCTTTCCTTTTTTTCTCCCCCTTTTCCGAATTCATTAAACCCTTATTGCAGAAACTATATACCTATTTTCTTACTCCTGTATATTTTACAAGGAAATAGGGTGAATGTTGACAATTTGTTCCTAGTGCACTCTTCTGCAACCATTAATGTTTTGTTTTTTGTAATTATAAAAGCCAAAAAAAGTGTGTATGTATGTATGTATGTATGTGTGTGTGTATGTATATGTATGTATATATATATATATATATATATATATATATATATATGTATGTATATAATTAGTAATTGTGTCATCCACAAACAGCTGTTTTGTTGTATTACAACTCTTCAGTGTGGCTATAGACTATCCAACATCCAATACCACGAGGTACACACACACACTCACTCACAAAGGAGTACTGGAAAGTTCTTGGCCTAACCAAGAAAGTAATGAACTTGGTCGATCCACATCCCAATCTACAAACATTATTTTGTCATTGTAGCTGGAAAGAGTGACAATTTGCAGGATCCATGAAGTTATTTTTTTAATTTGTTTCCAGGTCATTGACTGAACCATGTCTGACCAAGAACTTCTCAGCACCTCATCATATATATATATATATATATATATATATATATATATATATATATATATATATATAGAGAGAGAGAGAGAGAGAGATTTGTGAATTTCCTTCATTTGTCATTGAATTCTTTTCAGTTCTCTGAATCCTTGTCGCTCAGAAGGTTTCCAGTGTATGAAGACATACAATTTTAAACAGATTTTGAAGTTGACCGGTAGCATGACTGATTTCACCGTAAGTAACTTTTCTTTCATCCTCAGCTGGTTTCCCTTTGGCGCAATTTATACTTTCTATTATTATGCTACCAAAAGATCATAAAAACCTTCATGTCACCTATTATGTGATTGTAAAAACCGAGCTGTACTGAGGGTGGAAATATATATATGGAAACACAAAATGAATCTGACAAAAATATTTTAGCAGTCATATCGGCACATTATGTACTACTCACTCAGTTTTTCCCGTTCTTTTTGGTTTTACTGACAAAAAATGAATATGCAAATATGCCTTGCACATCATCATCATGGTTGATTTTAATCCATTTGTGATTCCATCTGTAATTTTGACTTGAGTCCCTATCTTTGCAAGAGCTGTTCAGAAATATTTGCATTTGAGGAACGAATGATAAAACAATCCTTAAGATAACGGAAATTTGCTTAACCTCTCAGATATGGAGTTTCTCCCTGAAAATTGCATTTTATCCCCCCCCCCAAATAAAAATGGTCGTTGGCTTCAGACCTTTCACTCTGAATGATTGTAAACTGTAACTTCCAAGGAATTCCATGATCTTGGAAGCAATAAAACGCAATTTAACAGCTGAATTTTTTTATTTACTTAACTAAAACTAGGGCCAATATTTTTCATGTTCACAGCATTTAATCCAATAAGGGTTCAATTTTTTTATAGTTTTCACACAATCCAAAAGTATTACGTTTTAAAATGTTATTCATCCCATATTGCTCTAAGATGAAATTGATAAATAACTAATTTATTTCTGTTCTTAATAGATTAATCATTTTTATTAACTTTTATGAATACTATTTACCTCCATCTTAATTTTTAGTGGTTTTTTTATCACAACTTTACTTACGTTGGTTTCTCTTTGGCTCTGAGTAAACCAAAATATTATCTACAGAAGGATAACGGTGCTTAAATTTATAATTCTATTAGAAATTAGAACACTGTTGAGTATTATTATATGTAGAATCAACATAACTTGGGATCCCCATGTGGAGAGCAGGTATTTTCAGCTCATTCCAATGAATGCCTTTTATTGTTTCTTTTTCTTGTACTGATTTAAATACTTTTCTTTTATTCTTTTAGCAAACAATTGATAAACTGAACAATTTAACTTCTGCCAACTTAGATCATCCAGAAGGTGGATTAGATGCAATGATGCAAGCAGTTGTATGCCATGTAAGTCAATGCATAAGTTTATATCTATGAGTGCAGTGCCTCTTCCAAAGTTGCATGTCTTTTGGGGGGGGGGCAGACTCTATAATGTGTCAAGCAATGATTTTCCGTCTGCTGTAAGAAACTATGACTCTGAAGGATTTTGCTTACTTCATTTCAGTGTTGCCAATTTAAATAATTTATATTTAAATTTAGATAATTATAAAGGGCAGAAGTCTAGGGAGTTAATCTATAGAATACAAAAGATTTTAGTTTTTATTAAATTTCCTGAGAATCACTGATCAAAAACACTTCAAACTCAATACTGTACTGCTTTTATACTGACTAAAATATGTCAGCTTCATATAATGTCCAGTTGTTGAGTAATTGCAGTGCAGGCACCCAGACTGACAGATTTCTTCAATTGTAGTCAGATGTTTCAGCTTCAACCCCACCCTTTTCCCTATCAACTCTGTGAAAGTAGACTTTTACAGCACCCCCTCCCATCTGGATCAATATATATCAGGGGTAGCCAAACCAAGGTTCTTGAGCCACATTCAGCTCCTTGATATTTAGTGTGCAGTTGGTGGAAATAATTTGGCTAACTTTCTCTTCTCTTTATAGTTAATATGAAACATGAATAAGAAAAAAAAGTTCTCTAATTACTTACCAGATATGAACTTAGGGCGAACTGGATTAAAACGTATGTTAAAAGTTGATGTTTAGAAAAAATATGTTAATGATTTAATGAAGTTGAATCAATCATCAGTTAAGATTTTGAAAAGCTGGATTCTTAAAGATCACTTGCAAAACCAAGGCCGACAGAATACAAGATGGAGAGACAAATTGGACAAATTTAGAAAATAATGGCTCTGCAACACTCACGATAGAGAGATATGGCCAATCCTAGGGAAAGTTTATGTTCAACAACGGAACATAAGACTGATGATGAATATTCATAAAGAAAATTTGTATCAAAATATGTAACAATAAAAAATGTGTTCATTCCATTTGTCTTTCGACTTTCAAACATTGGAAGTTTTTTTTTAATGGGATTCCTCTACATAACAAGTTTGGTCACCTCTGATATAATTCATGTGGTTCATGCATGTATGCTTTAGTTTGACTTGCATAAGCCAAGTCTTATTACGTAATAGCCCCGCCTCATATGTATACACATTTATACAGAATCATATGATACTTTTAACTAAATGCTTGCAGAGCAAAACACGCTTCAATATTTTATATACAAATATTTTTTTTGCATCTAAGCATTTCTGCACACTTGATTCTGTCATAGATGTGCGAGTTCTTTTCTTGTGTGAACATATAGTCAGGGCAGTGTTGCCAGTTTTGTTTTCAAATTTACATCTACAACTGTGCAAATAAACATCTAAAAATATCTAAAATCTAAGAAATATAATTACACCTTATTGATAAATTACATATGTTTTTAATCCCCAGCATTTATTTCATTAAAATATTACTCAATTTATTAAAAATATTATTTTATTACTCTAAATAAAATGAAAATATTCCATATTTCATGAAAAATTTTGCCATCTAGATGCAGCAAAAAAATCCCTAAATTTAAATGAAAAACATCTAAATTGGCAATAATTATGAATTGACGTAATGCCGATTTGCAATGTTGGTCTGTGACACTGATTGCCACTTGGGATGCTAGTGTATCTAAAAAAAATTGAACGTTGTATCATCAATTTATTTCTCTTCCAAAGTGTTGAACTCGATCACAAATATTTGAATATTTAAAGAATTTCTAAAGTCTGCCCAAAAGGTCAAGGCTATAAAATAGATATTAGCCAAAATGAGGTCATGAAATTGTAAATCTGAAATGGAAGCAAGATTTTGAAACAACATCCCTTCTTGTGGAAAAAAAAATGTTTGCAATGAAATATTTTCTATTTGTTCTAATCTTCTCCATCTTGGAAATGAAATATTAGAAATCATCAACGGAAAGTGTCTAAATAGTTCTCTTACGTGGCTTTCGATAGCTTTCTATGTATGTGTTGCTGGCTACAGGCTGCACCAGCCAAGTGAGAGCACTGAAAATTTAAACATTTGTTCTTTGTCTTGGAAAAAAACACTTTTTGTTTTTCAAAATCCCCCCCCCCCCCGCTGTAGGTTTTTAGTCAGGGTTCAATTTGCAATGTAAGTTCATGCTGAATTGCTTGTATTTTGAAAATTTAGACTTTTTTAGCGCTCACCGCGCAAGAAAAGATAGGAGAAGTGACATTTCATTGATCACCCATTTTTTTCGATATTCCAATTTATCACCCTCAACATGGCATGCAGCCAAAAGACATTGGTTACATGATGGTTTCTGTTGAGTGAATAACCAGACCTTTTCTCCAAGTAGGTGAGGGGTGTTGAAGAGGTTGGAATTATGGAAAAAAGTCAGACCTTTTTTTTTTTTTTTTTGCTGATCTTTTTCTAAAAATTTTTTATTTTTCAGAAATGTAAACAAAATCATATCTTTCTACTCAGCACCTTGTGTCTGTCTGTCTGTCCGAGACAGACAGATATTTCTTATATAAATTCTTTAAATAACATTGTTTGCTAAGTGAACAATAATTAATAACCTCTCTCTCGCACACATACACACACTCATACACACACTCTGACAAACACCATTTGTAATTAGATTATGAACTTTAGAAACAATGAAAACTTTTCTTTTTTTTTTTTGTTTTTAAATATCGCAATTCTGTGGAACTTAAGAAATTCAGCAAATTTTGTCAGAAATAGATTTTGTATAATAGCCTGTATTCTGTTTGTTCATTAGTGAAAAATATCTGATTTATTTCAGTTTATTCCAGCATTCTTATTCAACAAAAATTGAGAGAATTCAAAGACTGAAAAATGCAAAAATCAAGAAAACATTGAAACAAGATTGAACATTTGAAAGATATTAAGATGAACTTCTCTGAATGTATTGAATACATTCTGCATTCACTGTATTATATGTTCAAGAGACTGGTCGATGTATTCATCTTATAATATTCAAGAACCTCATATTTGTACTTATATTTTTTTTCCTAAGTACATGTTTTACATAAGCCTTTAGTAAATTTTTAAATTTTCTCCGACAGAACAAAATTGGCTGGAGAAGTGGGGCTCGACGTCTGATCATCTACATCTCAGATGCTACCTTTCATTATGCAGGGGATGGAAAGGTTCGTATAAAATATCACATGTGTGCATAGGAGCAATTGGGACAATTCTTATCAATGTTAAATGTATTCGGTTCAGTCCTAGACTTCTGCATGTAAGCTGTTTGATAACTTCTGTTAAAAGAAAAAAGGTATTGCTTTCTTTCTTAGATGTGATCTGACCCAAATGAATTACAGATGATTAATAATATGTATGAACAATGCAAAATCAAATGAATTATAGATCAATAGTCATATTAGTTAAAAACCATAGCTTTATAGCAATAGTAACCCTTTACATCCTGATAATTGACAGTTCTTTCCAAATATTCTATGCATTTCTATAGTAAAATCATTCACAAGGTATTTAAATGGTAAAATTATTTGCAATGAATTTCCATTACTCATAGAATAGTTCTCTTCAGTCAGTAACACTCATTTTGATTCCTGACCACTGACAATCCCTTTTCTCTCTGATTAGATGAATGACAAATTGACCAATAGATTCTGATTAGGTTGAGATGCGGAGGGTTGTCTTCTATCAAGTGTTCGGGACTCTTATTATAAAATCCATTTTTCATTGCCTTGTGACCATCATATCAAAAAGAGACATTTTTCTGTGTCAGGCAAGAAGAGAAAGAAAAGTGTTAGAACATATTACATTTGACTGATTGCACCCGTAACAAAAAGCTAACTATATCTCAATGACACTGCCAAGATTTCATAAAGAGTTGAAATCTTGAAGATCTATAGAAGTAAAAACATTTTCCTTTTATGAATATAAATAATATAACCTGAAAGTATTTTTCTTTTCATTATGATAGTTAGGTGGAGTTGTCATTCCCAACGATGGTCATTGTCATCTGAAAAACAACATGTATACTAAAGCTGAATTACAGGTAAATAACTTTTACCCTCTTTTTTTTTACCCTTTCATTTAATGATTTGATCTGCAAACAAAATTTTCTTTAACAGAATTTCAATATTTATTACAGTATCAGACCATTTGTCCAGAAGACCAGTCGTTGTCTACCTGGATGTTCTTAATTTTAATCTATGTGGTGTGAAAGAATTTAATTCAGGTGAAGATTAGTGAATTAATGTTGATTAAGCAGACTGTTCTTGAGGGGTATTAATTTGTATAGGATATACTTTTCAATGCATATTTCATATTCTATATTTCAAGAATTCCAAGTGAATTAATACAGATTAAACAAACCTTGCTTTACAAGTGAATTAATTTATATTTTATTTATATATTAAACCTTGATCTAGAAATCTGGAAAATTCTCTCATTTAGGTCATTTTCTGTCCTTGGTTTGCTTGATAAATCATCAGAAAAGTTGGACTCTCAAAAGAGAGAAATCACATTTTGTCTTTGGCCACAACAGATCCTTAATTACACTGACTTTATGCACGCTAAAATCAATGTCTTTTGATTAAAGCTTTGACAAGTGGTTCTCAACTTTATTTGCCTTATGCCCTACCTTTACAGCTAAAAAAAAGGATGTCCCATTATTATGAAAAAAAAAAAGGAGGAATTTAATCACATATCTCGTGGCAAAAAGCACATTGTGTATGCATGATTAAATTCTTGGCCTTTAGCCAAATCCGAAGCTTTCAATAATATTTATTAATACTGTTACCAGAATAAAACAAATTTGGAGTTGAAAATGTGTATGTTAAATTCCAATATCTATCAAAATTCAAATAAAGGTAAAAAAATTCCAGCCACAAGAACAATCGTTGGTCAAGTTTCTAAAAATGATACTATATGCTATAATGATATCAGTTCTGATTTACAATATCATCTATTAGTAAAACTTGAAATTAATATTGTTTAATCAGGGATTATTAGCATTGTACGATTAGGAAATAATCAGTTAATCCTTAACACAACACCACACAGTTTTTCACTCAAGTGCCCTCCAATGTATTCTAATTGACCACTTGTAGGGCGTGCGATACACGTTCAGGATTGGTGGATTAATCTTAATGACTTGGACCAGACAAATACCTAATGTGTATTTGAACAAGGAAAGGTAACATGATTTTTGTCGAGTAAATCTTTCTAGCTATTAAAGGGAAATAACTCAATGTAGTCTGAAGTTGATGAGCAAGTTGGAAGAAAAATCCTATAATTTAGGAATAGATTTTTAAAGTGTAATTTGATTAGGTTGGAAGTATCCCTTCGGTTGACTTGCATCCTGCCCAAAGGAGGGTCATGGAAATTTATGACCATACACTAAACTGACGCATGTGATGGAATCCAGGACTTTGTCACCAGTGGTATACTCCGATGAGAGTGTCTCTCTTTAGAGATGAGATACTTTACTTTATTGAACATAAACATGAAAATGTGGATGTAATGTTTGGGTGGGTTTTTCTCATAGGTACAATGTAATTGTAAAATTGCTGTGATTCTTTGACAGCCTAGATAAACTAGTAATAATTATAGATTCTCTATTTTTCAGGATTATCCTTCAGTCGGTCACATCGCACAAGTTTTACAAGAAAATAAAGTCACTGTCGTATTTGCAGTGACAGGTGAGAGCCAGGTGAATCTCTACAAGAAATTGGCTGGAAGTCTTGAAGGAGCTTATGTTAGTCGATTAGATAGTAAAAACTACACAATTGCTGATATTGTCAAGACAAGTTACAAGGTGAGAAAATATTTTCAATACTTTGCAATATAAAGCTGGGTTACTATTGGCAATTTTATGGCCAATTCTGACAAATGTGGCCTTCCTGAATAACTTTTGACCCTGTATATTTTCCTTTTTTTTTTCTTTTTTTTTTTTTGCAATTGAAAAAAATATCTTGAACTGCATGGTAACTTGATTATTAAGAGAATTTTTGATAAGTGTTTGCAGTCGATCAAGGATGGAAAGGAAATCCTTGTGAAAAATGAATGATTGCAACATTTGATAGAAAAGATCATTTGCATAATATCACTACTATCATTAAGAAACAAACAAGCTAATCCGGCCACAAATGATCACGGAAAGACGAGTTAGCTTGGATCACCTTTCAAGTGAATCTGGCTATGTATGGGTCACATATACAGGCTGTGCTAAAGGGCTGAAAATTAGAACATTTACTCTTTGTCTAGAAGAAGGTTATTTTTTTTTTTTTGTTTGTTTGAAATTTCTCCCCCTTAGGTTTCCAGTGGGAGATTCAATTTAGTATGTTGAGTTCTCTTTTTCTTGTTTTTTTTTTTAAATTTGGACTTTTTGTAGTGATCACTGGCCAACAAAAGTTCAACAAAGTAACTCCTTCATTGATCACCCCTTTTCTCCAATTAGAAACCATTGGTTTAGCTGTCTATGTATAGAGCAAGACAGCTGGAAATTAGAAAAATTTACTCTTTATTGTGTCTAGAAAAAAGTTTTTTGTTTTGTTTTTTTTCAAAATCCTCTCACCTTTTGCAGTTTACTGTGTAAGTTTATGCTGAATTGATCCATTAATTTGTGTCTGCATGTTTTTCAGATTTTTTTAGCCTTACAAAAGTTGAAAAAAAGTTATTTATTTATTGATCACCCCCAACACTGCATGCTGCCAGAAGACATTGGTCCTGTGACTGTTTCCATTGAGTGACTTATCAGACACGTTCGTTAGCTGTAAACTCTTTGTGGAGCATAGGGCCACAACCACTCTGCAGCAGCTACAATAGCTAAAAAGTGTGTAAGGGGTTGAGCTGTTAGCCCCACACCCAACTGTTCACCTTTATCTGGGCTTTGGACCAGCTAAATCTTTTGTCAAAGTAACCTTCTCTTAGATGGCCTGCTTACAGAGCTAGAAGGTTATAACAGCTCTGCTATTTACTCATAGCAAGGGGAAAAATGGATGCATGCCTATCCCTTGCAAGTGTGTGTATACATGAACTTGTGTTTTTTTTTAATCTTTTTTTTTTTTTAAATCTTTTTTTCCAGAATATCTCTTCCAGAGTTGAAATGGTTCAAACTGCTGCAGACACAAATATTACATTCTGGACTAAATGTAAAGGGTGAGTCAGATTGATTTCAGATCAATATTTATCCATTCATGTCTACCAAGCTTAGATAAGTCTGGCACAGGACCAAATGGAAGTGAGAGAGAGCTTTTTTCTTTCTTTTTTTTCCAAATGAGAAAGGATTTTCGTACACATCAATTACTAAACATTAGAGAGAACATGAACTGCCTTGAAAACCAGCTTTCTAACTCATAGCTTTTACCTGGATTTGAACCCTTGAAATAGCGACTATTTTTCCTCTTTAAGGCAGGCATGTTCTCCCTTTCTTCTTGATTAATCTTTATTAAGCAAAATAGAATCTTTATTGATTAACATAAAATTCTTAAAATAGAAAATAGAAAACATCAAAATGTGAGCACAAATTTCACAAACCAATAACTCTGTTTCTAGATTTTTTTTTCTTATTTTAGTGACATGAATTTTATGAAAATTGATTAAACACAGTTTTCATGTCACTGTGTGTCAATTTTGGAACAATCTCGACGAGAACACCAGTTCAAATTAATTTCAGTTCATAATAATAAATCCTCATTTCATATCAGAAGTAATTTTGATTTTTTAGCTTTTTTTGTCTTGATTTTGCTTTTTAAAATTTTCTAAAATGTTATGAATTTCAGAGACAAATTGGTTGAAAGCAACAAATGTGAGAATATAAAACTTGGAGAAACAGTAAGTAGTATATTATGTTTTATTTTTTTTGTATAAATATATCAAACAATATATATATATATCTCTAATGTTCAATGCTGAAGAAGAGAATGTGAATATTTCTGTGTTCAGTTGTTTAGTAGGAGCAGGGGGAGGTGTTTGTATCTGTGTAAATGCGACAGGTCTGTGAGAGGTGGTGTCTCTGTGGGTGTTTGGTTTGTTTTAGATGAGGACGGCATTAAGGAGCTGGAATGGTTATTTTTCAGTGAAAGTGAGTTTTGCTTTTTATTATTGGATAGAATGGTGGTGTCTTGCATTTAACAGATACATGTTAGTATATGGCTTTTTGGCTGATATATATATGTGTGTGTGTGTTGGTAATAAGGGTTAAAATGCTTAGAATGACTATTGAAGTTGAATTCCATTCAATTCTTTTCCTCAACGCCAGCTTTAAGACAATTGAGCCAATTGCTCCCAGTTGGTTTACATACCTAAGGGGGTCCCCGCACCAGGATAATCTACTTTGGTTTTTTTAAAAAAAATACACAGCACATTGCAAAAAACACCTAACACCACATACTGATGTCGAAGAAAACATTGACTTAAATCTTCTTTTTAAATCTTAAAAAGTCAATGGGGTTTGTTTGAATTTTATAATTATGTGTGTTTATATTTTGAAGATTTTTTTTACTGTACTTAAATCAAATATGTTCTCTATCTAAAAATTAATTTCTCTGAAATTTTAAAGCACACATTTTGATAGTCTTCCATTCTACCATAGAGATATGAAATCTGTAATATAACAATTTACTTCTCTAAGATTCTACTGTGAATCTGGGGTCCTGCCAAAAATGTTTCCAATACAACCGTGCAGCTTCTAAGGTCTGCTATCCCCCACCCACCTCCATTGTTCTTCTGTTTTCTAATTCCAGGTAAACTTTATTGCCGAAATTACTGGTCCTGCCTGTTCTGAAGATGGTACACCTAATTCTAAGGAAATAACCATTTCTCCAGTTGGTCTTAATGAAAAGCTTGTCATCAAATTAGATTTGATATGTGAATGTCAATGTGAAAAGCCTTCAAATGTGGTAAGGCATCCTTTTCAATGATTTTCAACATTGTAGTACCCCCACCTCTACCTTATAAAAAAAAAATCAATTTTGGCATTTGAGGCTTGATGCAATAACAATATTATGAATTTAACATTTTAGCTGTTTGAATAAGTCTTTCCTTTGTTTGAGATAAATTGTAATTTCTTAGAGTCCATTATTATGAATTGGGAAACAGAAAAAAACACACTGTTCATTAAATAGATGTTTTGATAATAAGGAAGAGTTAGCATGGCTTCTCATCCAAATATATTTATAATGGTCTTGTTTTAAGTTGAATCCCATTTTCTATCACAGCAACCAAAAAGTCCACTTTGCAGTGGTAATGGAACGTTGACTTGTGGCTTATGCTCTTGTGATCCGGGTTTCAGTGGTAAAACCTGTGAGTGTAGCTCACTGGACGCAGCAGCAAAACTTAATGAAAACTGTCGTCCGTAAGTTGCAAAATATTTTTCTCGCTGGATATTCAGCTATTTTTCCAATTTTCTCTTTGAGTTTATGTCAGTCTTTTCCCTGCCTTCTACAGGTGAATGTATTCACTGCTGTGTCATGTTCTGCTTTTATTTAAGTCTGTGAGCTATGTCTTCTTGTCATTGCACTCTTGACTCATTCATTTCTAAGGAGCACTAGTTTTATAATAGAGATATCTGGTAGTGCACTCTAGATCAATCATCAGAAATCCTTGTTAATATCTATTTGTTAGCCCAATACCAACATTAGCATAACTTTATGAAGTTACCTGCAAGGCATAAACACACTGGTTTGCTATCGTGCAAAAGGCTACATTACAAGTCCTCTTTCTAATATAGTAACTGATAAAATTTTTGGATTTTTCCATGTATTGTGATTAAAGCCATGTAATCATACATATTCATGAATTGCCCTTTTCCAACCATGCATAAGATTGACTGCTATAAACATCTGAGGTCTGCCTACACTGACACTTCCTCTTGGAACTTAGGCACACACACAAAAGAGTATATTTATGAAATGAAAGAATCTTCTGGAATTAATTGGAAATCGATGTCAGAGATTAACTATGGCTCACAGACTCATTTCATCTTGCCGACTATCTTCATTAAATAAATGATGTTGCATACAAAGTATTTTTTTTTCCTTGTCCATCTTTGGTTAGTGAACAATGATATTCAGTATCTGATTATAGATCAGTCACTATTTTCAATCAGTTTAGATTGAAATTTGACCTAAAAATAAGAATTTCATGGTTCTCATTATTTGAAAGTCCATGAAATATTGATATTGTACTCTTATAGCAAAAAACATGAAAGTAATAAAAAAAAAAAAAAGAAAATTGTTTCCATAGCCTTGTCTCATAATTGTTTTATTCCCTTTGGCTGCATGACACAAAAACATTTTTAATCCATTCTACCACCAAGAAAGTTTACCAATTCCCATTCTATGGTTGGGCTCATTGAAAACCCCTAAAGTTGTTGATTTTGTTTTTCAGAGACAATCAAAGTGCTGAGTGCAGTAACCGAGGTGTGTGTGAATGTGGCAAATGTATTTGCAATCGGATGCCTTCCAATTTGAAACGAACTTACAGTGGAGATTACTGTGAATGTGATGATTTTTCTTGCCCAAATTTCAACAAAATGTTATGTGGAGGTAAACACCCACACCCTTTTTTTGTGCTTTGGTGAAAATAATTGACTTTTAGATTTTATATCAAGTTGTTTAAAAAGTGATGATATATCTTTGGAGACTAAATAAAAACTTGTTTGAATATAAAAAAATATTGATTTTATTTGTCAAGAACATTATCATCAATGTTAACATTGACAAGAAGAATCTGGGATTTGGGGAAGGAAACCAGTTAAGATTGATAACCAATTGTCTTGGGTCTTTGTGACATCTATACTACTGGCAGTCTTTCATGAAAAATAGGAGTGACCAATGAAAAGTGTTTTAAATTTCACTTTCACCTTACAATATGGCCGATCCATTCTTTGTCAGCTGTACTATTCATATGCAAATATAGGCAAACTTTTTTTTTTTCTTTTTTTCTTTTTAGTAGTACCAAGTAAAAAGAATTGCAGTGAACCATTTTTTTCTCATTACTGGTAACACTCATTACATTGCAGATGTTTTTAACTCCTTTCTTTGTTAGACATTTTTATAAATATCATCTCCAGATAATTGAAACTTTCCAAATATTGACTCTCTTGACCCCTGGGAACTGATCATACTTCAAGTGGATATTTGGTATTTATCAAGTTTCGATTGTCTCCCTTGGATAATTGTTTATTCCTGTAGACTCTTCATAGAGCATTAGGCCACAAGCAGCCTGTTGCTGTTTCAGAGTAGTTTCTTGCTGCTGTGAAATGGGGAAACATTGATGTGATGATTTTTTTTTCCTGAATTCGATTAGACAATTATTATGATTCTCTTTTATTTGACTAGGTCTTTCCCATGGAGTTTGTAAATGTGGAAAATGCCTTTGCGAGCCAGAATACACAGGTGCAAATTGTAATTGTCCAACGAGTAATGCAACTTGTCTCACCAGAAATGATGTAAGTGTTGTTGTCGCATATGCATTTACTCTGAATGCAAAGAATTGGTGCTTTCTCTTGTGAATCTTTACTTTTTGAATCTAATGTAATACATCAGTTCGTTTTTTGGGGGTTTTTTTTGTTTATTTTTTAAAAAATTATCTGAATCTTTTTAATTCAGAGATTAATTTAGAGTTTTTTAGAGTTTAGCTTGGTGTCGTTATAAAGCCTTGCAGGATTTGGATTTGTTTGGTTCTTTGTGAAGATCAATAACTGAATTAACAATATCATGAGAAAATATGTTTTAAAGGTTCCAGATGAACTTTTTAAATCCAGTATCTTTAGAATCCAGCAACTTCCATGGTTAGCACATTGTGGATCTTCTACTAAATTCCACTGATTCAGTTTCAAACTGCATAATTTAGTTGCTTATAAACCGACTTGTTTAACCAAATATGTAAAAATATTACCGTGGGTTTCAGACTGAAATGAAAAAACTCTAAATTCAACAAATTTTCATTTTTATTTTGATTTAGTTTTGCATAAATTTTTTTCTGAATCTTATAAATTATTTTAATCCAACCAATTAAAAAGAATTGAATGAAGACAAATAATTTTCATTTATTATTGTGTATTAGAATTACCAATGGCCTGTTAGACTCTCCCCCTTATTTCAGCAGGGAATGTTCAGATAAAAATACATTTCCCTGAATTTATCTCTTTTATCACCTAGAGTTTTTAACCCCTCCTCAAGTTGACCTTCTGAGCTATTTGGAAGGAAAAAATATGGTAAATATTTGTGTGAAAAATACCAGACTTGGAAATTAAAAATTCAATTTTAAAGAATTAAATACATTGTATAGATTTTTTAGGGTTTTTTCCTCATTTGAATTTTTCTTTAATTTGTTGAAATTTTTTTGGGAATTTTTGTAAAAATGATTTTAAACAATTGTTAAAACTTCTTGTGCATTTTTTGTTTTGGTATTTTGTGTTGTTTTAATCTGTGAAAGTGTATATTAATTCTTCTTTCTAGAAAATCTGTAATGGCTATGGTGTCTGTGAATGTGGGGTATGTAAATGCAATGCCACGTCTGGCTACAAGGGAAGAACTTGTGAAGATTGTCCTGTGAGTTGAGACAAAGTTTCTTCTAAAATTCTCTTTCAATTTTGCTATTTCCAAATGCGACTGAATTTTCTTTTAAAACTGCGTTTGACCTTGATAGTTTTTTAAACAATCATTATTTTTGTTGTTGCCACAATGCATTGGCCGATCCATTCTATGGATATCTTCAGCTGTACTGTTCAATGTGAATATAATTTGCCTATCATAAGTTGAAGATTTTTTAACTCCTTTATTTGTTGGACAAAATTTGTTTTAATATGAATTTAAAAGTGAAATTGTGTAAAGAAAATTAAATCGTTGATTTTTTTTTGTTTGTTTTTTTGTTTGTTTGTTTCCCAATTGCTCACCTTTCCTCTTTCTACAACAGTCATGTCCAAATAAATGTTCTGCTGACAAGGAATGTGTCAAATGTATAAAGATGAATGAAGGGGAGAAAAATTCTTCTGCATGTAACCAAGTTTGCAAACACAAAGAGGTTGAAATTGTTGATGAATTTGAAAAACCATCGGAAGGTAAGGATTTTCTCTTGAAATTTGAAATGTATCCTGGCGTAAAATTAATCCTGGAAATTAGAAATTAAAAAAATGCTTCTGACTTAACCATTTTGAGACTCCTTGGAGACATATCCCAGGTTTCTATGACTGCTGTGATATATTCTGTAGATCTCTTTTAGAAGTCTACTGGTACATTATAATTCAGGCACTAAGCACTTTATTTGATTAGTCTTGAAAAGGTTAACTTGAAGTCATTGTTGATTGTCATTGGTAATAAACAATATGAAAATTGCATAGTTTTAAGAAAAACATTCTTTCTATGTGTTTGTGGTTGAAAACTTTTACTTCAATACTATATAGTTATAATATCAAATTAGGATTATTAAAGAAAATGAGCAGAATAATGGATGATGAGTAAAGTATTTTTGCTATTGAGTTGTTCACGACAGTAACATAAAGTCTCCATTAATTTTTTTTTATCAATGTTATCATTTTTTAGTTATTTTTCATTTACTACTTTTGGAAAATATTTTTATTTTCAAATTTTAGGCAAACAAAAACTGTGCTTGTTTGAATTTGATGATTGTATCATTCATCACCAATCGATCAAAAGAAATGGTGTGGAAATTGTTCAGATTCGAAAAGTCCAAGGTAAGAGTAAAATTGAAAAGAGAAAACCTTTGATATGACAGGGTTATATATTAAGTCCTTTTTTTCAATTTGAATATATTCAATTCACTGCTTCACACAATACCAAACTCATTCTCAGTATCCTCGTGCTGATAAACGAGACATGATTATTCCCAGTCGGGTCACTGTTTATGATGTTAAGTGCAGTTTTATCAAACAATTTTTTGCTTTTCTCAAAACTCACTTGAAAACCATATTCTGCAACCATTAAGCTCAATGTCAAGTCAACACCTATTTATAGAACTTAGAACCATTTGCAAATGAATAAGGTAAACTGCTCTCTAATTAGTATTCAATATACATGGGGTTATTTCCCTTGTGAAGGTGGATTATTTTAAGATCTGTTATCAGAACTCGTACAAATAATTATGGGGTTGGTGTAAAATTTTCCAATATGGAGCAAATGTTGAACAACTGTTGAACGGTCAATGTTTAGTTCCTCTGCAGCCTTGAGTTTTACATAGGTTTGTCTCTATATGGATATCATCAATATCAGGACATCCATATCTTCAAGGCTCTTGTCTCCATGTCAACATTTTTGGAACCTGTGTTGAGGTGTATGTTCATTGAAGGTCTCCCCTGTGACCAAATACTTGGTTGATATTGAGAGCAGTTTCTGCTGCTTTGCGTCCCATTTCAATTGGTTAAATTTGCTTTTTTTTTTTTTCCATCTTTGATTTGACAGCCTCAAATGAACTGGAATAAATAGTGAAAAGAAAATGTTCAGCTTGAATAGAGACGTTCACACTTCAAAATGGTATATTCCATGAAGATAGTTAAATAATGGTTGATTCAAAAATAAGCATTGAAGCTCAAAAAAACAAATGCTGTCGTTATTTCTGCACCGACTGAATGAATTGTAAATTGGACTGGGAATTACATCATTATCCAAGTTGGGGTATTTAAATGGTAATGGATTATTGATTATTTGGGTTGTGTGTATGTGTGTATATAAATTGAACAGAAAGTAAAGGTCCAGTTTTACATCATAGTTACATTATAAACAGAGCCACCCTCTAAACCATTTATCAAAATTTTTTGATTTAATTCTGATTTATGAAAAAGTTTTGACCTCTTAAAGGGTGGGTTTCCCTTCATTTTACACCCCTGAAAGAATTATATATGATCATACGAAATGAAAAGATGTGTATACAGGCAATAAGGAGTTTCCATTTTGGCATTATAGTTTCATTGTAAATAGACCCCCCCCCCTCTAAAACTCTTTCAAAGAATTTTTCCTCATAACTTTTTTCTTTTGAAACCTCCCTCCATTTCTATTGAGTAGGCATGCCTGATTTAGTTGGGCTGCACTCATGTTTAGGTGCTTCTTATTCCAAACAGACAAACACCCATTGCTCTTATATTTAGAATATAAACAAGTGAGTGTATTTGTGAAAGTTTTTAGTATTCAATAGAGAAAATGTTACATTTTGGAAATTTTGGTTCTTGAAGACAAATATTTTGTTTTTAACTATCTGTGCAGTTGAATTCCATTTACATACCAGCATAGTGCCTGTAAAAATGATTTTTGAGTACAAATCTGCATTTCTGATTGGACTAGATTATTTTTGTGCCCCTAAGATTGAAGTGCTGCACCCTTTCACTTCTAAGTTCAGAGTGTTGGATCTGCTTTCTCTGCCTTTGATAAAAATATCTGTAAGTCTAAAAAAATTATACAAGAACCAGTTGTGTAATTGATTTGTTTTCCTATTTTTTAGAATCTGATTGCACAAAGGAGATCAACATACCAATATTGATTGCAGGTATTGTCGGAGGAATATTTCTCGTGGGAATTGTAATATTGGTCATTTGGAAACTTGTTGTAAGGTATTATGACAAACGGGAAATGGCACGGTTTCATGAAGCCACGGAAAAAGCAAAATGGACGCAGGTAAGTCTAGAGAGAAAATGATTTTGATTTTTATTAACATTTCATCAAAAAAAAAGTATTTCATGGCTTTCATGCAAGGGATATTCATTTGTCTTTGTGCCTTTCTGTGTCTCTTTCTTTGCGTCTGTCTGTGTCTCCCACTCTATGAAAATATATATACATATAGATATATACGTACATATATACACACATATATATAAATGTGTATACGTATATATGGCTAGATGTGTGTGTGTGTGTGTATATATATATATATATATATATATGTGTGTGTGTGTGTGAATAGATAGGTGTGTGTATATATATATAAACATATTTATACAAAAAAAATGTGTCTGTATATATATATATGTATATAAACATATATATATATATATATATATATGTATATACATATATATATATATGTATATACACATATATATATGTATATACACATATATATATGTATATACACATATATATATGTATATACACATATATATATGTATATACACATATATATATGTATATACACATATATATATGTATATACACATATATGTATATACACATATATATATGTATATACACATATATATGTATATACACATATATATGTATATACACGTATATATGTATATACACATATATATGTATATATGTATATACACATATATATGTATATACACATATATATGTATATACACATATATATGTATATACACATATATATGTATATATGTATATACACATATATATGTATATATACATATATGTATATACATATATATATATGCATACATACGTATATATATATGCATACATACGTATATATATATGCATACATACATATATATATATATATATATATATATATATATATATATATATATATATGTACCTATCTGTATATATATATTTTATTAGTGTCTTTTCATTTTTACTTCTCTGTCCTGCTTCAATGTTTTATTTCTTCAATTCCTATGTAAATTTCATGATTCACATTTTCCATAAATATCTAAAAGATTTTCTCTTCTTGTTTTTCAGCAATCTAACCCCATTTATGAACCAGCAAGTACAACATTTAAAAACCCAACACATGGTTTAGAGACGTAACATTTAAGAAGCCAATTTTCCATTGAGGAAAAAGTGAAACAAAAAACTACATTATGTGCAATTCATCCCCGTTTCCAATCAATTTTCAATTTTCTATCTTTTTTTCCCCTCTCTATTCAGACAATATTTGCTTAAGGTGGCCAAAAGATAGTAGACATTTTTGAAAGTAAGTAGATTGTTCAGTGACTTGCTTTAAAATGGCTAAAATTTGCTACTTTTAATATCCAGGTAACATAACATATTTAGCTATTCAGTTTTTTCTATCTATCCATCATATATATATATATATATATATATATATATATATATATATATATATATATATATATATATACATACACAGACACACATAAATAAAAATTCCCCAAAACGTTTAAATGATACAACATATTATTCAGACAAAATAAAGCCAGTCATTGGGAAATCTATGAATGAAATTTCTCCAATTATAGCCATTGTAAAAGTTCATCATCGTAAAATCTAGTAACTTTTTTAAAGTCGTATTGTTTTCTGGCCCTCTTAAACCAAAGAACCCCTTATTTCTAATACTTAAAAAAAGTATATACCATGGAACAAACTCCGAATTCGTTTTGAAATCACCATAATTTTTATTTTAATTTTTATTTTTATATTTGTAAGAAAACAAAAAAAACAATCAACGAAAAACTGGAGAATATGAGATGGTGAGAAAGCATAAAAATATTCTGTTCGATTCCTAGAATCTGTAAATAAAATAGGATAAGTTCATTTCAAGGCTAACTATTCTGGATTATCTCCCTTTTTCAACAGAAGAAACAAATTCATTTTCATACAAATCTTCAATGTTTCTCACACTCACCCATATGGTGTTAACAGCACACAAATGGAAACAATTTAATTTAATTCAAAGCAATAATAATCTATTTTTATTCCAAGGGAAGAAAATGCCTCTAAGCCTTAAAATTAACAAAATAAATCTTTATTTTTTGCACATCCTGGGAATCTACCATTGTGTGAATGAAACATTAAATGAATGAAGTGGGTTTCTTTTTGCTCAAAGAAATTTAACAACATATAATTATTATATTTTTTGTCTGTAAATATTGGGTTTCAGCTATTCTAAATTCTTTTGATTTACTCAAAGGAATGCGCATAATCTACAAATAAAAGCCAAGTATGTACTGTGGCTTGTAAGAGTGTGTGTGTGTGTGTGTGTGTAATATACGGGGTGTCCCATAAGTGACAGGAATGGCAATTTTAAGGGAAGCAATTATTTAATGTTATGTTCAACACGCCAGTAAAATTGAAGACCCTCACCAAATGATTGGCCAAGAACATGTTTTTTTTTTTCTTCAATTTTGCTTTCAGCTTGCCCATGTGAAAGTCCTTAATTTAACTTATAATTTTTGGTGTGCTGAACATTACCTTGAATCGTTACTTATCTTAAAACTGGAATAATTGTTTGGACAGACAGAATAGAAAAATCCTTGATTCCATTTCCGTTCTCAGCATATCTTAATTAATTTGTATAATTCCTTTCATTAGAAGTAAATATGATTGTTGATCTGTGCTTCCATCATTTGACCCTCTTAAAGAATGGGTTCAACTGTCATTGTGACTGAAAGGTACTTCAATCTTCTCAAAGTGAGATTTAGTCTAATTTTCCTATTCTTTGTCTGACATCTATGGCAGGCATTCAATCAAAAAAAAAAAACTATGCAACTATTACACTGCTTCCAATGTACTGGTATTATGACTAGGTGGCCGTCTGGAGAAGCTCGCTTTGGACAGTTATGGGACTTGGATGAGTTGCAGTGAGAGGTAGTTCTTCAAACACCTTTGGAAAGCATTTGCCTTATATTCCAGCACATAAAGTGAATGATATCAACATTTGTACATTGAGGTCACTGGATTTTATAAGAATGCACAGATGCAAACTAATTGTACTTTACTTCTGTTTGCTCAAGATATTTTCTGGATGTGACTTGTTGAGTAAAATGGAATCTAATAAAATCATATTTGGTGCCTTTTTAAGAAAGATGTTTTGGCAAAATATTTTTGAACTAGTTTACTCTGCCCACAGTGACCTGCTAGGTCCACTCTCTCTTTCTTGTCTCTTTCTCTATGGCTCATGTGTGCTCAAACACACACACATTCACACATGCATATATTATTTGATCCGTTGTAAATGATAGTCTTTGAGCAGATATTTTATCTTCTTATCTCGTCTCAGAGCCAACCTCCTTGAGTCTTGAAATAATGAAAATGTGAGTTAACTCCCTTGTAACTTCAGAAAAATTGACATTCATGGGGTACCTGTAAAATACAAGAAGCAACAGGATTGAACGAAACGGAATGCTATTCAAAAAAGCTTTTATGCAGAGGTTTAGGGTGATTAATTAAAGAATTTTTTGTTGCCCTCTCTATATGCACTGATCTGTATTCTGGTAAAATTTGTAAATTAAATTGCGTAAATGATTGTGTATGATGTGACGAATTCAGCCAATGGCTTCATTTTGATTGTCTTTCACCTGGATTTGATTCTTCTTTGTCTAACAGTGAGCAAGAGTCTTTCTGTTTCAATAGCTGGAAAATGATTTTATATCATCATTACTTTCATGAATAAAGTTTGTTTGTGGTAATGAATGATATCTTTGCTTTGCTCCTAGTCATGTATTATCTATGTAGTAAGCAAAGGGGATTAAAGAACTTTGAATTAGGGCTTGGGGTTGAGAATGATAATAAATGATATCTTTGCTCCTCCCTGCTTCTTGTCGTTTGCCATATATTACCACGACCCACCTTTATGTGGTACAACTGCTTTCATATAATCTCAATTTTTCTTTTTTTAACAGAACAGAAACTTTGTTTTTTAGTTGTCTGTTATACTCAAACTTTGATAGTCTTTCAAGATTTATAGATGGAAACAAATAACTGTTGACCCTTAGTAGAAAATCAAATCTGTCATTTAGTAGACCACATCTATTTATTTCCATCGAAAGAGATTGGTCAGATCCAGTGCCAGATGAGGATTTTCAAGGTAATATTTTCAAAAGGAGAAAAAAAGTTGAAAAAATTGAATTTATTTCTCCGAGGCAATCAATAATTAAACTTCAAGTATTTGCTGTGCACAATTTCTTTGAAACAGATTTCTCCAAAACATCAGTGAATTGTATGGTTTTCAATTGCCATGAGAGCAAGCTGTTTTAGTCAATCTTTGCTGTAAAAGTCAGTTATATAAAATAATATGGTGTTTCTTCTGCTGTAGTATGTTTACTACAAATATTTACACAATATATTAATTGAAGCTTTTTTTTTTTTTTTTTTCAATAGATAAATAATAATAATGATAAATAGGATACTTTGATTCAGCATTCAAAATTCACTTAATCTCTGGTGGTCCTCCACCTGTTGGCAACCCCTACAGTCCATGGCTTAATCCAGCACTGGTCAGATCTCTTGAGAGTAAAACTTTTTTCCCCCCTTTCATCCCAGGGATTTTATTTGTTTGTAATCATTTTTCATCACAAAAATGTCTACTCTTCTGTTTTGTATTTGTTATTTATGTTGGTGAAATAAATTGTTTTTCTAATTGTAAGAATAAACTGACTTTTTCTTTTTTTTTATGAAACAAAATGAAAACTTCATTTATTTTTTCTATCTCAATTTCACTTGGACCATCAGTTTATGTCAGCGAGTAAACAGCACAGATTGGAAATGAAGAAATTTGCGTCCCTTTTACTTTTGGAAGCTGTCTACATATGGCATAGATCTTACCGAGTGAGTTACTAGAAATTTTAGCACAAACAGATGAAATCACACCCTTCATCCCTCTCTGATCATTCATGGCCATCTTTTTTTTTTGTTTTTATGTACACTATTTATAGTCTGAGTTGCAGAAAAATGAGAACTATAAAAATAAAAACGATGGAAAATATTAGTCAAATAATTAATGATGAATCTTGTCACTGCTTTTGTGCTGTTTTTCTTTTTCTTATTTGACCTATATCCTCTCCCAACTCTCAGGCCTTTTGGAATTTGAAATTGAAAGTTGATGTTTGAGTAACCATTCTCCAAGTGGCACATACTGATTGCACTGAAAGAAGTATGGACATGAGCATTCACTGATGTCTGCAGCCATGGTAGGGGCCTACTATAACACTATAAAATGTGATGTTTGGTCATGTGCCATTTCAGGTGGATATACATTGTGGGTTGGTGAAGAATCTCAACTAGTGCAAAATGGAAATGATTAGGTAAATTGGTTTGATTTGCATATGAGCACTAATATAACAAATAGTCTTTATTGGCTCCTTTACACCCTACTACAATCAGTATTTTTCTTTGGGCTACAATGTTTGAGTAAATATGGAAACAATGACTTTTCAAATCTCATTGAAATTGAAATGGAAAATATTTTCTGTATATTTTTCATAAAATAATGTTTCTCTTTTATAGCACCTTTTTAGATGTGTCTATAAGCATCTCTATAATAGAGACTATAGGTTGGTTCAGTCATTGTGTTCAATCAATCTGACAAGGGGAATAACCCCGGCCTCCTTGCTTTATATTCATTGTTTCTGTACAAGCAAAATTCAGTTCCTAAAACTGTCCTTCCTTTTTCACATTGTTGGATACCAATATGCATTACTTATAATACTACCAACGTAGGAACAATAATATATTAGCGGAAATAGGTATACACCTGTAGTTCTGAAACTAACAGAACAGGTAAGTGATAAGAGATGGGATGAGTAAAGGGTGTTATTTTGACCTCTGTCTACTGTCAGAGTGCCGTTGGCTCAATTGGTTATCGCAGATCTAGGCTATTAGTTTGTGGTAATGGGTGTCGGTTCAAATACAACATGGGGCTTATTCCTTTATTATTATTTATCTTCATTTTCCAATCACACTCTTAGAGATATATCTCTCTCTCTCTCTCTCTATATATATATATATATCACACAGAAGAGTGATGTAAGTAAACAAACTTATTACATTGTAGTAATAGTAGGTGGAATGTGGGTACATCATTGGATGAATGTCCTTTTTAATTGACTAGATAGAGCATTAGCATGGTGCTAAGGCTGTACTTTCAAGGGGGAAACATCTATTCACGCTGTGCCATGTCAACATTTGACAGAGTCAAGCAAATGAAATTCTATTACCAACTCTGATTATGAGCACTAATTATCTTGGTTCTCTGTCGGTAATACTTCTGCTTAAAGGTAACAATAATGCTGATAAGAATATGGACTATTCGATGTGAATGAATTCTGTGTTATTTAAAAAAAAAAAAACTATTATCCTTTGTCATTTGCAAGGATTGCTGGCTCCTGGTAGCTGAATCTGCAAATAGTTTCTGCTACCCTCCTTGAGCCTTCATGTGGCCAAGACCCACAAATCTTGTATCGTTTGATATAAACACACTTTACCATTCCCAAATTGTAAATGTACAAATAGATGAATCCAGTGAAGCACTCAGTAGAAATCTCAAATTGTAAACTCGACTTCATTTTTTCTAGTGACTGATCTGTCAATTATGGTGGAATCGGATAATTTTTTCATAAAAAATGTAAACCTGGCCTTAATCTACTCAGAAATCATTTGTGAGTTTACAAAATTATTTTTCTTTTTTATGATTTACTTAATGCCTTTTTCTTGTGGTTATAATCAAAATTTAACTTCCAATGAAGATATTTACTTGTTTCAATACGTTTTAAAAGATGGGTAAAGAAATTGCACAGAAGCTAATGAAGAAAAAATATATAGTTGATCAACGAAAGCTATAAATTTCATAAAACTAGTGATTATTAACGATTCTTTTCTCACTACTCCATCACAATTATTGCTTTTAAATTTCATCTGGTCTGAGTTAAGTGGCAATAGAGAAGCAAAGAAAATATTAAGATGAAGGTAAATAGCATGAAAATAGAGAAAATTGTTAATGATTTATACTTCACCAGCTTAAAAAAAAGAAATTGTTTATAATACAAATAGGAAAGAAAATTTTAATGTCTAAAATACCATTCGACTATCAAGTGTAAACAAGTTTAGGTTCTCAAAAGGGTTCTTTTTTTTCTTTTTTAAATTCACACCCTAAATAAGTTTTTCTACATAAATAATTTTTAGCTGATAATCTCCTGCAAACTTTTTTTTATTAATAAATCAGATTATTACGATGCATTTATGATTTTCCAAAGTATTTACAACGTATTTTCTGTCATGTGGTTTTTTTTTTTGTGGTATGCTGCAGAACTCCCTAAAATATTCCCATTAAATCATTCAAGACTCGACTGTGAATTATATTTTTTCTCTTTATCCGGCACTTATTTGGAATTCAGTATATTTTTTTTTCTCTTAGAAGATCATCTCATAAAAATCTAAATATATCTGACAAAGTCCAAGTCCAAAATCTCAAGGGAATAATTGAAAAATTTAGTTTTTGTGATGTGAAAAGATACAACTTAATAAGTAAATAATAAGAAATGCCATTTGAATTAAAAATTTTAGAGAAAGAGAATTTATAAATACCCAATGGAAAATTTAAAGAACTTCTCAAGTAAAATTTATGGAAAAAAAACAAACCAGATCTGGTTAGTCACAATGTTAAAATTTTCATGAGACCAATGTCTTTTAGCGGTATGCCATATTGGGGGTAATCAATTAAAAAAACCTAGAAAAAGTGATGACCAATGAATAAATTACTTTTTATTGGGCTGTGATCTCTAAAAAAAAAAAAAAAGTGTAAATTTAAAAAAACAAAACAAATGTGAACACTGTCAGACACAAACAGAGGGACAAATTTAGCATAAACTTACATTGTAAATTGAACCACCCATTAGAAACCCGTTTACGGGAGAATTTGAAGAAATTTTTTTCATGAGGAATAAATGTTCAAATTTTCAGCCTTTTATCTCCATTGTTACAGCCTGTAAGTCATAAAACACGCATCAACAAACCTATGTTGATAGTTTTGGTTGATTTCTGGAAAAGAATATTTCAAAATTTCTTCCCCAAATAAAAGAATGATTTCTATATTCTATACAAAACAGGTTTTTTTTTCTTGTTGCTTCCTTATGGTGCAGAGAGCTGCTGCCAATGCCACATTTGGTTATGTTACAGCAGTTCCAGTAGCATGTAGGTTTTTAATGGACTGGCAGGCTGGCCTTTGCTATATTTTGGCTGGGGGAAGAAGTGGATTAATGCCTAATCCCAAGGTCATTAGTGCAAAGCAAATGTAAGCAGCCTTAGCTGAAACTCTCCACTTGATTTACTGATTCAATCTTCCCTGCTGGTGACAGTCATGTCACCTGCACCTTCTCATGATAAAAAAAACAAATGCAAAGAGAAAATAATCACCAAAAAACATCAAATGGAGTGAAACATACCAAATCTTTATTTTTCTTTGTACATTCTTTTTTCTTTTGGTTTGAGTTTTTTTTTTCTTTTGTTTTTTTTTCATTTCGGTCTCATGAGTTCAATTTCCAAATTAGGAAAAAAAAAAAAATTCCAGAATGTACTGCCAAATTAGTTGCAGGACAGGAACTAATAATTCTTGAATACATTGTATTCAAAATATTCACCAACTGAATAAGTTCCATTTTTATTCATTTTCTTTTTTTTTTTTGCGAATTCTAATCTTCTTTCTTTCCTTCTTTCTTATATCAAAAAAGACACATGCATCCTACAGTTACCATAGCAACAGTCCTTTAGATTGGTGGGGGTCGATTTGGGTAGATATGTGTACACGATTTGATAGCAAATAAGATCTTATTTCAATAGGGAATATCAAGAAGAAAAACACTCACACATACTCCTCTCATTTATCACCCAGTCTCTCAACTCCTTGCATTTTGGCCAATGTAGGGCTGGTTTTGAGCCCCCCTTTTTTAGGGAAAAAGGGAGTCTTATATGCTATCAAAGACAGTATATGTACAGACAGGTTCTTTTTTACCTAATCACACGCAACATACATCACTGTGAGAAGGGGGGGTGTTTCAAAATTTAGGAAGGGTTGGGGCTCTAAGTGATAATAAATAATTTAAATAAGTATCATTTTCTGAATGGACTACACACACACATAAAATATTCATTTTTTTGCATAGATATAAATATCAAATAAAGATATTTCTGTGTTCATTGCTGAGGCTCTGTGAATATTTGTACAACTAAAATATTTGCAGATGGTGCAAGCCCCTTTATGAACCGACAGCTGCATCTATGTAGATTGAACTGTACAGAATATGAAAGACTTCACCAAGACTTGCACCACCCATGTTTATACTAATATGAAAAGCTAAATCTAGATCACTGGGGTTTTTTGTGTTCAATTCAGTGTGTCTCAGACTTATTCACATTTATTTAGAGCATACATTTCTTTAGTGCCCGGTAAAGTCAGTAAAAAGAAATTTAAAAAAATGATTCATTCATAATATAATTTGAATAATTTTTTTCTAATTATTTAAATAAGTCAATAGAATTCCGTAAAACAGAAAAACAAAAAATATTTGAACTTCAAACAGTTCTGATATAGAATCAGATTTTCAGCTCTATAGGCTGGTTTAAATTTGGATTCTTTGTCCCTTGCTTCCCCCCCCCAATCCCTTTGTCTTGAAATGCAAATTTTTTTAATGGTATATCTCAACCCAATTTTTCTGCACTGGGAAACAAAAAAAAAAATTGCCAGATACTATACCCACCACCTACTGAATATATCTTGTAAATTTTCCTTTCATCTTACAAGCTGAAGGTTACTTTAATTATATGGATTCTATAGGGGATAAATATGTCAAGAAACAAATTCTTTATAAATGAAATACTGATATTTCAACTTTAGAGCACTTGAGTAAGATTAGCAATTTAAAGTATTCTGTAATTAGGATTTAATCAGCCTCCACATTAGAACCTCCCCAATATATTCAAATGGCCCCTTTGTGGGGTATATGCATCATGTTCAGAATCACCATTCTAGATCTAATTGATTAGCACTTAACAGGTCCTGCTTGATTAAAAAAATGAATTCAACTAGTCTTGTTTTGATAAATTTAAAAAAAATCTGTTTTACTTCTCAGTACTAGTTCATTGAAATAATTATTTAATGGAGTTTTAATGTCCAAAATAAGACTTAGTAATTTGTAGAAGGGATGCCAGATTGGGCTACAAGGGATGATAATCTAAGCTTTATCTACGGAGACAGACCTATCACAGGCATTAAAATAGCGTCAAATTTGGAATCAAGTAAGTCTGGAGGTAGAGGTTCAATATCAACCTCTTGTGATTCTCTCTCCTTGTAGCCAACCAAAAATGGAGCAGCTAGAAAGTTGAAAGATTTCTCTGATAGATTTAACAAGTAAAAATTTAACTGAGCAAAGAATTATTTTTGAAATGATAAATCATTTCAACATAAAATTTTTGTGACATTGTAATATTAAGACATCAAATCTTCCCAGTCAGGTAACATAGCATAAAGAATTTCAGGTTCAAACATTCCACACCAAATTTACTGAGAATAAAATAATTTTAAATAAGATTCTAAATTATTTCTACAGACATGTAAGTTAGAAAAAATTCTTTAGAGAGAGATCTTGGAAAATTTGTACGTAGGTACATTTTTTTCCTTTTCACGAGGCTTACAAGTTTCAACTATAAGAAGGTGTAAATAAACTTATTTTTTACATTCATTACATTTTCTTTAGCAGAAGAAAGTATGATGGAGAAAATGTAAGAAAAATTGAATTTTCTTTAAAAATTTAACTCCACAGCAAATAAATTAATCACAATTCATTTGCTTAATAAAAAGCTTTCTAACTGAAACTGAATTCCAGTATTAAGTAAAATAAATAAAAACAAGCCAGTCACTTTTGAACAATACAAGATTCTTGAAATTCAGTTAGCAAGACTTAGTCTGACAAAAGGCCATATTAAGAGCACTAGCTGAAAATTAGGCTTACTATCAATGGTCTGTGAAACCACAATAAATATTTTTTTCTCAACTATAAACTGTCAGGCTATTTCTATTAGTACCTGTGTAAAAATGAAAATGTTTTGATAATTATAGAAGATCGATCCTAAATATGAAAAAAAATTTGCCTGTCCCCTTACCAACTTTTATATTGGGTTGATAAGGAAGGGGTTGTGCTAGGGAGTGGTGACTGGCAACAGAACAGGAAGGAAGTAGATTGAGGGGAAATTTACTTCTTTCTCTTAGTGACAGATGGACCAACTGACCAACCAACCAACCAACGTGTATTATATAAGTTAGACCAGGTGAAAAGAAACTAGAGGCTCAAAAATCCTTTTGGCCAGATAAAAAGAAAAAGATAATTGAATCGATGATTTTTTTTTGTTTGGCACAAAAATGCACCATGAAAGGAAGATCAAACTATGATAATTACATTTTCTAGAGTCCCCTTCGAGCATTCAATATAGTTAATTAAAATTATTTTTGTTTTTAGCTAATGGTTATGAAGGTAGATTTGACAATGCATGTAATTCAGTTATCAGTGCTAAAAGGTTAAGAAAAAATAATAATGAACTTTTCATAATACTAATTTGCTAGGGGTTAAAATTTTTTCTCATAATAGATAACTCATGTGTCTAATAATCTTTCAATTTATGCAAAGGGTATCTGAAATGGGAAATAATTGCTATACACTTGTTTAACCCTTTCAAGACTCATGGAACAGTTATTCTAAAGCCTATAAGACTGTGGGGCCAAGCAAATTTAATATTTTTTTAAAATAAATATCTAGATGAAGAAATTTTATAAAAATTCAAAATCATAAATTAACCTTGAAAAAATATTACATCCATTGTCTAATTAAACAGATGGAGTTAAAAAGACCCCACCACCTCAAAATCATGGATCTACCTCTGGATGAACAAGTGTTCATCTATTCATTTTAGTTGTTCACATACTTCAGTTCCAGGCAGTACCTACCCCACCCTATTACACTAAGATGGCTAGATCTAGCACTAGTCTCTAATACCTATAGAAATACGTAGATAGAACTAAGTATCCATACACCAATGTTAGTAGGTTCCAAAAATATACTAATGGCAATGTGCAGCACTACATTTAAACATAGTGGTTAGGAATGTAGATAGTTTTCAACATACCTGGCTAAGTATTATCATTTCTGATATCTCTTCCATTATTGATTATGTTCAGAGCATTGAAAACTAAGGGTTAGCAAATAAATCCCGAGAGTGTCTCTGTAGAGAAGCCTTATGCCAGACTAAGCATAGGTCAGTATACAACCAATGTTGTTTTTTGTTTTTTTTATATCATATAACCTATGTTTTTTTTTTTATTGCATGTGTGTATGTATATATATATATATATATATATATATATATATATATATATCATAATGAAAGAAAGACTGTTTTAGTAACTGAACTCTTTCTGGCAGTGAGCGAAACAATGGCGATGATCAGAATATAGAGAAATGAGCCCTGGGTGGAATGGGAGGCTTTATGTAGCCCATGTTAGCGCTAACCAATTGAGTCACCATGACTCTGTTAACAGACAGTAGTCAAAACAACACCCTCTACTCGAATCGCTGATCAGTTTTGTTTTGCGTGTTCTGCAAGTCTTAAAACCACAACTAGATACATATTTCTACGTATATATATACGTCAAACTTCAGTCCAAGTAAGAGGTTGGAGTTGTCTTCTTGTTTTGTTTTCCAATCGGAACAAGAACAAAAAATCCTTAATTTATGAACATCTTTGGAATAAATAAAAATAAATAAAATTCAAAAGTTGCAGTAATTACCTTCAGTTAGAGTTTGACCATGCAGCAGCAAGGCTTGTTTAAAATAGCTTTCCTAATTTATAAAATGCAGGTATTTTCTGTATAAAAATCTATATTTTTTCAATATCAATGTATCTTCAACAACTGAAATTATTATGGGAATTTTATTTTAATTTTCAAGCCTTTCAAAGGGTCAATCAGTAAAGAGTATCGTGAGAGATGAAGATACAGGTGCTCAAGAAATCAGTCAGTTTTTTATGGTAGCAGATCATAATTCATGTCCATTGTTGGCGGTAAATCTTGGATTATTTCCGCCTATAGCAACCCTGCCATTTACCAATTCTACATTACTACTATGAGATTCAGACCCGTGTATCTATACAGGGAGGGGGGGGGGGTCACTTTCAATAATAATACTAAAACCTGGTCAAAGGAAAAACCTGAATAATTTGTGCAAGATTTTTTGTAACTTTTCACTGTTCTCACAAATAAAGTTTCTTTTTGAAAAAGTGTTACCAGGAAAAAGAAAGTAATCTAAGAGACATTCAATGGAGGGGGAGAATTGTCATTGTTGAAAGGGCCCCACAGGCTGCTCCTGCTGCTATTATTATTATCATTATAAAAAAAAAAAATTTTTTTTAAAATTCTATTTATCTGTTCTTATTGTATCCCTGTTTGAGGGGGGGGAGGTTGAGGTGGGGGCTGGAACATGTCATACAACAAAATGGTTGAACTGACATGAAGCCAAACTTAGTCATAGGCTCACTATTCATCATTGAAACAAACAAACAAACAAGAGTAAAGCAATAGAATTATAACATTTATTTACATCTTCAGGTGAGAAAAGGCCAGTTTTCAATGTGCTAATGCTTCTCACAGCACAGAACGCGGTGGATTTCTGAAGGTGGTATTTTTAACACAATGCTTGAGTGCAATGCAGAGGTACTGTCAGGGTGACAGATCCCAGTGTGTAAGTGGGAATTCAAAAAGTATCTTAACCAGTTTTGTTACCCACAGTCCGAGTTTATCTTGTTAAGGTGAAATATCATATCCTAAGTGTCATTTATATATATATATATATATATATATATATATATATAGATAGTTTGTTTTTGTATGTTTGTAGGAAATATAAAGCGCTCCATGTTTTAGAAAAGATAACAATAATTCAATAAACCATAGCTTGTAATAATTAATGATTTTATCATATACGCATCATACTACAACTGGCACATTGCTGTTGTTATGTATTGAGATACCCATGTAATAAAATTATTAATAATATATGTAGTAGTATTAATTTAACAGTGTGGAAGTGAATGATTTGAAAACAAGTGTGGACATCAGGAAGATAAGCATTTCATGAACCTGCATCAGCATTTTGAAATGCACTTAGCTAAGCAGAAATCTGTAAAAACATCTCTAGCTGTTCACATGCTTTGGGCATAGTGTTGAATTAGAGAAAAAAGGGTTTGTAACAAATTATGGGTGTTGGTTTGTTTGGAAGAGAGTTGTCCTGTGTATGAGTGAAAAAGGGATCATTCTTGGGATCTTTATTTATTTTTATCACAGCAGGACTGAAAGAAGGAAAGATGATATGTTTATGGTTTTGAGGAAAGGATTATTTTCATGCTGTGTTTATGTGCATGTATGCAGTGAGTCATTTATCTTGAAAAAGTAGGGTCAGTGTGTGTTCATTCGTTAGTGCTTGTGTGGCTAAAGTGTATTTCTCTCTTGAACACTGCCACACGAACAAACACTAACAAATGAATACACACTGACAACTGGTGGAAAAAAAAACCATCCCAAGATTGACCTCTCTCTCTCCAACCCCTTTTCCTCTCCTCCAAACAAACCAACACTAGAATTTATTATGAACCCTTTTCTCCAGTTCAGCAAAAACAAGTAAACAGTGATGCAAAAAATTGTTTTGAAAATGCTGACATAAGTTCAGAGAAATGCATCAAGCTTATTTTCGTAATAAAAAATTTTGAGATATAACACACTTATTAAATTTTTCACTCGTACATTGTCAAATTAACATCACTATTTTATCGGATTGTCTTACATCCACACACACACACACATATATATATGTATCACCAACATGATTGGAGATTCATTTTCACTCAAGTCCAGATCAAAATCTTGCAAATATCCATCTAAAAATTGTTTAATTGGAATGTGTATTTTCAGAATAAACTAGCAAAAAAATTAGCGAGAATTTCACAATTCTCAACTTTGAAAATCCCAACAAAAAAAAAAAACAACAGCTGCTTGGCTGATATAATATCATCGATAGACCAGATGTATAGTTGAAAATAGGGATCATTAGTGGTCTCTAGTGACTTAAAGGATGTCATACTTTCTGTATTTTTACTCAATTGTAGTTAAACTGGGCTGTCTGCTGTGAATTTAACACATAACAGCCAAAGAAACTAATTCAATGTTTTGCTATGATGATAATTATACGGTTAAATCTAAATTATTTTTTCAACTCTCTTAGACCTCATATTATGAACCATTGTAGATCAGGTTGGATGAGGCCTGAGAGATGTACCTATTCTTTTAATACATTAGGTAGTAATAATGATCTGCGGACATAAGTGAATGTATGATGCCTCATGGTAAACATAGTTATGTATCTATGTCTTCTAATAAAAGCAATCTGGAAAAAAATAAAATAATAATAATAATCATATATAAGATATTTTATCTTGCTCATTCCTCCAAAAATCCTGTAGAATTTGATCCAACCAACAGAATGAAAAAAAAATTAGATGCATTTTTGTTTTTTTAAATATCAAATAGTTGTTTAGGTAAATTTTCTTTGGTTTATATAAAAAAAAAAAAAATTCTTCAATAAATAAAATATACACAAAGATATTCCATAAATTAAAGATGAAAAATTTTAGAGATTAATAACATAAAATGGGTTGAATAAACAGACACAAAAACCTTCTCAATTTGCCAATTATTGAATAAACAAAAGTACAGGGTGTCTCCGAGAACGCCCGATTCATTCTGACAGTAACATCATTTCCAAAAGGGAGTAACTAATGTAATGTTTATGAAGAAACCATAAATGAGATGAGAAAAAAATTTTCACAATTTATCAGCAAGAGTTTCAATTTCACTTTCGATTTTTGGCATACTGGCATGTTGAACATTACATAAAATAGTTACTCAACTTACAATTGGTATTACTGATAGGATAAATCAGCATTACTTCTGGGACACCCTGTTTTTAGGCCAGGCTGCTATCACTGATGCAGACAAACATATTTACTCTTGCAGAAGGCCACAATGTAGGAGCACAAGAACTAACTCATAAGCACTGGTGTGCAAGAGTAGCTTGTTAACCACAGCTCTACAGCATGCACACAAGCAATCCACATTTGAACATATTAATATCCGATGTTCCTATATATGTATACTCATAATATATATTGAATATATGAATTCATCTCGACCCTCCACACCCAAAGTTATCTTTTTGCTATTTAAGAGATTGATCCCTCATTTATTTTTTAGTTTTAGATAAATACTCTATTTCATAGGATTTGGGGTTCAGTTTGTTGCGTCATGACATCCATGAAGAATATTCAGAGCAATCAGTGCTTGATGGACATTATCAAGCCACATCAAGCAAGGAAAAGGATGTGACATCATGTCTAATACCAGAAATGCTTTCTTGAAAAGAAATAATCAAGTATTGGGCAAGGTTGCCAGCTGTCTTTTGCTGCACAAGACCAACTTTATATGGTCTGAGGAGAAAATTAAGGAGTTTCAGAACCAAAATAATCAAATAACTTGAAATCCATCATCAAACAAAGCTTGCCGGAAAAATGGATCAGAACACTCACTTTTTTTTTATCTATTGTTCATGTATATTCACGTATCATATTTGTGTTTAAGGATTGTTATCTTTGGTAAATTTTCCTTCAGTACCAAATTTTTATTTTCAGAACCAAACCGTGTTGGGAACCAAAAATAACCTCTTGTAGCCTTTTTTTTTTTTTTTTTCCATCATTCAACTTTCACACAGGGAAGGATGCCTGAAAAAATGTGTTTAGGGTGGGCAGTTTTGTGAGTCATGTATTCTGTATAAATCACTATATATATATATATATATATATATATATATATATATATATATATATATATCTCATTTGAACATAATATCAGTATTCAATGTTCACATGTATGTACACTCACACATTCTTCAACATTAAATCATCACTTTTTAAAATCCATTTTAGCTTTTTTTTCTTTTCATATAAAAATTAAAACTGATTCCATAATAGCTATTTTAGGTGGAAACATTCTCAAATTTTCCATGCAAATTCAAGTAAAACAAAAATCATGAAAAAATTTCAACCATTATTGATTTTTTTTACTAGTATTTCTTTCATCTTATGCTTTCACGTGTGAAAATCAAGATGTCAACAAGGGAATAACCACTGATCTCCCTTGGGTAATTTTTTTCATCAATTTTTTATTCCATCTGACATAAGTTCAACAAATTTTGTTTCCATCTCAAAAAGGCTCTGAGCTCTGCTGTCAATTAGGAACAATCCATTCTTACTTCAAAGTGAGAATTCAGGGTGTCACCTTTATTTACAATTCGGGCTGTTTACTCACTGCCATCTGAGCGAATTGTGATGAAAAAAACAAAAATCAAGATGAAGGAAACACTGTTGAGTATCACCAACTCAGCAACATTGGGGCAACAGCGTCCCTTAATTTCTGAAATAGCATAGGCTAGGCCTACAAAATACTTGTTTAATTTTATGAAATCTCAATAAAATAACTTTGTACTGCTTCCAAACAATTACCTATCTGCTGGAAATTTTTTTAATGGATTCCTAAAAAAAGATTCTTTTCATTAATGATATACATACTATGAACATGCTTCTGGATCATTGTTATTTAGAAAGAACGGTAGTTTACTTATTGAATAAAAACTTTCAAAAAAATTTGATGTCGCAATTTTTTTTTTCAATTTTCATTTTATTTTGTTACATAATTTATGTATGAGAGACCATTGATTATCTTTCCTTTGGTTAACACTTTGACACCTCATAAATAGAATTTTACTCAAAAATCAGTACAGGATTATTAAAACTTGTTAATTATTTAATTCTTGAAACTAGCCAGGTTTCTGATACTCAACTGTGCTAATGAAAAAATTAATAATGGTTGACAATACTTCATAATAATTCTACAATTCCAACTAGTGTACATAAATAACTTTCACTCTCAAACAATTTTTTTAACTTAAATTCTAACCACCCATCACCCATGAGAACATCCAAGGCAACCATCTTCTTTATCCTCTAAGATAGAGGTTCTCAAAGTGTGGTCCACAATACCCTTGTAAGATGCCTATGAAAATGAATTAATTTTGAAATAAATAGTTTCTGAAAACTTATGATAGTTTTTTTCACTATAATCACTCTTAAAGATCCACAGATATTTTTCGAGAATATCAAGTGATCCACAAGGAAAAAATTTCCAAGAACCACTGCTCTAAGACATCTAAGCCAGGGTTGCTAAAAGGGGGGATAATCCTAGCTTTATCTCATACTAACCCAACACAGGCATTGGAATAGCATCAAATTTGGAAACTGACTCAATGATAATAGTGTGGGGTCAGCATTCACCCCAATAATCTTTATGTTGATGATTCAATTTCTCAAGGGGAATGACTCTCGGTATATGAAATGCTAATAATAGAGTAGTTGTCCTTATTTGCAAATAATTATAATATAAATTATATTGATAGGAAGTGGTTCAACATCAGGCCTAATGGCCACCTAGGCTAGTACTATAACTCTGATTCCAGAGTAACTCAATTTCCAAATTTGACACTATTCCAATATCTGTTTTGAGTAGGTCTCAGAGATAAAGCTTTGATTATCTCCCCTTCTGGCCAAATGGGGCAACCCTGATCTATGTTGAGAACTCTCCTTGTGCTAATGTTGTTGCACTGAAGTGATTAAGGGACTGGAAACTCGGGTGGGACTTGGATCTATTGAAATGGGGTTTGGGCTGATTGGGATGCAATGTATGAACGTTCCACGGCTCGCTTCTGAGCATGTCATTCCAACACTATTGAAGGGCTGGATACAACAAATTGTGTTCAAGTTACTGTTTAATAGTTTGTTGGAAAAATCAACATTCATGTTGGCCTGCAGGTTGCTGTTCTGCAAGGTTGTCGTCGGCAGCAAGAGGGTTGGGACAACCTCAACTGGCTGGGATGCAGACTCCAAACCAGCAAGGTCTTTGGTTGCAGCCTGCTCGGCAGCACTACGGTGTGTGGCCCTGTTTGCCACATTGTCCACTGGCCGAAGACTGCCTTCAGCAGGGTTTGGATGGTGAGACTCCGCACTTCCCCCCTCGCCACCATGGCAGCATATGTTGGAAACTTCCGGGACCCCGCTAGCTATACCAGCCTCATTTGCATTTTGGTTTGACTCTGCCAGCAATGAAGGCGCCATTATCACAGGCAAGACTGTAGCGGTGGTCATGTCTGATTCAAGGCCTCGGACCAGCCCTACAGTACAGTCAGTCAGGGAGAGTGCGGGTAAGATTGAGCCCGCTGCTGCTGCTGCTGGTACCACTCGAGTTGACGGCAAAAGTGTGGCAACCACTTCCATCTTGTTTGCTGCCCTATTAATGTTATCCGTGGTATCTGTGTTTGAATTTTCATGACAGTGGGCATTTGTATCCGGAATGGACAGAGCAACAGCAGGCAGGGAAGCTGGTGGTATGAGGGCTGATGAAGACGCACAATTGGCATCGGCCGCTAAAGGGACAGACGAGGCAACCATTGGTGACTGGGATGAAGCAGTGTTCTGTTGGTCAGAAGATGTTTCCATGGAGACAGAGGCTGCTTGCAAAGGTGTCGATGTAATGTGGGAGAGGTGGACTCCAATTTTGTCAGCAGAAGTTGAAGGCTGTGATTGCAGGACATGATGCGAGGAAGCATTCGTGCTCAGCAAAGGCACACTCGGGCTGGAAACGGCCGCAGAAATGATGTAGGGATGCATAGTTAATGGTGTCGTGTCAGGCACATCACCAGCATTAGACAGCTGAACAATTTCTTGGACACCAAGACCTGTACAAGACAAGACGAAAAAGGTAGGAAAAGTTTGTTTATTTAAACCCACAAAAATTTCAGTTTGTTTTCATACTCAATACACACAATATTCATAAACTGCTTCATTATGAATGCACTTAATTCTGTAGTGAATATCAATAACATAGATTGAATATTTCAGCTAAAATTCAGCTGATAATTACAAGTCAAATAAACTTATTAATCCACACTTGTACACTTTATTCATATAAATATCATCAAGGTTTGGCTTCACAAAGGAAGAATTAGGAAGGTTTTTCATGACTTTTAGGCCCTCAAGGTCAGGCCAGCACATGAATAGACCTACAACCTACAGCAGTTATATATCTTCCAATAGTTCAAGCCCACATAAAACCTATAGTATCAGAAGCTGATTATCTGGGTAGACCAGCAGGTGTGCCCAACTTGAAAGATTACTTCACCTATGACCCTATGCCAGACTAAGCTTAACTTGGCAAACATTATATATCTGTAAGAGAGTATAGAGGCAGTAATGATCTAATTAAGAGAATATGATGAGTAATGGATATTCGTATTTGACCAAATGAGAAAAGACAGTCTAGGAACTGAATTTTCTTAGACTGATTATGATTTACAGTAAGTGTAACAACAGAATACACAGGTGGCAATAATCTATATAAGAGAATAGACAGGCTGTAATAAATACACACGTAAAACAGATGGAAACAAGAATGGAATTCTAATGATGTGTCCACATACCTCTGAAAGAGGATCTATGAATGGGGGGGGGGGCTGTTAGAAGGGAAACTATAAATCATATCTAAAAAAAAAAAAATTTTAAAAAAAGAAAAAAAATTTTAATCTATAATCCCATGCTCGTGAATGCTGAAGATGTAATTTAGTATCTATCACGAGAATTGATTGTAAAAAGAATAAATGATTGTTCTTCGATGACATCAGTTAACCAGAGGCCGACAAACCTTATGTGTGAACCAACAGCCAAAAAGAAGATGTAAGGAATAAATCCAAATTTACGACTTACCAGCCAAGTTTAATGCTGTTGTATTATTGTCAGCAATACTATTTGCTTGACTCGTATCAAGTACAGTTGGTTGCTGTATACACAAGGAATTTAGGATTTGTTCAGCAGTCAAAGTGGCTGTCTCTTCACAGGTGCCGCTCGCAGACACAGGCTGGAAAATGCCAAACAGGATACAACATAAAAACCAAATGGTATCATTAAGTTATAAATGATTCATAATTTTACTCTAAAGAAGATATGAATTTAGGGTATTAAATGTTTTGAGGCTTTTTTTGCAAATATTTGAACTTGTAAGATGGCAACAGACATCAGATGTCATGCAAATCATCTATGTTGTGTCACTTTTAATTTGACATGATCTATTTAAAATACTTATCCATTAGGAAAAACAACATTTTTCAGCATATAAGGTATGCTTTTTCCAAAGTTCTGTCACGGGAGGTGTTCACTCCATCAATTGTTTACTAACATTACTGTACTATTCAATTGATGTAAATAGCTGGAGCCACTGCAGAGACCAATATAGATTTGAATAGATGGGAGCATTTGAATAACCTCATAACCATGAAGAACGAAAAGAATAGGTATCCATTTTTTTCCGAGAATATGCCTGCAAAAATTGAGGTGCGCCTCATATGTTGGAAAATACAATACTTCAACATTTGAAAATCTTTTTTTTTAATGTAAACTTGAGCTAGAGTTTTTTAAAGTATTTGCACAGTTAACTTTTGACCTATTGTCTTCCTTTTATTCTTGCTTCTCATCACAAGCTTTTTAGGTCAAATACCTTTAGACATGAAGTAAGAAAAAAGAACTAACTTGAATCAACTTTGATTAAAAAAAGACAACTGTATCTGAATGGCATTTCACCATTCTATTGCCAATCACATCTAGTTTGATTTTATATTTGGAAATGAAAGTTGCAATATGCATTATTAGATTGAGGAAATTCAAATTACAATAATGTAGAAAGATAGGTTGGAGAGCTCCAATGCTCGTGACCATATACCTAAGATAACACAAGAAAATTAAATAAAATAAGGTAAATAAAATAAAGAATGAAAAATAAAAATAAAAATAAAAATGAAAGAATTTTTTTCAGACATTTTCTAACAAACAAATTGATACTGGAACAGATTTTGTTGCTTCTTCTAATGCTATGTTTCAAACCATTTAACTCTTTCAAGCATCACAAGTTAAATTTCATCCCACTTTTGATGTGTGGCCTTTTTATCTTCATATTTCTAGGAACATAAAAGTTTATATTCTGTCCTTTTATTTTGCTTAGTAGCCAGGCTGATCAATAAATGGCAGAGTTGTTCAAAATGGAGGGAAAAGGAATGTGCCTCAAAGAGTCAAGTACCAAAGTAGAATGCATGTGAGATGTTCTTACCATTTCTGCATCTGTAGGCAACATGGTTGATGAAGGTTCGTGTAGTACATTTGTAGAGTCAGCCGTTGAAGGACCAACTCTTTCTAAGACACACAGATTGGGGTGGGAACACATCGTGCTCTCATTAGAATTATCACAGAAGTCTGATGGTAAGCCAGACAAAGAATCACCCTGACAAGAAAGAAAACAAAGAAAAATTTCAGTATCAATTTCAGCACCAAAAAGCAAATTGCTAGATTTCATTATGATTTGAAATTTATTCTATTTCCCAGAATCAAAGACGCTATTTTTTTCTCAAATAAGTCTTGAAAATTCATTCTGCAACAAACAGGTTAGTTTTTTTGCAGGTTAATTTCATTTTCACTCAATGCTAGGGGATAATATGATAAGAATGGCAAAAGGCCAACCAGTATTCAGAGGCTACAATGTCAAAAGTTTAGGCATCTTGGCAGGATCCACCTAGCCATCTCCATAACGACACCTCACTATACAAATGGAAAATAAAAGAATTTAAATCAAAATGATCCTATTTTTTTTTTTCCCTCAATTTCACAAAATTCCAAATTGGAGCATCCTTGAGACAGAAATGTCTTTATCACTGGAAATACACAGTATAAAATGGCAGAAACAACTTCAACCCAAGAGAGATACAGAAAATTTAAAAAAACAAATTTGAAACAAATTCACTTTTCTAAACTAATTGTGTACAAGATGTAGCAAACTGTCCATTGATTTTTTCCAAGATTTCATTGTTACAAAATAGAAATAAATAACTAGAACATAATGAATGAAATCCTTTCCTATCACTAAATCCATTTCTCACATGAAATTCAAAACATTATAAATATATTCAACAAATTTTCAATAAGGTATTTTTGTTATGTTTAAACTTGGATTATCAATTTACTTTTTGCAGTACCATTCTTCAGTGATTAAAATGGAGATTCATAATGAAGTAACAGATCTAGATGAGACTTGGAACTTTCATTCTATATCTGCGTAACACATCATGGGAGATGCCTTAACCAATGGGGTTACCAAAGATTAGGCAAGATTATTATCTGTAGTTTTCTGCCAACATCACTTATTTTGATGTGTTTAATAATAACCTGTAGATTCTCCAGAATCTACAGGTTTCCACATGTTTTTTACTTTAGGTGTTTTCCAGATGAAAATGTTTGTGATGTCATAAATGAAATTTTAAATGACTTCAAATTCTGATGCTACAATTGTTCAATTATTAACTGTGATGACAAGGTTTTATTTTATTTATTTTTTCAACATGTCATTAAAAAAAGGATGTTATTGTTAATGATCTAACTTATTTTAATGAATAAACATGAATTTTCAAAACATTTTCTTCCAAACCCTATAATTTGGACATTATGGGGTATCCTGATATTCAAGGGTTTGAATTGAGAGAAATGGTTAATAATAACAGCATGGTTGTTGACAAGAAAAAAATTTTGCCCATTCTTTGAGCACCTTTCAGTAAGTTATAAAGAAAATAGATATACTCTCCTCCCCAAGTTTTACTCCCTTATAATTACTAAGTAGTGGAAGTACAAAGCAGCTTAGTAGTTAGCTGCACAGAGAATGGAGAATTGGGAGAAGCTATGGGTAAATAACAGGGCAGTTGAAGCCCTTTAACCCAGTAAGGCATGTCATCTTGGGTATTGGGCTAGCAACTTCAGACATAAAAACCTACTTGCAATACAGCCCCTCAAAGAGTCTCTAGGAATGAAGAATTTTCTTAAAATTACAAAGCAGGGTCTCAAGTTTTTTGAAGTTTTTCCTAAATATCAACTCTTACTTTCATAAACCACATGATGCCACACCTAATTGACAGTGTAAGTGTCCTGAGAATAATGTCCATTTAATTCACAGATCAGACTCACCGATTTCTCTGGACTGTCCCTGGAGCTTAATCCTTTGTCGTGACGATTTTTGTGCGTTTTCAGGCTGTACTGGGTCGTAAAAGAACGTCGACACCCATCCTGTTGGCATGTAAATGGTTTCTCACCTCCAATTGTAAGAAAAGAAATATATTAACTAGCACAAACATACAATAGAAAGTAAACAAGAACCGACAGTTCAATGAGGCCTCCACTTTAAACGCCATTATTACCAGGTCCCATGACCCTGAGAGGAAGATTTTTATAAGTAACAAGCAATTTATCATGGGACACCTTTCCTCTGTTTCCGAGAGTAACATTTTTAAAAATATCTTTTTTAATTTTGATTCATTTCTTATATTTCTGTTTATTTAATTTCAATGCCTCATTTTTTGAAATTGTTTTCCAATGGATCGTCAGATGAAAGGAAAAATTCCCAGTTTCAAAATTATGCTTAGTCTAGCATAGTCCATCACACTCTTCATAGATTTGGAACTAAGAATTAAACTTTAAAAAAAAAAAAAAATGTAATTTCTTAGAAGCAGAAGCAATTTTATTTCTAGTGCCTGGCTGAAAAACAAAAAAAAAAACAAAACAGTCCACCAGACGTCACTCCAGAAGATGTTTGGAAACTTAACATGAATTTCAAAATTTTTTTTCACAACCATTGGGTAAAAATTGTACTCTTTCATGCTTTGGGTGATTAGAACAATCCTTTCTGAAGCTATATTGCCATAACAAGTGTAAAAGGTGTGCACCTTTTGACAACAATTTATCACAATTGTAGCTATCTCATAAAACTGCATTTACTTGAGGAATATATAAGACAGGGCAACGCCGGGTATTTCTGCTATTATATAAATGTTATAATCTTTTGAAATGATATTCAATCTTCGTATACTAAGAAATATTTTTTAGAGTAATTAAATTTGTTCAGCTATGTATCACATTTACACAGCAAGGCAGCAGTTTTTATTTATACTATGTTTATATTACAGACAATTTTCCTTGTTTATGGACAAAAATATATCCATGGCTCGGCTCAGTAGGCTAAGCCTACATTTCATACAATTAATTTGTTGTTTTGGTACATAAAATAAATGAATAATGACTAAATCAATAAAATATTACTAAAAAAGAGCAAAAATACGGGCAAATTTCAAATTGACATTATAGTCAATTGGCATAAATCAAACAAGTGTAAAATCAGGACAGCCAGTATTTCATAAACTACAGAGCAGCATTTGAAGTACGCTGAGAGAAGTGAGCCTTGTCAAGGTTCTTGTTTCAATTGAATACTTTTTTTTTTTTTAGAACTCTTGAAACTAAGTCCACCAAAAGAAAAAACCCACAGACCTTGGACAAGAATTTTTGTGCCCCATCTCCACTACAATATTGACTTACAATATCCAGTTATTCCAATATTTACTATATTAGTCCCACTTTGTCACTCAGGTGTTGGGGTCCAAGAATATTATTCATGTCATAACTGAACCATGGATAATCATAAGTCGAACTTTTTCATCGCGAAACCAAAGAAATCAGGTTTAAAACATCATGGAATTATATTTTAATTGATTGCAAATTGGAGAAATTCAATATTTTAGTCATATGAAATGATATGAAATGAGTTTTTTGATGAAATTCTAAAAAGCAATAATATAAGTAAAAATGTTGGGGTCCCCCATTCCACCTGTCTTATACAGTGGACAGAGTTGAATAAAAGGAAGCTTGTACTAGCTTATCATGTGATTACAATTCTAGATGATAATTAACTACAAGCGGAAATACAATAACAGCTGCTGTTATACATTGTAGCCAGACGACAGTTCAATATGTCTACTTTCTTTTTTTTCGCCACCTTCTGTTGGAGTAAATCATTTGATCAAATCATGTACTCTCCACTCGAGCAATTAAGAAGGTAAATAAGGTTAATCAAGTAATGACTCTCAGGAGTTAATAAGGACAGTTGTTGTTATTGTTAGTAGTCAGTAAACAATACAAATGGTAAGTTAGATTCATAAGAGTAAAATAGAGACAGTAGAAATTATAATATGATTAATATCTTTTGGCATCATGCTGTGTTGGGGATGATCAATCAAAAAATTGGAAGAAGGGGTGATCAAGAATAGGATACTTCTCCCACCTTTATTGAGCAGTGATCACTAAAAAATTGTCTGAATTTTCCTGAAACAAGCATGAATGTTGCTGGACTCAAACTAAGGGATCAATTTAGCATAAACTTATAATGTGAATTTAGATTTATAATGAGTAAATGCTCAAATTTTCAGTCCTCAAGTCCCCAACCGTGATTTTGAAACCTAATGGGTATAGCTCACCAGTGTGTGTCCGAGTGTGGGTTTTCAAGTGGTGACTGGCTGCAAATGCTTTTCCACATCCATTTTCACCACATCTGGAAAACAATAAAAATAAGAAATGGATTAACTAGTAAATTTTTTGAAAAATTTGTAATACTTTTGGAGTTTATTCTCATCATGCATATGTTAATAAACATTGACATAGCCATAAAATCAACTATCCTTTATCCTTCGTTAGACAAGTATTTGGGGGGGAATGTATAACCAATGCATCCTCCCAATAGTCACTTATGGAGCTGAAACATGGAACTTAACCAAGAAACAGACCCGTAAGCTGAGAACCATGCAACGTGCACATGAAAGAATAATGCTGGGCCTCACATGGAGAGACCACAAAACAGCACAACACATCCGGGAAAAGACAAGAGTTAGAGACATCATAGAAGCCATAAAAAATCTCAAATGGCGGTGGGCTGGCCATGTTGCAAGAATGGCTGACAATCGATGGACATCACGACTCACAACATGGATTCCCCGAGACCATATGCGCAACCGAGGCCGGCAAAATATTAGATGGAGAGATGAACTAGACAAGTTCAGGAAGTACTGGCTCCGTGACGCCCATGATAGAGAAGTGTGGCAAATCCTGGGGAAGGTCTATGTCCAACGACGGACGCTAAAAGACTGATGATGATGATGATGATGATTTTTTCTTCAGCTAAAATTTCAATAGATGAAAAAAGAAATTGCTTGGATAAGACAGATGAGCCAAGGTTTGATTTCCTTGTTAAGTAGATACATATCATTAGGGCCAATCAGAATCCCAGAAAACACGATTCTGAATGCCTTATTCCTGCATGATAAAATCTCCATAAAAATCAGAATTTCTAAAGACCACAACTGTGAAAGATTAAAATCCTGTAAAGCTTAAATACCACAAAGCAAAATCCTTGGGAAAAAAAACAAAAACAAAAAAAAAAAAAAGATTCCCCGTAGATTATGGCACTAAGGATTTAATCTTTTAGGATTCGTACAAATCTGTCAGTGATTGGTTACATTGTTGAGTTGGAGGAAGTAAATTTAATAAAATTTCCCCAAGTGTACAGTGAGAACCATAGAGATCAAGCAGGGGGTCAAAGTTTGTATATGACCAAATCATCGTCTTGAAGAAGGAAAATGTTGGATGAAATTGAGAAGGCCTCTGACAAAGTCTCCATCTAGTCTGATGAAAAGATTTTCACTGTGCTTGACGTAATGAATTCCCAAAATGATAAGGTATACGCAGCTGATGATGGAGACCTTCCTGAACGCAGCAGAGTCAACTTCCATCGCCAGAAGCTTGCTGGGTTGATGGTGATGTTAAGAGAGCAGTTTTGTCCTGTGGGACAATGTTCCTTTTTTTTCCCCCATTGGAGAGGGCATGAAGTTTAATAGCAAAATTTATGTTCAAATGCTCGAAGATGACTGAAACCTTTGGAGTGCATCACATCTTACCCCAAGAAGATGCACCTTCTCAGATATCAAATATCATCAAGACATGTTGCAAAGAACATTTCAGTGGATTCTAAAACAAAAATATGTGACGCCCTTCACGCCCAGACATCATTCCCATGGATTTTGCCATCAGTGTTGCAGCTCTGAAGCAAGCTCTAGTTAAATCCATGATGGATGAAAAAAAAAAAAAGGTGCATCTACCTCTTATCTAAAGGCTATAATCAAAGTAAGAGGTAGTCATATTGAAAAATAACTACGAATGCACTTGGTATAAACTTTGGTATATGTATACTTTGTAGCATACATGTGCCTCTATTCAATTTCTAATAAATTGGAAAAACTAATGGGTAAATCTTCATGGTGTACCATGTCAATATGTATAACTAACAGCAGATAATAAAAAATGTAATTTGAATTTTACAAGTGGATGCAACATTGAACCTTGGGTACAATGACTCAACAATAGAAGTCGATCAGAAGAGATTTGTTCAAGACTCACTTGTAAGGCCGCTCCCCAGTATGCGTTCGAATGTGTTTGCGAAGGTCACTGAGTGTAGTGAAGTATTTAGTGCAGCCATCTTCATCACAGTTGAAAGTGTCCCCTGTGTGAAGACGTTGATGGGCACGTAATCTGAAAACAAAAATCGAGCAAATTAGAATCAGAAAACGCTTCAATTTTTTTTTTTTCCTTCAGATATCGGCAAGACAAAGAAAATACAATTGTTTGGTGGGGAGTTAAATTGTAGAAAATAAAAAACCAAAGCCAAAAATTGGCTTAGTGTAAAAGACTATGATAACACTGAAGATTGGACTATGGCCAAATGTGTAATCCATTTTTCAATTTGTACCATGAGACAGTAATTGTGGTAGAATAATTGTTAGCAATCTAGTTTTGAAGACTATTGCTGGTGAGTTTGATTCTTACTGGGTGCTCCCACAACTAAAATTTTGTGCAAGTTTAGCAAATATCTACTAGATGCAGAGTAATGATCAATAAACTAGTCTGACAAGTCATTGCTACAGAATCCCATTGGAGAGTAAGCCACAGGACAAAGTTTAGCAAGCCAATCTTCTACCAACATTCTAGAGGGATATCTTGAAATCTAACCTAAAAGCAATATTTCCCCTGACACTTGTGATAGACTAGTAGTAAATCTTCCAGAGAGACAAAAAATCAACCACACCAGCTAAAAGTGCTTTAAATGTCAGCTTCAAAAGTGCCAAAGGGTCGACTGCAGCTTCACCTGCCATCACCATTGAACAGAGAGAGGGGGGGGGTCTTTTGGATTTGAAAGCTCAATCCATCATCATCATCATCATCATACTATACTTATTAGATTCCTACAGCAACTCCAACAGTAGGCTCACTTAACTTTCTTTACAGACAACCAGAAGAAATAAAAAAGAAAACTAGCAATCCTAGGGAAATTATGAATTACCTCCATCAATAAATGCTGCTTTTTAACGCGAGTATCAAGCAGCGATGGTGGTAAAATTAAGTTACTCTGATGAAAATACTACCAGTATGGTTTGAACCATAAGTTCATGATTTAAAAAAAAAAAAAAAAAAAAAAGACAGGTCTGGTTAGTCAATTAATAGGGTGATCAATTACAAAATTGGAAAAAGGGGTGATCGATGAATAGGTTGTCTTTGTTATTTTTTGCGATTTTTGGGCTGTGATCACTAAAAAGTACAAATTTTCCCAAAATAAGTGTGAATGCAGCTGGACACAAACTAAGGGACCAATTTGGCATAAACTTTCATAGTGAATTGAACCCCCAATAAAAACCTATTTAATGGGAAATGAAAAAAAAAAAAAAACATTGAGAGGAGAGTGTGTGCAAAGTTTCGAGTTCCCACTATCGACAATTAGAGTTGGACAAAGTTCAGAGACATGAACAGATACTTCCATTTCATTCAGAAGCAAAGAGTGAACTTTTTTGTTTACTTATGAGATGTAGTAGTCTAACTAAATTAATTCTTATTATTGGATTAAGTATTGTAACACATTTTTATAACATTTTGACTAGGTTTTACCTTCATCTTAATTTCAATTGTTTTTTTTTTATACAACTCTCAATTTGGGCAATTGTTATTCATTGCCATACATACAATGGCCAGAATTGAAAGTTGTAATGAAAAAATAACTGAAAACAAGGTGTAGGTAAAAACTAGTCAAAATTTAATGAAAACATTTCACTTACCTGTATAATGTATTAAAAGCTTTTGCACAGCCAATTATATCACATTCATAAGGTTTTTCTTTTGTGTGTACTCTGACATGTATTTTGAGGCTATAGGAGGTCAGAAAGGTTTTACCACAACCTTCCTGGTTGCAAACAAAGTGATATTCTCCTGAAGGTACAAAAAATATAGTCAATTATGAACAAAAACTGAACTGTTTGTATCAATTTCTTCAGGATCAAGTACAAATAATACATACAAATTACAAGGAGTGCAAAAAGTATCTGAATAATTTCAAAAATCATTCCTTTACACTTTCAAAATTGATAGTTTGAACCAAAGATTTCTGATTTTTGTACAAAACTTTTCAATGTTCAATGTTGTTTCAATAATTTTTCTACTTTTTTGATTTGGTTCAAATTCTGTCAATTTTGAAGCTATATAATATAAAGATGTTTGAATGAACTTTTTGAAAAGTATCCGATTATTTTTGAAAGTTCATAGACAACTCTATGCATGCCTACTTGGTGCCAATTCTATTCTATTCAAACATCACGATTGGTTTCTGTACATCAAAGATTACCAAACAAATAAATAAAAACAAAAACAACATAAAATAGCGAATAAGAATGAAACAATAATCAAATAAATTGTCTAATATTTTGATATAACCAATAATTATTCCAAATTATATAGCAACATGAAAAGAAAACACTCCAATGCCAGAAAATGAATACTTTTATAGTATGTTTCTTCCAGCTATAAATTATCAAATCAAACTATAAAGAAGTAAATCAATTTACTAGAATAATTCAACTCAAAAAATAATTTCAATTTTTTGTACCTAAATGAATAGTTTAAATTCCATAGTGTTTGTTAGTCCGTCTTGCATAGAGATGTGCTTAATTGTCAGGTGCTCAGTTGTCCCTGAGCCAAGCGATCATGCAAGGAAGAGTCGGCTTTTAAATATCATCACCGAGGTTCTAAATTAGTACGTCTTGTCATCCCGGGGATGGTAGAAAACATATTTGAGACTAAAACAAATATTCTTTGGGACACTTCAGGGATGAGAGAAATTTTTTTCAAACTGTCACTTAGGCAAATTAGAAACTGCACTGAGGCAGAGGAAAATAAAGAGTTAAATGAATACACACTATCTTCCTGTACATGTCTATAAATGTATTTCTAAAATTCTTCTATTTCCCTCTTTCTCTCTATAAAACAATCCTGTGGAAGCAATGGTACAAGGGTTGATGCAGAGCACAGAGACCTTAATTCAAAGCAGGAAGATGGTGAAGGGTTCTATTCTTTTTTTCCATTTGTTGCATATCTTGGTGTGGTTGTGCGTTCAAGCAGTCCTGTTTTGTCCATAGAGTCAAAAATTGACATCAATACTCCACTGAACCCCTTCTAAAAATGTTTCCTTTTATTTTTGGGAAAAAAAAGAAGCTTTTCGGAGGCGTTATTCTGACGGGATTTATTAATAACATCTAGATTCTGGATAATCTAAATGTTTCCTTTTTGCTTGATTTTAGATATTTCCAGTAAAAAATGCAGTGAAGTCATAAATAAAATTTATTCTGACCATTATTCCTTTGATGGGATTATTTTTAAATGACTTAAAATTTTGTTCAATTATTGAATGTGGTGGCAAGTAATTAATATTTTCTGTCTTTGCCTAGAGTTTCATGAGGGATCCAGGATTGAATGAAGGGGCCTGCAACTGTGGGGGATACCAGAACTCTGGAGTCACAATATTTCTGAGGAACCCTAAAAATCTTTTTCAAAATTTGCAGGGAGGTGCAGTTGGACAGTGCCGACAGATATAATTATTCTTTTTGGCAACATTTTAATCCTGTTTCATACAATCAACAACTATAGATGATGATAAGTAAAGAAACAACATTTTGATTTGAGACAGTTTACATTTCCCTCAGGATGGTAAGAATTGTTTTCCAGGATGTAAGAGGGAAAAGTTAGTCTGAAGCCCAGTAAGGCAGTCCATCATAAGTGTAGCAATTTTACCCTTTAAAATCTTCTTGCTATTCAAGCCACAATGCAGCCCTATACTCCACATGGAGTCTACAGCATGAATACTGCCAGCCATAAATTATCAAATTAAACTACACAGAAGTAGATGATTTCACTATTCATAATAACATAATTCTTTTGGAGGAATACCAAGCGAAATATATGATCCTGACATAATTATTTGATACATCAAGTTATATGATATCCTGTTTTAGTGACAAAACCAGTAAACAGAGACAGTCTGTCCCAGTCTTCATGGTGAAAAAGGAGTGAAATGAAATATTGCAATGATATTTTGAAGAAAAGAAATACAAACTAATTTCAATCAATAATTCTAATCATATTGTATTTCAGTCATATTGTGAGTTAGATAAATATGGCCAATATACTGACTACATCTTCAGCCATCTCATCTTAGGTATTACAAATCACATCACTACTTACTCAGGCCTATTGCAACAAGTATCTAAAGTGGTATCACTCATTTGACCCAGCACATTTTTACCCAAGCTGGGGGGAGGGGAGGTAATACTTTTCCTAAAAGGATTAGAGCAAAGTAAAAACAAATCTGTCTCAACTTGGTTTGCCAAGTCAATACTGTGCCAACCGTTCAACCATCTACTACCTCTATATAGCTTAGTTCCCACAAATTCTCTCATCTTTCATTGCATTATTAGAGAATCCATCCACGGAACATATTGAGTCTATGTTTTAAAGCATTCAGACAAAGATTTTCATGAAGAGTTCTATTCCAAATTGTTGAGTAGCCTAATGGCTACAGCTACAGAAAATTGAATAGGACAAAAATTGAAGAGTTCAATTATTCAGACAAAAATTTCATACCATTGCCTGCCCTTGATTATCACCCGCCCCACAGTTATTGCCGATCAGTTATAATATAATCGGCTTCCTTGCACACCAACACCTGCATTATAACGGGGGGGGGGGGGGGTCAACGCCTTTATCATAATGAAAATAGCCAGTAAGTAAATCGTACATTGTCAAGATGAAACTTATGATGTAAGTCATTTTATGATGTATACCACTCCTTAGACTTGGACCATTAATCCAAGTTTTGTCCAATCAAGTTTTATAAGTTTTTGCCTTCAATAATTATAAAAGCATAAAATGGATTTAGAATGATTGTCAACTAGCAGTCACGGATTGTAGTGTGTCAGTTTGCAAAAAGGTCATCTAAATTCACAGCTGGTTATCCATTTCTGTCAATCAGCGGACTGCCTGGACAAGTTCAGAGAAAACTGCACAAATTTCCCAGGATAAACTTTGAAGCAGTGTTTTTTTTAAGCCCTACAGAAAAAAAAATATGCTGTCCAGTAAAATTATAACGCTATGCACAAATTTTGAAATTGTCAGATTAAGAAAGAAGGTTCAATAATAAAACTACACAGATAAAAAATCCATCGTCATATCACTCTTGCTCTAAGTAGCATCATTTGATTTCAGGTTTATGAAAAGATTATAAAGTGTAAAAAATGGTGCATAAATAAAGGAAATAAATAGAATTGAATAATAATGAATAAATATAAGGTTGTCCCACATGAAATTGTCATTCTTCGACATTTGTCTCCATGATTCGGATTTCTGAAGCAGAAAATATAGCTTTGCATATTTATCTGGTTATACAACATTAACTTCCTTTAACCTTTTGACTTATCTCATTCATCATATCAGTTTTAATGAGATAACCTCTCTCCCTTGAAGATTCTATTCATAAAAGAAATCAGATCTTTTTTGTTTTGGGAGGAGTTCAAACTCAGTAAAAATGTTGTTCAAGCTCACAAGAACAATATTTTACTTGGAATAGGAACCCTCTCAGAGAAGACGGTGCGATGTTGTATCGACAAATTTCGTTCCAGAGATAGGAGTCAGAATGATGATCCTTGTGGACGCCCTCGATCAGTAATTCAATCCACTGCCAAGTCATACTTTACAGATGGTACTCAATGCCTCTCTGTTAAGCACTCAGCAAAGGGAAAAGAATTGAAGAACCTATCCTACAGGATAAAGGCTTACAATCAAATTATATTGGATACACCGATTCTCATAAGATCACTGAAGTTAAACAACCTCTGAATCTGGTCAGTACTTAGATGGGTGACCATTGATGAATTCCAGGTGCCATAAGCAAAATGAAGCTTAGACAGGCCTGGCAAACTGGAAGTGGATCTTACTAACAATTGTCTGTGTGTACCTGTGGGACAACATAGGTATAAGCAGAGAACGATGATACATACAAACTTCTGTCTCTAACACAAAAGGCTAGTTTTCCCCCTTTACACACTTTTACATAGCCTAATTTACACATCAATAACAGGAGAAGAGAAATATTTTTAGCAAAAAGCCTTTTCATTCACAATGCTTGATAGGTCAAATATAATGGAAGATATTCAAGCCCAAAATACACATTTTTTTTTCTCATGGTAATATCTCACCTAACCACCCAGACCAATAGAGCAAGTATGATTATAAAACAGCAAAATTATGTCTGACAGTCATCTTTCATTTTTGAGAGATACAATATGTTACCATTTCATATTACCGTAGTTGTTTGTGTAAATTCTGTGTTTCAAAACATAATGTCCAAGATAACTGTATAAATTTTGTACTTTAAAACAATGTCAAAGATAGATGTCATGACAGATTTATCAATGTTGTCAGTTAATTCCATGTAAATTTTGTGTTTTAAGACATAATGTCCAAGATAAACCTCATGACAGATTCACCTATGATCTCTGTAAATATTGTGTAAATTTTGTGTTTCAAAACGATGCAAATTATATAAAATCTTATTTTCAACCGATACAAAGGAGGTAAAAAATTAGAAGAAAGGTAGAATTTAGCCGCAACAAATCCTGAAATGCCAGTGAGTCTTATACACAAGATTTTTTTTCTTATACAAGATTTTTTTTCAAGGTGTTCAGAGCCCAGAATTGGGTCTGTGGGTGCATCTTATGCACAAGTGCACATCATCTGTAAATGAGTATTATACTGAGAATTACTGTATATCTATGAAGAGTAACTCTTTCTGCTTGCTCCTTTTTCTATTACCATACATTCACTAGAAATATTTTCCAAATATTTTTTATATCAAATGAAGCTTTGTCAACTATTCAAAGTATTTACTACTACTACTACTACTACTGCTACAACCGGTGCACCAAAGACAATAACAAATTTTGCACCAAATGATCGGGGAAGAATGAAGGATGAGTTCCAGGGTTAAAATTTGATACCATACATAGGCAACTTCCTTAGATAAGAAGGAATACAAGTTCAAGTCTTACTCCGAGCTTATTCTTTATTTCCAATCTGCACTGTTTACTCAATGCGCCATAGACAGACGGTCTGAGAAAGTTGCGATAAAAAGCAACAAAAAGAAATAAAATACTGGTCAAAAATTGATAATGGCTGGGGGAAAAAAAAATTTTACCAAAATATTTCAAAATTAGGAAGCATTCAGAGAGTGCATATCTATTCCAATGCCATTCTCTAACTAAAAACTTATTGAAAGTAAAATATTAAAAAACGGGAGAAACGCAATACTTACATTACGTAAAAGTATTGAATTATTCCTCGGAAATTTATACTTTGCATTTTTATTCACTGTTCACATTTAGTCTCTTTTAATGAAGAGAGGAATAATTCAATATCTGTACATAATGAGAGTATTGCATTTCTCCTGTTTTTTTTAACATTTTATTTCCATGCAGAATACTAAAAATAACAAATTGCTGGATCCGCCCTAAAATTTAATCACTCCTTTCTTAGTCCATGACTCCCTTTTGCACAAGACAGATGCAGAGTAATACATTTACACTGAGGAAAAGAGGTTTTTTCTGCATTTTTGTGAGTAGGAAAAAATACAACTTTTTCCAAAAAGTCTTTGAAATGAGAGACGAATATAGACATATGTACATTTTTAGGATTAAGTTTAGGGCCTGTGAGTTCAATGCTGTAGGTTAAGTAAGAAAGTAGGGTTTTGGATTATTTGAAATTTTGTAAACAATGAAACAATTGTACATGCTATACACAGGAAGTAAGTTGAAAAGCATTGTATAAGACTGCCACTCACCTTTGTGAGTTTTTTGGTGTGTTTTCAAATTACCCGCAGTGCTGTAAGTCCGTGTACAACCTGTGAAGCTGCATTTGAACCTGTAATGGAGACAGCAGAGACTAAAATGAACAACAAATGAACGAGAGAGTTCATACCTCTGCCAACGCCACATACTAACAAGATCGAAAAGAAATTCCTGGATCCACCCCCACATTTATTCATTTCTCCCTTAGCTCATAGTCCACCCTTCCACAAAATTTCATTGAAGTTCATAGAGAACTTTTGGAGATATTGTGTAAGTAGACCTGAGTGAATACGTAAATGTATGGAAAAAAAAAGAAATGGAAATATTGTGCGGACTGACAGACACAAAGAAATGGGCTAATACATACACAGGTTTCCTTTGATTAACGTTATCAAGTAATCCTCATTAACCGCATTAATCAAATACAACAATAAATGGTAAACTGACGATGATATCCTAAGTTGAAAAATATTATAACTCCAATGTGCCATAGATTTTCTTGTGGCTGTTTATTCGGTTTTATTTGCAATTTTTAAAAAATTTGATTTCAACTTCAAAATATCATAAGTTGAGCAAACCCAAGTCAGGGAGTATCTGTATCTAACTATTACAACTCAATAATGGACATAATGATACATTTGTAGAGAAAATGATAAATGTGGGTTTATCAAATATATCAAATTAGTTTTTAGCAACATTTGCTTCATTGGCAGAGATAAAGAATTTGTTAGCGGAGGGAAAACAAAACAAAGAACAAATGAGATAAAATCAAGAAACAAATGGCAGATTCAGCCCTTTTAAGACTCTTTGAACATATATAACCCAAGGTTTTTAGGACTGCTGGGATACATATATCCTGGGAAATTTAAATTCAAGTATTAAGAATATAGAAAGGTTGCTCTTGTAAGGGTTCAAAATAAAGAAATGAAAAAAGATAAGGTATCTGGTTTTTCTTTCAATTGCTCTCCATATTACTAGATGCATTTTTGTACTTCATATTTCAATGAATTGACAGTTTGACACAAGGTCACAGTAATGAAGCACCCAATGAAGATTGAAGTAGTAGTGCTCAGCATCACAAGCTTGTTGACCATTACTACATTAATTGTGAATTACTAGAATGTTCAGGGATTTTTCATAATTCATACAGGTACAGCTATAAATAATTGAAACAAAGTGAAACATGAATTAAGTAATTCATGATCTTGACTGATAATTCATGTTTACCGTTTAACTTCTTTTGCCTGTGTCTGAGGGTCCTGCCTTTCTATGGTCAATGTAGCATGGGAAGGGTTTGAGGGCATCGGACTATCCCCAGGATGAATCTGCATAAGTATCTGATGCTCAGATATTGTGTTGTGAATGTACCTGAAACAAAAAAGAGACAAGTTATTTGAAGGTGCATAACAAGGTTGCCAGATTTGAGCAGAAGGGGAGATAATCTAAGCTTTATCAACTTACCCAATATAGGCAGTGGAATAACAATAAATTTGTAAATCGAGTGTGTCTGGAGGTTAACATTCAATACCAGTCTCTTGATAAAGATTCCGAGTAGCCTTTTCCCAACTATTATATTATTATCTACTTGTCTGTATGTAAGGCTGTTACACTATCTGATTATTCATCTTTCTTACACAAAATTGTATACTTCGATTGCACAAGTATATATTTCTAGAATAATGATACATTTTGAGTTATCAACACCCATGAAATTTCCATAGGTCCAGCTAGTAAAAATGACTGTAAGGTGAACTACTATTCATGAAGCTTTTTATGGGGCCCCCTTGATTGCTGAGGCTATTGTGTCAGAGGAAATTGGTGGTGCAAAATTTTGCAAGTCAAGGGAGGTGGGGGAACCAAATGTGAGGTGGTCGTGGTGGGGTAGCTTGAAGCACAAATAAGAAAAACCCTGAGTGCCAGAGGAAGAAGTTGATACACACTGACCATACAAGCACTTCTTCTCAGTGTTACGAAATTTATTTTCAGTTTACACCTTGAATTGAGTCTGGAAAACATCTAGATTTGCCAGATTCGTTTTGGCACAAGTACAACGCAATCTCAAATACATAACCCTCACTTTTTGAAGCTAAAAATCAGTAATCTATCTAAATATGTTTTCATTTTTCTCATACTAGAATATGATACCACCCCCAGATTTTGACGGATTTTTTACATTGAATTTCTCACACGAGTAATTACAGCACATCTAAAATCTAGGGAGATAATTTAATTATTGATGATTAAATGTGACTTTATTCTTCAAAATTCATTTTATTAGATATTACTTATTTTATTACCACGGATTGAATAAAAATATTATTTATTACATTAAAAATCATCCAAAAAGCACTGACATCTCGACACAACCAAAAGCCTCCAAATTGGCAACACTGCTACTTTTGCCTTGCACCTCCCCATACACACATCAATACCACAATTTTCTGGCCACAGCTCACTGCTCTACTATTTCCATTAACATCAGAACAATTTGCCATTTACCTTTGCAAAACATCTGATTTCAAGAGAAGAGCCTCGAGCAATTCACAAAACAATGTGAAACTCTTATTCAATTGTTACACTTTGAATAGGGTGATGAATGTAGAGGAAGTAGAAGAAATGTTTATAGTTCAGGCAGAAAATAAATACTTGACAAGTTTGGGCAGAAAACTAAGGTGATTAGTCATTACTCGTTGAAAGCATTCAGAGCATGCATACCCCTGCTAATGTTGTACACAGACTAAAAATGGAATGAAAATAAAGCATTAAAAAACAGGGTAGAGAACACAGCTCTCAATATAAATAAAAATATTGAGTAATTTCCCTTGAAATTTTAATTTAGCATTTTTATTCAGTTTGTTTTTAACCTATTTTCAAGCAGAATAATAAAAAATTTCTCCCAATCGGAAACATATTACTGGATCCATCACAAAATGTATTTACTCAGCTCATGGTCTACCCTTCCATAAATTTTATTGAAATTCACTGGGAACTTCTGGAGATATTGTGTGGACAGACATGAAACAATACATAAGTGTATAGTTATAAAAGTGTTATATTATTTCAAACTGTTTTTGAAATGATCTCACGTTGTTACACAGTGAATGTACCATTTGGCCTAGACGTAAATAAAATAAACAGTTAAAGACAGCTGCAGGAATCAAACCTATGACCAATTAAAAGCCACCCTAATGTGGTGCTGCTCTTATCACTAAATTAAACAGCCTGCTGGTGAGTCAAAGGCAGGATGTTTATGCTGTTTAGGCCAAATGACAAATTCACTGTTTAACAAGGTCAATTCAAATAATATAATACATTTAAAATTACTATGTCAGATCATATATACATTTCTTAATGATATAATTGTATGGCGGGGAAAAAAAAAATTGAAAAATATCTCTCAATCAAAAACGAATTCCAGGATACACTCTAAAATTAAAATTTATTGAGAACTTTCGGAGATATTATGAGGACAAGCAAACAGAATTAAAGACATTGGGAAATGCAAATACCTCTCCTACCTTATATGCAGAGATGAATATACTTGACAAGTTTGGATAGAAAACTAAGGTGATTGAGTCATTACCTATCTTTATATCAAAATATTGTAAGCATATATAGCATATATATAGCATATATATATATATATATATATATATATATATATATATATATATATATATATATATATTATTATTGTGTCATCCACAGACAGCTGTTTCGATGTATTACATCTCTTCAGTGTGGCTATAGACTTTCCATTATCCCATCCAGTACCACGAGGCAGAATTGAAACCTTCACTTCAGACCCGTATGCCGATATCCTACCTCTGGACTACGGAACTGGACAGACAGTAAGGCTGAATTTAAGCGATATATTTTAAATTTCACAGAAATCCCTCATCCATCAGAGTGCTCAATTCCTATAGAAGAGCACTGCATAAGCTTATAGTGGATGAGTTATCTCACTTAAAGAGTGTTCAACCCTGAATATATAAGCACATATCATCATAGGAATTAAATGCAACCTATAAAGTATAATCTTTGAACCATTTGTTAGATAATACCACATTTCAGAAAAACAAAAAATACATCAAATATTTTTATAATATTCTTAAAGATCAGTAGGTAAAGCAAGCAGTAGGGCATATTCATTTGTATAGGTGAAAAAATCTTCTGATTGATTGAGCTCGTACAGCACATCTGCATTTCTCTCATTTCTCCTTTGCATTCTGAACCAAAATATTGTTTTAGTATAAAAACTTTTTAGAGAATTTTGCTGACTTCTCATTTTGGTTACATATATACCACAAATCTCATAATCATTTTAATTCCATGTTGAGTATAGAAATGCCTCCAACAAACTTGTGGTCAAATTGATCCAGAGAGTCAAAATTATTGCAAAATACAACAGAAGTTAACTTCATGTAATTATTATTTCATAAAGAGATCGAACTTGTTATTGACTTATAGTGGAAATTGAAAATCCACCAATCCACGGCCAAGTTGTGTCCCAGAATAGGGTTGGTTTAGCCATATGTCTGCATCATCAGATGTTCCAGAGTTAAATTTACAAGGTAAAACTTTTCCACTCATTATACACCTACCAGGTCTTTGAAATACTATGAATTGATAGAAAAACAAATCATGAATGTGGATGAAACCTTTCGATTGAAATGAGTTGGAATACAAAGTTTGTATATTGAATGTTTTCGACAAAGTTGTTGGTACTGTTTATCATATATAATGGGATAACAGTATGTAAAAGACATTCAATTTTTTTCTTTAATTGAACTATGCAAATACTGAGGACAATGCACTGGTATTATAACTAGGGGTCTGTCTACCAAAGATCCATATAAACAATTATGGGATTTAGATTTAGAGTTGCAGTGAGCAGTAATCCTCTAAATATCTTCATAAACCATTCATTTTATAGTCCAGCATATATGATATACAAGATTGTTCATCTATATATACTGCAGTACAAATACACTTTATTAAACTGCAAATTAAAGGAGTCATCAAGGTTTAAAAGCAAAGGAATAAAAGACAAATACAATGGTATGACCAATGAGAATTTCTCTAGCCTTGGTTCCCAAATATCTGAATAAGAATCAAATTCAAAATGGCAATTCTTATCGATCATGGTGGCAGATTACACAGACATTTCACTCGTGTCTATGTTGCATCTTCAATATCTATATTAAAGCACAAAAAGCACAAGCAATACACAAGTGAATATGACTTCAATGATTAAAAATATTATAGTCCATTGTAGTTGGGAATCTTTCAACTTGAAAATTATTGAACAAGCAGCCACTGAAATTGAATAAACACTGAACTCTATTGCAAAAGAATCCTTTTTTGTTGAGTAACACAACCAATGCATGTAATAATTAGGATACAGCTATCTCCAGCTTTCCAAAAGTTCACTTTTTGACACTTCTTCATTTTTATGAAAAAAGGTAAAAAAATTAAAATAGTGTTCAGTGTTTGTGATAGAAGAGAGCTGCTATGAAGGCAGCATGCATTCTCTTCCTCTCTCTCCTAAATCTCAGTATCCTGTACTTCCTAACAACTCAACTTATGATAACTCAGGCAAACATACCATCATCATTTCTTTGAGTCAGGAAATGCCCAAAAGTTTTTCCATAATTAATGGCAATTGTTTTATGCCATTCCACCTTATGAAAGGTTTTTATAGGGAAGCTCTACTTGTGGATATTGCGGGAAACTTGTACTCAAATTCGAGAATGTGAAAGGGTTCTCCAAATACTGAGAGAAATACACATATATGATCTCTTCAACAAAAAGCTCCAAAAACCAAACATTTTTTTTCATGGATATCATCTGCAAACCAAAACTCATGTATGTCCTACACATGACCAGATGCAACTCACACTCAACCAAAGTTGGAGGCACAGCAAAAGTAGTCATTTTGCAATGGCTTTGACTCAACACATGCCATGCAATTGTGTCTCAGTGATCCTACTAGTCAGATGTGCTTCTGCTGCTCACAAATATTTTGTTTATTCTTTGGGGTTTTTGACTTTGAAAATGTTGAAAGTAGCTGAGGATTCCCCTCTGTGTAACAGCAAGAAGCAGAAAAAGAAGTATTTGGTTATTATCAATTAAAATATAAATGCCATTCTGGAATCTGAATCATTATGGATTACGATAAGTGTCAACTCGAAATTGACGTAAAATTTTGATCTGATCACTCAAGCTATTGCATTTACACCTTTTCATCAGACCTTTGACTTTATCACTCCAGCTACAATATTTATAGACTTCTACATCACACCTTGGAACTGATCACTCTAGCAACTGTATTTACATCAGGCCTTCTTCGACCCGATCACTCTAGCTACTGTATTTACATCAGGCCTTTGACCCGATCACTCTAGCTACTGTATTTACATCAGGCTTTCGACCCGATCACTCTAGCTACTGTATTTACATCAGGCCTTCTTCGACCCGATCACTCTAGCTACTGTATTTACATCAGTCCTGATCTCTCCAACTACTATATTTAAACACTTTCACATCATACCTCAAAAACGAGGAAAAAAAAAATTATTAAAATTTTTTTTTCTCCCTGAAATTTACTTGACAGATTAAACTTACTTCAAACCTGGGCATTTTTAAATCATAAACATAGAAGAAGAAAATTTCTTGAGTTTTTACAGGTAATTAATGAAACAGAAAATATCAAAATAGAACCTGGGGAAAATTCCACAATATATCTTGTAATATAAAAGCTCATATCATGTGTTTTTCTCTTCTTTTTTTAAAATCATTTTTGCTGGGTTCTGTCATCCCAAAGCAAATAGAAAATGGTAAAGCAAGGCTTAATTGTAGGTTTTCAATTACTTTATTACTATTGTCATTGCGAATGCCTTAGTAGAACAATTCAACTGAATATAGACATCTTTGATTTTTCATGAATAAAACTCACAAAAAACAGAAAATATGAAGTGTTGTAGAAAAATTGACAAAAATTTTTTAAAATTGGCCGAATTGGCCTTTACCTGGAGTTCAACACTGACCTCTGGGAGGAATGAATGTACCAGGATTTTAATCACCGTGTTTCTCCTGCTTTTTCTTCTATAATGCTTACTGTCTAGGTTTTATAAAACTGATGTTTTTTATAACAAAATGTGTGATCTAAAACACCAGCTTTAAAGTAATGGTTAGCTAAGCTAGACTGCTAGGTCATTGCTATTGTGATGAATAAGTTACTCAGATCCCTACTGCTAGAGCAATGAGTTAGACCCTCACTGGATGCCCTGAAACTACAATTTAGACTAAGCTAGATAATAAACATCTATAAAAACAAGTGCAACTTTTTTCTAATATCATGAAATGTGATTTTTTTCTGTTTTGTTTCTGTTTCTGTCAGTAACAATGGACTCTCCTACTTGAAGGCAACAATTTAGCTCATAAAAATATCCCCTATAGACCATTTAAAACAATGAACTCATCCACTGAAAAGAGTTGAGTAGTTTCTTCATTAAAAAAAAAGGTATAAAAGAATCAAATGAAAGAAATCAAAAACATCCGCAGTACAGGAATAAATGTGCTATTTTTGGCTCCAAATAGAAATGAACATTAAATGGTTCAAGTGAAAATAGAAACTGTCCTCGATTGCGTTTTCAAAGAGGTTAAAAGTTCAGATTAGCTTTTCATCTGTACAAGCAGGTTTAAATTTAAGAGATTACCAATGAATTTGGATAAAAATAAAAACTATATTGATGAACAGATCTCATTATGGCATTCTGATTTCTTTGGATTATTGATTTCCTGAATCTGAATTGATGCCAGAAGCAGAAGAGAAGGAAAAAAGTTGATTCATTATTGGTAGCCAATCAACTCATGCATAATTAATTGATTTCTCTACACAGATTATTAAAGCTCAACATAGGGAAAGAATCTTTTGGTTCATTTCTTTATTCCGGTTCAAGTGTTTCATAGAGATGTAGGTAGCCTAATGGTTAACAGCAACGAAAATGGAATTGGTGCAGTGAATTCAAACACTTGTTGAGACAGTTTGCGTCCACTTTGCACTGATGATTTTAGGAAAGGCATGAAACAATCTCTTCTCCCCCAAATTCAGTCTCAGAGCCTGACAACCCTGAATTCAAGCCGGGGAAAGTCCCACTACCCATTCAGCTGACCCCAATGAAAACAGAGATTCGAGATTAATTATATTAAATAATTTCCCAAAATACTGTCAAAACTTTTGGAAAAAGTAATTGTGGAAATATGAGTCAAATAAAAATGAAAAGTTCAACTGAAATAGTTGATAAAGAAAAGTAAGTTAGAAATAACAAATAGGATGAACAGAGCTGTTGGCTGCCAGGTAGACTTTTAAACATAACTATTGGGCCATTTTTTCTCATTAAAAAATTGATGAAAATAGAAACCCTCATTACTATCAATTTTTTGGCTACTATTCACCTTCATCTTAATTGCTGTGGCTTTTTATTGCAACCAAACTCAGACTGAGCTCCCTTCAGCAGTGAGTTAACAAATTACCAGTGCAAATCGAAATAAAGAATAAATTCCAGGTGAGAATAAAACTCACAACTCTCTATACCAGACTGAACAACTGTAACTCAGTGGCAAATTCCAGTCCAAATAAAACCCTGTAAACTCATCCCCTACCCCACTATCTTCTGTGCCATGTTTAGTCGATTTTCTCCTGGAACTTATCCTTTATTCCAATCCATGCTGTTAATTTATTCAGAGATGAAGAGAACTCAGCCTGAGTTTAGTTGCAATAAAAAACAACATCAATCAAGATGGAGGTAAATAGTATCCAAAAAGATAATTATTCACAAAACTTCATCAGATAAAATGAATAAAAATAAAATAAGAATAGAAAAATCTTCATTGCATGTTTAGAACAGTTTTATTTTCATAAAAATCAACTAATATGTATTACAGAATATCTAATAAATGTAATAATTGTGTTAAAATGAAGTATTTCAAAGATTTGAACGAGTCTGAAATATCTTGAAACATGGATTTATACATAAGGCCACCTTACATTCAGTACATATGTACCTACTTTCTCACTTTTGAATTTTATAAACTTACTTTACACTTTTTAGTGGAATTTTGATATCTTGCAAAAGAATAACACAGTATCATAAAAAATATTTGTGGCACTGGACTGATGACTAACTAAAACGGACTTGTTAAGACAAGTTATTGTCTCCTGGCACTGGACTGATAACTAGCCCAGATCAGTTACCTCAACAACCTGCTAAGATCAGTTACCTCAACAACCTGCTAAGATCAGTTACCTCAACAACCTGCTAAGATCAGTTACCTCAACAACCTGCTAAGACGGTTATCACATCTGGTTGTGCGTGGCAGCCAAAAGGTTAATAAACTGCAAGGTTTTCCCATTTGTTCAGTTCTTTCACTTGTACTCATTTAGTAAGGGGAAAAAAAAGTGTTATTCATGATGACAAGGTTCTTGACCCTTTTTTATGGATCAGGAGAAATATTCTAGAAACTCCAAAGAATATTAACAAAATCTTACTCAGGGAGGGAAGAGTGACAGTAAGGAGAAGAAATGTGGCCTAGTTAATTTTTTTCATCCCTTCTATTATTTACCTCAGCCACCCAACTCATAAGATTTCAAAAAGCTCTCCATGTGTTTCAATGGAAAAAAAAACAAAAAAAAACTGAATGAATATTCAGTTTTTAGTCAGTGCATTTGTTCACTGAGTGCTTTCTAGTATTCTGTATGCTTTTACAAAAAACAATTTATATAACTTTCTAAATGATAGACATAACCATCAATAGACAACACTAAACATTTGGGCAGAATATATATAAAAACAATACTAATTAGAATATGGGATGCAGAGAGCAGTTATCATTGGAGTACAGGACATTATTATGATAGAATTTAATGATGAATTTTGGAAGACCTCTGAACCAAATGAGAGAAGAAACTCTTGGAAATTGCTGATATCCTCAAGAAGTTTTTTCCATACCATGTTCATCCAGGAAGTATGCAACCATTTTAAATTTCTCGACAAACAATTGCACAACCCTGATATAACTTAGCAATCAATCCTAAATCATAGGGCCTTACTAGACCTATGAACGAACACTGAGCAAGCGTGTATGACCTCAACATTCACAACGAACAAGCAAATCTTTCTTCACGTCTCAGGCAGTTTTTTTAGCAAAACATTGCATCATCCAGAAGAATCAAAATTTCTCAAAAACGTTTTTTTTTTAAGTATTCAAAATATTTTCACTAAAGCCAAACTCTGTTTTGTGAAATCTTACTAAACTACAAAAGAGTAAAGTTTGTGGTAGAAATACAAATTATACAATTGAGAATATTTTTTTTTCACAAAATAACTATAATTATTGACAGGTGTCATACAATATCCACAAAGGAGAGGTTGCACTGAAACAATTACCATATATCCTGACTGATAAGTTATTACAAGTGGTAAGACGTGTATTATGATTAACTGACGTTCATGTGAATTGGCAACTTGACCTTACGTGTTAAGATGAAGTGTGATTTTTTTCGGACATTTTCCTGGAAAAAACTGTCTCATCACCTGGAAAATACTGTTATTTAAAAATGCAAGCAGCTTTGCATTATAAAGTTAACACTCACCTCTCAGCAAGATTAGTGTATGAAGAAATGTTTCAATGACAGCAAAGTTAGAGAGAATGTGATAAATCAACATCAGCTAACAAAAACAAATGCTGTGGTCAGAACAGCTGTTTCTTTGACAAAAAATAAAAGGACACCAAAGCTGAGACACTAAAGATAAATAATTACTTATCATTTTATGATAAAGTATGTTTACAAAAATATAATGAATCAGACAGACTTATACAGAGTCCTATTCTAAGTACAGGTTACCAACTACTCCCCAAAAGTAGAGGATTCCTATAAGAAGTTGTTGTAAGCCGAAATAGCATAGAGTGAAGAAGCAATTACCTCTAATATGGGAAAATTCTATCTCTGGTGACTCAAAAAATGGTGATGATGATATGTTAGTCTCTGTCATCAGATTTTAGGGTATTTAAGGGTAGTACAGGTAGGCTAAAGGTGTAGAGGAAAGAGGGTCAAATGTCTTGGGGGTGCAATGCTGCCTCTTCAATGTGTCACTGCAAAATGTAGGGAGCTATTTTTGCCAGCAAAAAAAACAAAAAAAACTTTCAAAAAGTAGGGGATACCAGTACATAACTTCACATGCAAATCTGACTTCAAGTGGTTGTACAGTAGTAAAAATCATTCAGAATATTTGGAAAAAGAAAAATGAAATATATCAATAAATACAGGTCCAGTTAGTCCCTCGGTAGAAACCATCAAATGACCAATGTCTTTTGGCCAAATGCCATGTTGGAGCTGATCAATAGAAAAATTGGAAAATGTGATCAATGAATAAGTTACTTCTCTCGCCTTCTCTTAGGCAGTGATCACTAAAAATCCTGAACTTTGGAAAAACAAGCATAAATGCTGCTGGACACAAACTATTTTCTAAACATAATAAAGAGTCAACACTGAAATTTTCAATCTTTTAGCTCCTTTGGCACAGCCTGTAATCATGTTATATACATAGCTAGCCAGACCAACTTGAAAACTGAAGAAACCTATTTTGACAGTTTTGGTTAATACTTTCTAACATGGGGCATTCAGCAAGGATTGAACTTACTACAGTAGGAATGTTCTGCAAAATTAATTTGCTTATCACTGCTCTATAGCAAGTCACCCCAAGACTATAAAGGGTCTTCTTTTGTTCCTGTATTATTAAATAATGTTTTTTAGTTCCATTCTTGAACAGTACAGATTCTCTATTATCCTAAGGTTACGGCCATATTGTGCTGGACAAACCTGTCTTTGAAACTATGACCGAAGTTGACCCACACTGAGCCTAGTCAGTCCACAGATGGGTGGCAGTCTAGGAATACCAGATGTGGTTAGCAGCTGGGGATCATGTGGAGAGTCTCCTTGGTGCACCCTGTTAATTTTACTAAATAAGGAGACTGATCTCTTCACTACATGCAATATTGCAAACCGAGGGCTGCCTCCCCCAACCAGCCTGAACCTTATGACTGGCCTGGCTGCAAGTGACAAGAAATGAATGCCGAAAATGAAATAAGGACTCAGAAGTCATGCACCCCATACAAGGGATTTATTTTCACACACAACAATGACAAGAGAAATTATCCTATGTCTGAAAGAGATCGAGAGATGTTAGTGTTTATATCAAATTGTAACAGCTGGTAGCACTTATCAATGGTGAGGATTCACAACACATGTCAAAAGAAGATATCTCTGGAATGCCAGGATACCATTTGAGTTATCCTATAGCCAAACTAAAATTAATCTCAGAATAAATGAAAGTAGATAGAGGTCTGGTTAGTAAGTCCATGAGAACTGTCACATGACCATCATGTTTTGGCAGCATGATGTGTTGGGGGGTGATCCACTGAAAGAATGTAAAAAACAATGATCAATGAATTTATTACTTCTACAGCATTTTTGGGGGCAGTGATCACTAAAAAAAAGTCTGAATTTTGAAAAAACAAGTAGGAATGCTGCCAAACACAAACCAAAGGGTCGATTCAGCATGAATTTATATTTCAAATTGGACCCCCTACTAAAGACCTATTCCAGGGAATTTTCAAAAAACAAAGAGATTTTTTCTAGAAATAAGGTGTAAATGTTGAAATTTTCAGCCATCTGGCACCATTGGTGTAGTCTGTAAGCATGATACATTGCCAGCCAGATAGACCAATTTGAAAACTGAAGAAATCTATGTTGACTATTTTAATTGATAGTTTTTTCTTTTTTGCTCAGTACAAAAGAAGTGAGTGAAAGTCATCACTTAAAGCAAAATAAAAGTAAACTGGAAAGCACTCTGTTAATGCCATACATTAACTTGACATTGAATGAAAGCTACAATGCAAGGAAAGAAACTATATGTTTGGATTTTCTATATTGGATTTTCTATATTTTGTGCTATCATCTCAATATATGAAAGAAATATCTCTCAACTAGAAATAAATTCCTGGATCCAACTCCAAATTCAATCTATTCTTCCTAAGCCCATGGCCCACCCTTCCACAAAATGTCATTGAAATTCCCTGAGCACTGGTAGAGATATTGTGTGGACAGAAACAAGCATGAAAAAAAAAAAAAAAAAAAAATATATATATATATATATATTACACACCTCTTCTAAATCTATTGGCAGGACATAAATTTTTTTTTCTTCGTATCAAAAGTTTTTTAAATGTCAAAGAAAAGAAAATTAGGGGAAAAAATGCTGGAGGGAAAATAACAGTAGATATTTTTCGACATACCCTCATAACATTAATGAGAAATGATTAATGTTTACGAACTCAATGGTCAAAGGTGGAAAAACTGTATGCTATTATTGCAACTAGTCTATTTATGTAAGATTAGTTGAAAAATGGCCAAAACTGATATATTGCTGAAGTGGTAATTTAAGAAGAGAACAACCCTATCCGACAACACTTTATGACATAATGTTAGTTCAAATGATCTTTGTCTTTAATCCATGGGAACATGCTTGGTTGATAGCTGCTACTGATACTATAAGCATAACAAGCACGGCTCTTTTTATATAAATGGTGATATGATGATTAACCGTTCATTTCATCATATCCTAACTCTCGATCTGTGGTTAGAGTACCGAGCTAGCCAGGTGCCAAAGTTGGCCATTTAAAAAGAAACGCTGAAGAGCAACAGATATACATTTGCTCCTTCTCCACAAAAAGATTATATATATATATATATATATATATATATATATATATATATATATATATATTAGAGTTGGCCAAGTCAAACAAATATCTATTCTATCACATCCAATTTTGAGTCAATCTGTGACTTGAGGCAACTTTATTTTCCATTGAATTAAAAATAGCACAATCACCTGCTTTGCATAAAGCTTTGTATAAGTGATGTCTGCGGTAAAGAGGTATGACATGTTGGCTGGTGTGGAATAATCAAGTGTTTACTGGACAAGTGAATGGTCTCATAGTAGAACAGGATTTTCAAAAGAGCAACATTCAATGGGGAGGTGCCGAGTTGCCCAGCAATTAATGGCACAGAAATTGGGATCCGTAGATCAAGTTCAAATTCCAATGGAGATAGTTTGTGATCACTTTGTCCTAATGCCTTTGGGAAAGGCATGAATCCACTTCCTGGCATGAGCAAAATAGCAGGACAGATGAAGCTCTTCAGTAATTCACTCTGACAAGAAAATAAATAAATAAATAAATAAATAAAAACTGCAGCTCTGTGATGATAGAACAAACATAAAATTAACCTCACCATGATTCGGATGTCCAACCTGGTAGGTAGGTTAGTAAGTAGCGTTTAGGCCAACCTAATACTGCTTGAATATTGTGTGAAATTGAGTCAGCATTTGACCAAACAAGTAGCAGGCATAGCTTGAATAGCTGCTGCTGATTAAAGCTTTACTAGATTGCCTGTCACCACTTTTGTTTACATCCACTACATGGTACTATTCAAAGCCAAAATAGAGGGAATTCGGGGTCAGAAAAGTGTGTTGAATTAATCCCAAATTTATCCATGAATAAGATTAATAATCCCATCATTTTTTATGGGTACTATGCTAGTTATAGCAAGTACTGGATGTGATATACATCTGTGGGAGGTTAGAGAGTTTATTTGTCAAAACAGTGATCACAAGCAAACAAAATGTCTCTGATTGTAGAGAAAACATTAGATGATTAAGCAATGAACTTTGCACTTAACCTAAAATTCAAGAAAGTTTTGGCTCTCAATTTATATGTTGTGTCTAACAAGAAATCAGGAATTGGTACAAACTTTACTGTCAGAAGAAAGCTTTTCTAAATTTTGTTCAAACAACTAAAAGTTATATTTTGTGATCTTGATGTTATAAACACACCATTTTGGCTAATCCATTCTTTGTCGGGTGCATAATCCATGAGAGGAAAAAAACCCATTTCTTCAGGATGGATTGATTGAAACATTACCAACATCAAGAACACCCTCAGGGATTAGAGAGTGCTGTTATAACTGATGGATTTCATACAAAGTGTTTTAATAATGAAAAACCAAAAGATATGAACAAAAATGACCTTTTGTCAACCTTGTACAATGCTCCATAGGACTTTGGTTTTTAAATAATGCACTGAAATCTGAAGCTGTTGTTGCCAACCAATCTCCAACAATAGTCTTGTAAGAATATAAAAACCTACCATTATAATGCATATGTCAGTGCCATTAGAATAAGTGTCGCTACAATTAAAGTTTGCATATGCTTAATCTTAATGAATCGACACATTAGTGTACTAATTTTCACTAACAAAAAAACAATACTTTCAACATTTAATGAAGATAAGAAATCCTTTCTACACAGTCACTTAGTTCTAATGACAGGGCAATGAAGAGTTTATCAATGTCCAAACATTAAAAAATATTCAACACAAACAAACTTTTTTTATGTCAGAAACTTCATGATATGAAACTGTTGAATAAAATTAACTGTTGAACACAGTTATATTAAATGAAGTAACTCTATGACAATATAGTAGAAAATAGGACGTTTAAAGCACTAAAACAAATAACTGAACATACACCATATTTCCCCAATGTCAAAGTCCCCTTGGATAGAGTAATAGTTAGTATGTCTACCTCACATGCAGAAGGTCCTAGGTTTGATTCCCAGAATGAGCAAAAACTCTTCACTGGGACAAATCTTCCTATTCACTCTTAGCTAACAGAGTACACTTTGGGCAGTGGGATTAGGAAAAAAGTATCCTGCCAAAGGGGTGGTCATAAAAACTTGTGAAAATGAAGTCCCGGTCTCAACTTCACTCGAGACTTGCAAGGATCACTAAGCTGATGTATGCATTGGAAACTGAAACCGTCACATACTTTATACTATACTGAGAGTTGTTTCTTACAAGATGAATACTTTTCTTTCTCCAGCATTCAAAATGCTGTTCTATATCCTACAGGCAGAAGATTACTTTCCTGAAAGGCAGATCTATATTCTTTGTTTTCAAAAACTCAGAGGTCAAAATTGGAGCACATCCTCAAGGTACTCAATACCAAGAAATACAGTAATATTCCTCCCAGAAAATTCAGAACATCCTATTGAATTACCATTGGAATTAGAACTTGGTTTGCAGATTCTGTTTTCCACGCCACTAATCTCTATGTCACCCCATATCAAGTACTTGAAGCAGTGCAGAAGTTTAGTATTTTTGACAAAATCCTTCATAAATATAAATTCATATCATCATTATTCAGTCATCAAAGTATTTTCCTTGTCTTTCTGTGACCTTGCACCATATTCCAGCTAAATTATGTATTCAACCACGAGAGAACAATTCTGGGTTTTATTCAACATATTCTTTGAGGAATTTTTGGAGATCTTGAATATGTTGCAAAAGCTGACCCTACAACAATTGTTATTTTTAGTGATAACCTGAAGGTGACAGGTCTGGAAAATATGCAGAGCGTAGATGAACTTTCCATCCCAGCTATGTGATTATTAGTATTTTAAGGATGGGCATTGTCATGCAGAAAAATCTCCCTTACCCAGGAAAGCTTTCTCTTCGATTGTTCAAACAAGCCAATTGCTCATAGCAGAATTGCACAATAACAGTGTGTATAGGTTTCAATAATTTAAGATAAACAATTCTCTTTGAATCCCAAACAGAGTACATTTCCCTTCAGTAGATTCTGCTTAGGTTGAAATGCAGAGGATTGTCTGGTATCAAGCAACAATATCTTTGTACTGAACTCTTACTATAAAATCCATTTTTCATTGCCAGTGACTATCTTATCAAAAAAGAGACATTTTTCTGTGTCAAGCAAGAAGAGGAAGAAAAGTGTTTAAACATTTAAACATGTCACAGTTGACTACACATGCAACAAAAAGCTGACTATAATTCAAAGACACAACTAAGAAAAAAAAAAACACTGGACAATTGATTGAAGATAATGAAAAGATATCTACAATAATTCAATTAGCTCCATATTAGTTATTACTCATTAAATGTTGCTCTTTTACATCATAAAGAATAATTCTAAAAGTGAAAGCTTTAATGTAATTATATTGTTTGCAGAGGCAATGTAAACAGAGATACAATTCATTATTATTGGAGATTTTTCAATCCTTGACAGTAACTGTGTCTATCCAAGAAGTTAGACCGATTTTTCAGTATGAATTAACAAAAAGACATAATGCTGCTCTAACTGCACTTAACATCTGCCAAGCATTGGAGTGAAGACCATTACGCCAAGAACTATTCAATAATGGTTCAATAGGTTTAGATCTGAAAATATAGGTAAGAATTTTAATAGCAGCCACATCATATCATCTCAAGGCAAAAAGAAAGATTAAAAAGTTGAAAAGAAGGGTCCCACATGATTTAATGCTTCATGACAGTTCTTGTACAAATTATCATCTTCTGAAGCATTTTGAACTTCATATCCATAATAAAAAGTTCAATAACAGGGAAGCCATTATGTGTAAGTAGTCATTTGGGGGTGGGGGGGAGGTACAGTGATTGGATAAATAAATAAAAATAAAATTTTACAGGACTCCATTTCTGACCTAAAAGAATCTGTGACCAAAGTTAGAGATGGTTGAGTGGAGACCATTGGTCCACTTGACATGGAATGACCCTTCAGTACATTGACTTGTTGCTTGATCACTTGTTCCTTATTAATGACTTAGTCACAATTTTACTGTTGAAATATAAATTTCTTCTTTGAAGTTTTAATTTTAGATTAAAACAAAAGAAATAGCCTCAAGTCAGTTGTAAAGAAAAAAAAAAAGAAAGAAATACTTTTGTGCAATTTTTAGATTAAAACATTTTCCACTCATTCTTCTAATGAATGGGATAAACGCTTCTTACAATAGACATAATTCTTAAAGTTTTGAACAGTTTTCCAAGTCACATACCACTTTTACACCAGGAGTTCACAGGCTGGATTGGCAGATATAGCTGCTTTAAAATATAGCGTTGTCTCATCTTTGATATAGCAGTAACTCTACCATTTTATATACTTTAGGCTGTGTGGTAGATAAGGCAATAGAAATATGACGTCAATAGTGATACAATTTACTGGACGGTGAGCTTAGCCAATTTTCCACCTTGTAACATTTTGAATTTTGGCCAAATGGTTCTCCTTTAATCTCCTCTGACCACATACCTGCTGAGTCACTGATGTATGCTTTTGCAAAAGCCAGTCTTACTTGAATGTTATTTTAGACAATGGACTTTTTCAAGACTTCTGTGCAGCAGAGCTCTTAAAGTTCTACCAGTGTGTTCCCAAATTCTTAACATCAGTAACTTCCTCAATCTACAGCTCAGTTAACAGATGGATTAACAACAAATTTTGTTTTGCTACCACAGGCACCATCATCATAACATAACTGTTGGGGTCTGAGAAAACCAACCACGTTAACCGAGCTGGATAGCTATGGGTGATATTCAAGTGCAGGCTATAAGGGAAAAATGGCTAACATTGTCATTTGTATGGAAATCTGTTTGATTTGAACAAATAAACAAAGGCATTCTTTAAAGATTGTTTTCTTTCATCAATTTCACCAAACCAACTATAATACATTACAAAGGATACCAGATTTCAGTATTTACAAACAAAATATCTATATATTTATTTACATCAAAAACTCGAAGTCTTTGAACCCTTAGCCCCTGTGCCTCGAGATAGCCTAGCACAGTGCGCCTAAGCTCAAATGAATAAATCAAAAATGTTTTATTCATTGACTACTGAAATGTTTTTGTTTAATCAATTCCATTTTTACAGTTGGTTTGCCAGTAGAAGTCAGATATATTTCTCAGTGGACAAGGGAAAGTTGAGTCACCTTTATCATCAAATGGGCTTAGAAAAATAGTGTTCAGCCTGAGAAATTAAGTTTTCTGTTCAAATTCTGATTATGTTAGCTTTTTTTTCTTCTTTTGGAAGAGTGGTCAATAACAGAGGTAAAAATGTTGGAGTTCACCACCCACCCACCTTATATACCACAACTGTACAATATTGGGGGATGCCTGTATCAACAATCATAGGCATCCAGGCTGAGACTATTGCAGGATACCTCTCCCAGGTTTTGAACAAGTGTTTTCACTGTGCTCAAAGGCAAATCTAAGGCTTTTAAAATGTTTATAGAACCACGTTTTTCATTCAACTTTTTTTTCTTTTTTATCAACTTCTCTATGCAATTCTTGTTACTGTTTTACCACAAGAAGAACCAGCTTACTATCAATCCTATATAAATGATACTTGAAGTTTGTGAGATAGATGGCTAAAAATGTTGTTAAAACAAATGGAATTTACATTGACATTTTGTTCCGTTAACAACTTCCATAATTCATCTTAAACAAAAAGAAAAACATCCAATAATCATATTGACAATATTTATGCACACTCATCATCATCAAAAGTCCACTGTAAGTTTCACATACACACGTCATGGCCATTAGTCTGTTATTATACATTCATTATTGTAAGCATATTAGTAAGGTGCTTCTAAATATGTCTCTGCTTACAAAATGCTTTCCAACCAAGCATTATACATTTTATTTTGTTTCTGTGATCTTTCTCAAACTTTATCCTTAACCTCTTTGAACTTTTCACCTTCAATTCTTCTGGTCATTTCTCACTCATAATCCACTCATTATAACAATAATTATGTACACTCCTTGTTTACCTATTTTATTGCTTATCTGTTATTATTTTGAGGATCCCCAAAGGTTTGGCAGAGAGGGGGTTATTTAGACCAGTATCTTGAAAACCAAGAGGTGAGGTACAAATTCACCTGCCCTAGATTTTAATGTGCCCTCTATAATCAGCCACACTGACTCCTGAACACCTGATTAAAGTAATTTGTATGGTCTTGTCAAGCAAAATCTATTTCAAAGGATCATTGAAATAGTTAAAAAATTTCAAAAAGTTTTTAAAAAATCACGTGGCCAAAATTTTGAGAAACCAAGTCAACTTTATTATACATTGATTTGCTCAGACAGGTGTCAATATCTTGGTTGTTATAGGCACAACATTTTAGACGTCGTACTCTCCAGCCTTCTTCAAGTGATATTCATATTTCATAACCTTATAGGAATTTCAAACCAAACCCATTATTCAATCTAACTTGGTTGACTCCTACGGCCAGACGGTTGTGGGTTCAATCCCTGGGTAGGGTAGTGTAAAAAAGTCATATTGTACTCTGATTCAGTGGAAGAGGCAAACAAGCAGCATTGCAAGGAAGAATCAAGTAATAAGAAATTACACACTGGTATGGACACTGGAATGAAAACAATTTAGAATAGAGGGTTCGGTTTGAAATTCTCCGAAGGTTACCAACTATGACAGACACCTGTAGAAAGGCCGGAGGTAGAATAGCTGAAATGGCATGACTATAACAACCAAAACAAGGACCCTCGTCCACATCAGTCAGAGTATGATGATCCTAATTCCTCTTCCTGACGTTTCAATTTATCAAAGGAAAAACATGTTGTTACTAGTTTCTAACAAAGACTTTTCTTCTTCTTGAAGTTGAACGGTATGAGACACTAGATTAAACCTGTACTACCGACAGTCGTAGCAAAAGATATTAATTGCAATATAGAAGCTGGATATGAAAAGGAAGAAATGAGACCTGGAGACATCATTCATTTGGCATTTCAAAATGAGAATTATTCTTTTCAAATTCAGTATGCCACCAGTCCCAACACTGGGATTCACGGGCCTCTGCAGATACACAAAAGATATTACCAGGGATTCTTGAATGAAGTTTAAAATTTGAAGAAGTTGCAATGTAAAATGTTCAATTACTTATGATAGAATTAATAAAGATATACTATCAGTAAGCATGCCCACACACTGCATGGACATATTTCTGGGAAATTGACACCTGACAATAAAAGTATGTCAAATCATAATAAGGTTAATTCTATCATCAAAATCTTTGTGCCATCAGTAAGAAGAAAGATGGGGGAGAAAAAAAATGATCAAAACTTGGGATATTTTTGAAAATAGTAGGTGTAAAAAGTGTAATAATATGAGGCCCATGGAGACTGTTCAATTAAATATTTCATTTTTATTTTTAAATATTTGAATTTGTCAAAGATACTTTTGTATGATCATATGTGAACTATATTTATATATTCAATTCATGAATATGTTAGCCAGTCACAGCCACTAAATTGAAAAGACAGAGGAAAAATGTGAAAGGGAGTTGGAAAGAAAAAGGGAAAGTTTATCAGGATCCTAATGGGTGGTGTGAGAAACAAAAGAAAGCAAGGAGAAAATAGAAAGAAAAGGGGAAGATTATTATTTAGTTCTGGCATTTAGTAGAAGAAGAAGGTATAGGTTAATTTGGCAGAAAAGATAGTGGTAGAAAATAGACCCTCACCTATAAGTTGAGGGGACGAAGGCTTATCAGGCAGAGAGAGAGAGAGAGACAGATGCCCAGGTTGCCACAACCACAGTTAGAGGGTTGATTAACCAATCACTCTCTGTCTCCACATGTATAATTTTACTCTCTCTCTCTCTTTCCCTCTATGCGAATGAGGTTTATTTGTTAAGTCTTCAAGCAAAGATTACTGCTATGTACTTTCAGTCAGGTGAAGGAAAGAATGACCAAGATCAATTTTGAATCCCGAAACAGATTCAATTCCAACTTAATCAATGACAGGAACAAAGAAAGAAATGAATAGGAGAAAACAGTTTTGTTTTTTCTAGTAGCCTAGTAGCTGAAATAGTTGTGTTTCTCTCTCACCGTTCAAGTCACCTGTACAGGCTACACCAACGGAGTCAGAGTGGGGGGGTTCACTCTTGAGCAGTCAGTCCTGTTCAACTTATCCTTCAATTCTTAAAAGTAAAGTGAATGACAGACAAATTTTTTTCCTTTGTCCTGTACCATTTAATGTCATAATGCAAATTGCTCAACAGTGACCAGAGTCTGTTTCCTCCCCCCCCCCAATTTCAAATATAGCATTACAAATCATTAAATTATTTTCAGACAAGATGTTTATGTAACATGATATTACAGGTTGGATTTATTAAACAAATATGCCAAAACTTTCATTCATACGAATGATATATATATATATATATATATATATATATATATATATAAATGTGACACAGCAAATACTAAATGCATATACATATATATAGGCAGTAAGCAGATGCCCAAATTCTGCCTGTTATCAAATACCCTAGAGCACAAATGATTCAAATAGATCACTTTGACAGGCCCAGCTGATAGTCCTGAGGGAGTGGGCAAAACAGTCTGGCCGGTTAGTCTTTTTTCAACTAAATCTGGACAATTCTTTTCCAATTAATCCAACGAAAATTTACGATAGCTGTTTGTATAATTGGGGTCGAGACAACTAAGACAGAAATTATTCCCCTTGAATGATTGTTTCAAGTTTTCGAGATGAATGTGACAGTCACAGTACACAATGGCATCTCACTACTGACTGTGAAACCCCACAGGAGAGTGTTCATGCATGTGCAGTACGGTTCCTTTGGGCAGGTTGCCAAGTCACAGGAAGTTCTTCAGATATTCAATAGGACTGGATTACCTTTCGAAAAGACATCACTCTTATTCATCAAAGTAAGCAAAAAACAAAAACAAAAAAGCCAGAAATGAAGAAAATAAAAACTGTAATGGAGAAAGAATCTCTGTCTCTAAATTAGAAAATGGAAATGCAAAAGTGACTTCTTTTCTTTGAATTATTACACACACAGCTAATACAATCCTGAACAGTTACTCAAGGCCTTCACTCCATAGACACATTGCACTTCCACCCAAATAGCTACATAAAATTCATATTCCTGTCAGTGTCCATATAGTATTTTTGAAATAATGATCTACCACAAAACATTACACCTAGGAAATTAAATAGAAGAAGAAACAGGAATGAGTAACAAAGAGGAAACTAAGATTCATCCCTGACAAAAAAATTTATTCAGTTAACACAGAACATATGCAGACTGAACAGATAGTAGTAAGGACATAAGAGTGGAAATATTTTGGCAGACCATTGTAAGATGAAGTGGAATAGTTCACAAGCCAAGAAGAAGCTCTGAAATTCAAAGGAAATGAAGGGGGGTCCTTGGTTATGGTAAGAAATATAGATCTAAGTGTACCTTTCTCTGTACCTAAGGTTTTCTAATTTCAAAGAAGGAGAATATTTTCCAAATTTACTGAAACATAACTAGATGAGCTAAGGATTTAAAAAAATGAAATCATACACAATGGAGAATAAGGAAAAAATTAGCTTAAAAAAAACACAATAAAAACCCCTAAGAAATTGAATTGTGGGTGAATAAAATTCAGAGATGAAGACTCACAGGTGAATGATACAGAAATCATTTACAGAACATGGCTCAAATCAACTCCAGTCCTCAGACAAGGAAGGTAGATCAGTTTTAGTTTTGTAAATATTGTAGTCACACCTTTTTGGAGAAAGAATTTGTGATTTGATAGGTATTTACGTTTGGAGATTATTGTTGACATGTAAAAATAAATGTGTCTGCATTTCTTATCATAGACTAAAACAAGCCTGAAAGTCAAACCATAGATGTGCGATTTCTTCCTCTTACACTTTCAGACATATATTGAAGGTGCCGGAAGAATTGAGAGGTGGTGTTAGTCTTTCAGTATATCAGTCAATTGATAACTGCAATCAGTACTAGAGAAGTTTGCACATTTAAAACTTCAGCACAACATTGTCAATGATGGCCAAGAAATGGTAGAAAGCAGTAATTTTGAAGCAATTTAAGGATTGGTTCAAAGACTCCTAACCCACCTGATATGAAATATCACATTCATAAAGTTCTTTTATCAAAATAATCACCAAGTGAAATTTTAGAAAAATCTGACAAGTTTCTTGTCAGAATTTTGTTAGGATATTTTAAATCATTGCATGTAGTTTATTCGAATAAATTTCCTTATCTTTGTTGTTGATTTTTCACATTGCTTTGGCCATGTACCGTCTGGGCCTTAGGGTACATGGTTGAAAAGTTGTGAAAAATGAACACAGATGAGGAAATCAGTCCCAATGATCCTTATAAAAGGATCACAATTTTCTCAAATGTTTTTCATTATCCCATCAACCCCCATCTTAAAAGAAAAAAAAATTTTTTTAAACAGAAAAATCTTACTCCCAATTAGAACAACTTAGCAAATTTGGTCCCTATTGGACAATATGCAATGACACAATCTGTCAGATATTTATGAAGTGAAGCAGTAACAATATAATATATGAATTGTTTTACTTTCATGAGTTCTCTTGTTTATTCATGTCCCATTTTCACACCAAGAGTGCCCGGGTGTGAAATTTTCACAAGTACACATGCTAGCAGAATTTCAATCAACACAACCTAAATTAAATCTTACCAAGGTATTTGGGGAGACATACATCAAAAGGGATCTCAGTTTCTCACAAAAATGTTTTTGCAGGTTATTTTTTTTGTTTTCAATCCAATTGTACTTTCTTAAGGTTCAAGGAGGGGGTTCTATTTACAATGTAACTATAATGATAAAGTGAGCACATACTTTCCACTATTTTTGCGGGGGTAGGCTTCCAGGAGTTATCTCATTCTAAAATTTTAATTTTTTGATAGTATGTATTGGTTATAGAATTTCAATTGGCTGTACCAATTATAAATTGTGATGCTCCACACCACACAATCTTTGGGCATTATTTTCAACATCAAATGATCTGTAAATTTTGTAGGGTTGGGGTTACAGCACAATGTAGGAAAAGTGGTCCTGATTGTAAAGTTTCACACCCTCGCTCACTCGATATTAAAAACGGTGCACAAATAATTCAATTTATTCGAAGCAATAACAATATGATCTATGTATTTGTTTTTCTTTCATTATTTGCCTTATTTTTATTTGTGCGCTGTTCTTAACATCGAGTGAGCGAGGGTGGGGAACTATACAAATCAAAATCGGGACAACTACATTATACCATCAAATTAAAAATTCATCTATATTTAAGCGCCATTTCTCAGACCAAAAGGTAGATTACTCATGTAAACCGAACTTCCGTGAAAATGGCGGAAAAAATGTGCCCACTATATCATTATGGCTACATTACAAACAGAACCCCTGCTTAAAATCTTGGAAAATAAACTCTTCCAAGACCGACAAATCCACTAGGTATCCCGGGGTCTTATAGATTGGAAGCACAAAACGACTTGCGAAAACATTTTCCTATTCGATTTCAAGAGGCCAGAAACTGAATGTCAGAGACAGATTGAAAAAAAAAAAAAAAAAAAAAGGGAAAATCTTACCTTTGTCCCCACCGCCAGTTAGTTTGGAATAATCGGAAAGGACCCCTTTAAAAACACTTCTCTTGGACCCTCTTATTCCAGTAAAGCCTTCAGTTTTATATCGGATTCACCAGATCGAAAATGCGGGTCCGTCCGTTCAGAATACGGGCAGTCGACGCACCCAGAAAAATCGTCTTGTCTAAATTATTGTGAACTATTTTTCTAAGGTTTATAGATCCGGTATTGGGTGGATAATAAGTTAGTTGGATCCCCACATGTCCTAAGAGTGCTTTTTTTCAGGCAATACATATGCGTCTATTTTCATTATTAATATTGAAGAGTCTTTCCCTTAGCACCAAAACAAACGTGTTGCTATGGCTTTCCATTAATATTTTGGTAGGCGAATAAAGGAAGGCAGGAGAAATCTAATAGTCATATGGTGTAATCTTCGTTAAAATCCGACGATATGGAAAGAAATGATCTTCTTTAAGACGATCAAATTATTCGAGGAATACAGAAAAAAAGATTTTTAAGAATTAAAAACAAGCACCAACAAAAGTCGTTTTAATCTCAAACTGAAGAAGTGTAAAAACCGATCTAAACGAATAAGAGAAAATAGATTTGAAACATAACTTTGCATAACTTGCTTTTTTTAATGGATATAGTTAGTTAAGGTTGCTCAAAAGTGCAACTAATAAGAATAAACAGTAAGTTTAGTAGTGACTAGTGATTAAACGACCCACTTTTTCGTGATTGAAGCCAGAATTACATATGTATGTAACAACCGAATAATCATCAGTTTCTCCCTCAAATCCACAAGTGGATATCATGTTCAGTTCTGTTTTCATGACATTTCTTTAGACTATAGTACACAAACAGAATGAAGATTCTGTAAATAAAATCTTCTAGTTGCCTCGTTTGCGAGGATAACTTAAATGTAGTCTACATGCTTAGATGATTTCACGTTATTATTGCAATATACGATAGGTTTATACATCAAGAGTTTAAAAAATAACTACCCCGTAGTAGTACTATTTCTTGCAGCCACCGAAGTCAACCTTGATAGGTCAGGAATGTTTTAAAATACGTAAATAATAATGATGAATGATGCATTAGTCAATCAATCAATCAAATGAGATTTTATTCAATTACTAAGTACTTGTGCGTATAGTGGTGTAAAAAAAAAGGGACAAACTTAATATGGTACCATTTGTTATGTAACGTACGTGAAACTGAACAGTTTTACTCAACAGAAATTGACAATGAAAGAAAAATAATGGAAAGGCTACGAGTGTGATTTTAAAAATATGTTGAAACACTGAGTTGAAAGTAAATGGGGGAAAAAAACGGGATATACCCTACACAGCTGATCGAAACAATACATCGTACGTAATCAGTCCAAGTAGTTTAAAATATACTATTTGAAGAAATAATTACCATATTCATCTTTTAATCATTCAGATTTTTCTGAAGTGAAGATTATTCTAATAAGTTAGTCAATCGAAAATGTTTGTTTACATAAAGAACATTAACAGAAAACAACGATAATATGTTGATCCATTAAATTCAAGTATGTGAACCGGACAGTTCTACACAAATAAACAGAAGTTAATAGTAGAAACATCATAACAGCAAAGCTTGAAGTAAGAAAAATGCATTCAAATTGGAGTAAATGAATAACAAGCTTAATATTCCTTACACAATTGGTTAGAACAAGGCTAAGCAGATCTTTCTTTTAGTCTTTCATACAGTTTTTTTAGTATCAGTCGGTGAAGACCTGGACAGGAACAAAAAGTTGAAGGCAAATAGACCGTGAAGTTTGAAATAAATAACAATTAGTATCTTTTAATTATTTAAAAATAAATTCTAGTCAGTAGGCTGTAAGTAGTTGATTGAAAAATGTAAGTGGTTGCAAGGAGCAGAAAAAAAGAGACCAACATGTTGATCTTGATCGATGTTCAATTTATGTACCCAAGTACGTGAACCAAAGAATTCTATAAATAAGCAGAAATTGGTAGTAAAAACATTATAATGGCAAAGCCTCTACGTATGATTTTCTTTAAAAGAACTAAGACACTAATTTGAAGTAAATAACAGAACAAGAATGTGCTCTATACAGCTGACTGGTAAGGTAAAAACAGATCGTTATACGACAATGAAAGAAATATAAGTATTCCATTTTTCAGTATCAGTAGGTGAAGAAAGGACTAGTCCTATGAGTTGAAATTAATTACGAAAATAAGTATTAGCTTTAACAAGTGAATGGTTAATTAAAAAATAAACATTAAACAATAGTGGCAATAAATACACAGCTGATTGGACTGGGAACAAGTTAGTAAAAATGAAAACCAGTTCAAATTATACCATGAAATAACTTATTACTATTTCTATCCTGTAATCACTTAGTATTTTCTTGTAGGTAAAGTAAATACTTATTGGATGGTAAACAAGGAATTCATTAAGAAACAAACAATAATAAGAATATACGAAACCTGACACAGCTGATCGGAACAAGTAAGGTACCTAGCTAAAAACAGATCGTTACCATGATCACTATTTCTACCTCTTGACTATAATTTCTTTTTCAGTACAAGTAGGTTACACGAAGACTAAAGTTGTGCAATAAATGAATAGTAGTTAATTGAAAATAAAATAATCAAAGTTATGGTATTAACGAACAACTTACCCTCCAATCGAGGTTTCTAAAGCCGAAGCCGAGAACTGAGTTTGTAGTCTAATATCATCGTCTTCCCTTTTGAGGAGATGATGATGGTTAGAAGCCGAACGATCGCTGTTGTTTGGGTTCTTTTCATCTTCAATAATTACACCATCCCTGAAATGATGATGCGACGATGTATTAACTGCATCGTCCATATCAGATTCAATAAATACAGCAGTCATTGAAGACATATCTTCTTCATCGTCTTCTTCGTCTCTATCATCTTCGGGTCCATGATGATGATCAACAACATGACCCACTGCGGCCGCATAACAACCTAACAGCCTAAAAGGTGATTCTTCTCCATCGTCTTCATCGAAACCAGCCGCCCCAGAGTCATGATTACTCCCTTCCTCGTCCATATTTACATATCAGGGCCTCTATTAATCCTTAACTTCGCGGTTTGTGATGATAAATAACTACGTTGTTGTGTTACGAGTAAAATCCTCGGGCAAAATAATCCCTATCTTCTTCCTCAAAAAACGATCAACAAGGGGGATAACTCCCAGGGTTGCCAAATAGTTGGAAACGTTTCTGGCCAAAAACACACAAGAAAATGGCCGAATTTAAAAAATTTTCAAGACAATTCAATTATTACTATCATTAAATGAAATACAGTAACTCAATTATATCAACTTTGATGACTGATGTTATTATATAAATACAACTAAAATTTAGGATGAATTGAATAAGTAATCAAAATTAATAAAGATTGGTCATAAAAAAATGCAATACAGCACTACTCATCAAAAATAAGAATTTACCAAAAATACTGCTGCAACAAAGTCAACACTTTTGTAGAAATGGCTGAAAGTGATGGTCCAGTTTAGCATTACAATTACATTGTAAATAGAACCACCAGCTTATCCTCATGAGATTGACTTGTATCAAACTAATTTCCCGAGAACACGAAGATCTTATAGATAGAAAGTACGAAAAATTACATGCAAATTTTTTTTCCATCTTTAAAATATAATGTCTGAAGTAAATAAAAAATGCCCTAAAATGTCCAAATGTTGAATAAGGCCTAACCAGTCCATGGCCAAATACTTGACTGGGTTTGTCAAATTTGACCATAAAATGGCCAAAAATGGCAACCTTTGAAAAAAAATGACGATCCGACACGATTAAAACAAACTCCTCATGATTAGCCCATTTCATTTCTTGATCATCCAATCAAACAACTGGTTATGAGCCTCGCTCGCTTTATTTTCATTCTCCTCCATCTTTGATTTTTACTGGAAACGGAAGAGACATACCGGAAGTCAGCCTCATTTCAAAGTTGTGCGCTTGCGCAGATTGCTTCTACCCGGTCTTTTAGTAATAAGTCTTCAACATGGTGAGTATACGCAATTTTTCTCTCTCTTAAATCTGGATCCATCTCCGTTTTTAAGACCTGGTTATCGGTTTATTATCGATTCGTTTCAATTTTTGTAAATTATGGCATGTGAATATTTCATTATTTTGCGTGTTTTTTGTTTCTGTTCCGATTGTAGATGTGTTCAATATATGTTAACAATCCCGACTTATCGCCATGCTGGCTTTTACCTTAATAGATCGTCACGTGTGATTCCCACGAATGTGTAGACAGTCTTTTATTTTCAACTTTTAAAATTCGATCTATTGCCTACGAGAATCCCTTTAGTAACGTTGACATAATCATATTCAAGATACCAATCGATTTAGGGAGAACTTCTGTAATCTAACCATCGGCTTCATACGCCATTATATGCAAACTCAACCGTTATGATAATGGCTAAAATTCGCTTTCACTGAAGTGATGAATATTACTTCGTGATGCTGTGAGAGGAAAAAACAGAAATGATGTTACTTCCCATTTTGAATATTTATTTGTTAAGGATTACAGCAATTGAAATATTTTGATATGTGCAAAACTTGAGGGGATAGGAAGTGATCCGTAGTTAATCTCTATTAGCTTTTACGGTTGAATCGTCGTCAGAATTTGTTAGGATAGTTACTAATGAGCGTAAATGATTCTAACTTTTATTCTTCTTGATAACCACGTGTGTTGAAATTCAAGTGATTTATTTTACGACTAATTGATATGTACACGTGTGTTCAGGAATCAGGAATTAAAACATGTCATTTTTCTCAAACCTCAACATTTACCTTCTTGAAATGGAAAGCAATGATGTACTTGAGTCCATCAAAGTTTTGATTTCTGGATGTATCTAACTTTCAACATGGTGTTCGATGTATACATATGAAGATTTCTTGACTCGAGTCAGAAAGACCTCTCGACGATTCAAAATGGTGTCACAACTTCCAATCGTTCAATTCTTCATAACCGTTGTTGAACTCAAACCGAATGCAATCCCCACGTTTTGTTGCCAGAAACTAATTATCTATCGACCTGATGATTTTACACTGCAGAATTTCACATCCCCTTCCATATTTTGAATGAATTTTCTTATTTAATCTCTCGCATTTTACACGATTGAATACGGTCTATTGCAATCCACCTGTTCTTCGCAGTAATATTACTATAAGTACGTTGAGCTTAGCTTAGTACGGCATGAACGGTCCAAGTTATTCAATTTTTTCTATGTATTTGACTGGCATTTATTCCCAAATATAAAATGAGCACATGATTGTTCATTTCGTTGAGAATTACCAAATTCTTTTTTTTTTTTGCTTCAACTTGATCAATATTTTTCAGCATGACGATTTCATTGTTTTTTAGGGTTACCGTGGCCGAAGAAAGCACGTAAAGCGCTTATCAGCTCCCAAACATTGGATGCTGGCTAAACTCGGTGGAGTATTCGTAAGTATATCATTTCCATTTTCATTCATTTATTCATATACGCATGCACCTAGCGTACAGGTGAGGAATGGTTGATTTTCATCTAAATTCCTCTCCTGAATTTCTTTAATCAGAATCCAGATAGTTACATTCAATGAAAATACTATGTCCAAATCTGATTTTGATCCTTCATTTCATGAATTAAAAGCATTCGATGTGTTGCTCTGGTTAATTCAGACGAAGTTTCCATTCTGCTAGATTTTTATGAAATCTTTCGAGTTGTAGTGGAATTTCTGTAATATCCACGTTCCTTTTCTCTTGTGTATTTATAAAATGATTCTTTTTCTTCCTTCTGTGTAGGCTCCCCGACCCAGCACCGGACCACACAAGTGGAGGGAATGTCTTCCCCTCATTCTGTTCCTCAGAAACCGTCTGAAGTACGCGCTCACTTCGGATGAAGTTAAAAAAATCGTCAAGCAAAGATTGATTAAGGTTGATGGCCAAATTAGAACTGATCCCACATATCCATCTGGATTTATGGGTAAGTAACACTGACAGTCCCTCTCAGTTCCCGTTGGTATCGAATGAAAAATTATCATTGGATCGATTTTTCTCCTGTGATGAATGTGCGTAATTTATTTGTCGTTGGAACCGATATTTTTTTCATTAAAAAAAAAAAATGTATGCATGTGCATGGCACAGGGTTTAGCTTGTGTAAAATTGTCGCATTGGGTTGTGATAGGGGCACCCCCACATACACACACTACCCTCCAAAGGGAGTTGAATACAGAAATTTTTAATATTCGTTATATTCAATTGGTAATCGAGTCCCTTGCCTCAATGTTTTGGGCTATGTTGATGTAAAATTAAGATGTAGAGTAAGGTGTGAAGTCCTTGACGTAAGTGAAATAAAGAATCCATGACAGCTCTGTTTACCTAAACCTCTATATTGCACATGTTCCAGAGAGAAATGTTTTGGATTCCATTTCTTTGTCATAAGTTCCACCTTCTGGCCTCTGAACTTCCTAAAATATGTGTATGTTGCATACTCTTGAGAGAACAATGACAATACAGAGTATTTGTGTCATCTGTTGTTGGAGAGCCATAGTACTGAAAATGTTGTCAGTCCTTGATGTATGACATGGATTTCAGTTGGAGATTTTTGTTTTGCTCTGCACATTTAATTGGGATGGACTTGTTGAAATAGTGTGCGATATGTCTGTTAAGTGACTAGCTGCATATAAATGAGAAATTGATTTGATTAAAAGATTTCATATTTCCTGTGACAATTTTTTTTTTCACCCTTGAACCCTTGTTCCGGCAACATTCTGCAGTTTTCTTTGTGTATATCTGAATGATTGGAGAGGGTCTTGACTTCATACCTTGGAATAGATAGTTTTCTAAATTATTGACAATATCTGAAATGTCTCTATTGTATCTATCTCCTGGCATCATCCAATTCCAATTATGTTTCTTTGTAGCAAAGTTGGAAAATAAAATGCCAACATTAAATCTTTCAGACGGTCGCTATCTGGTATTTTTCTATTTGGTAGCATCACCAACTAAAGAAACATTATTTTCATTTGATTAAATGTTGCCTTTGATTAATCTTAGGTCATGTGACCAACTTGCTCTCATGATACATTGTATTTCTCTCGGCAAATTGAGGTTTGTGTACCATAATGCCAAAATCGCTTGAAAAAAAAAAGATATTTTGCATGTGTTATTCTCTTTTGAGGTATTGATTGTGATGTTTGCAAAAGTGAAAGAAAACTTGATGGAAGGAATCTTTTTGTTTTCAGATGTCATTACCATTGAAAAGACTAACGAGCATTTCCGTTTAATCTATGATCCTAAGGGCAGATTTGCTATTCACCGTATCAAGCCTGATGAAGCCAAGGTGAGTAACATAGATTTTCTTTCCTTTTTTGTGTTTTTTTTCCCGATTTGAAGAAGATTTATAACGAAAGATAGATTCTATATGGCAAGGTATTGGCTCATTTGAGCTTTCAATTCGAGGTTTCTCTGAGATTGAGATGGACTTGTTGATCTAGAATGGAATTTTCCCAAATTTCATGACAATGATTTGAATGTCAAGGGCATTGGGGAATCTTTTACATAAACTAGATATTATACCAGTGATAAAATAGCATACATTTTGGATTTCTTGAAGGCAGTTCAGAAAATAAGATTTATGAATTTACCGAAATCAAGTGCATTTCTAAGAGTCCATCATTAGACAGGGGAAACAAGTCACACACTCCTTTTTAGATGGATTAAAATGGTCTGATTCTGAAATTGATATAACACTTTTTCTCCATCTTGCTCTGATTAGTGAAATGCCAACAAAAATTCTTTCCATCTAATCTTTGTCAAATACCTCAACAGATTCTGTCCAATGGTGGAAATTTGAATTGATATTTTCTTTTGAATGGTTAACATCAAAGCCAAAATGTCTGACTGATATCTTGAGTCAAAATATTGTTGAAATGAATTCTTACAGCCAATTGCTATCCGCACTTGACATTGTTAGTTATCATTAGTAGATACATTTAGACTAGGTTCCATAAATTTTGAATTTTGTCAACATTTTTCTTTCATCCAGTTGGTTTTCAGTATGAACCAAAGAAAAACCAATGAAGTGTGATTTTTACAAGCAGAGTTGTATTAACTTAGTTGTAGAGTATTTGGATGTCACCCAAACCAACAGACCGGAATCGGGCAGCTAGAATAATTTACTGACATATATAAAAATGTCCTAACATCAACCCCAGGTACAGATAGGAGATGGTCCTTTGCAGAAAAAATGGCCTGTGAGGTGAGGGGTCCCCACATCAACTCCGAAGTACCTGATCAAAAAAGATAGCATTGGAATTTTTTTAAGAATCGTCCTGGTACCCAAAGCTTGCAATGCAAATGGGGAAGCTGATTCTGATTTAATTTCCTTCTGCGATTTATCGATGATATATGTCCCCCCCCCCCCCCATTAAGTTATGGGGTGGGGGCAAAGAAACATAACTGAGCAGACATTTAGGAAGGTAAATTTCTAACAGTAGAATTTTAGTGAAAGATGAGACTAGATCAATACGTCAAAAAATAATGGGCTCATTTGTCCTTGTCTCTCCGCATTATCAGGACTTCCAACAATCAGTCACTACAGAATATTTCCTTGAAGATGATAGACAGGAATTGCTGTCCAACCAAAGGGATGTTTTCCATTGAAACAGTTACACAACCTAAGAGTAGACAGTTTGACTACCATGTTTATTGATCAAATATTGAGCTCTACTGTGTACTAAAGGAGGCCCAAGCAGGAAAGGGTTGGCATTCATCAAAGCCAAATTTGTCCCCATTTGATATCTCTGGGCAAATTTTTACCTAAATAAGTTCTTCCATTTGGCAGGGCAGCGTTACCAAGTGAAAATTCGTTTGGGTTTCATTCTATTGATTTTTTTTTTTTTAATCTTTTATCTTTACTGGAAGGATCCATTGTTAACAAGGGATGATAGATATTTTCTCGCCAAACTTGGAGAACAAAGATCACACGTGTTGAATTTATCTTTAATTAGTTTGGAGAGATGTGAAAGGATCAAATCTTCACTACTCATGAAAAGATACTCCATGGTTGGGCAAGTGTATTATATTTGAAATGATTCTGTCTAGAGTGAATTGATACAATTATGATGTTTTTTCTTTATTTGTATGTACTTGTGTACTGATTAAATTGCAAGATGGCATACATCGAAGCCAAATTTGTCCCCCTTTGATATCTTTGGTCAAAATATTGCCTAAATAAATACTTTCAGACGGTCGCTACCCAGTCATTCTTATTGCTGGGCAGCATTACCAAGTAAAGGTACATTTGAACTTCAACCTATCAATTATTTTGAGCACTTCGTGAATTTTTGTCTTAATTCACATATGATGTTTTTTGTTTTTCAGTACAAACTATGCCGTGTGAGGAAAGTACAAACTGGCCCAAAGGGAATCCCATTCTTGGTGACACATGATGGTCGTACTATTCGCTATCCTGACCCACTCATCAAAGTGAACGACAGTATCCTGCTTGATCTGGCCTCGATGAAAATTAAGGAGTTTATTAAATTTGATTCAGGTGAGTGATGAGTTGCTCATGGACTGAATTTAAGATTTATATTGCACTCCTACTGCAGTCTTTGAGAAAATCAGTCTTTGTTTGGTCTACCAGTTGATCTTAGTGGGGGGGAAATTAATGGATATGTTCCCCCTCATGATCCTGAAAGTAAGACGCTACTTTGAAAGCCCCTTGTAAATTTAAATGGCATGACGTAATTGCCAATTTGAGTATCCTAGATTGGAAAAAATGTGTATGGTGAACCCCAAATTATTGTAGGGTATTTTATTTGAGATGATTCTGTCCAGAGTGAATAGGAACCTTTTTCATATACTTATTTTGATTAAATTGCAAGATGGCATACATCGAAGCCAAATTTGTCCCCCTTTGATATCTTTGGTCAAAATATTGCCTAAATAAATTCTTTCAGACGGTCGCTACCCAGTCATTCTTATTGCTGGGCAGCATTACCAAGTAAAGGTACATTTGAACTTGATTCCATGAATCATTTTGAGCATTTAATTTTTTTTTTTTTTTTTTTTTTTTTTTCTCCAATATTATCAGTTTGAACTATAGAAATAGGGTCAGATTTTTCTGACTGGGTATTAGTGAAATCTGACCTTACTTTTTATCTTCGGAGTTTTTTGTTTTTTGTTTTCTTAGTTCATGTTTATCAGAAAATGAACAAAGATATAAGTGGTGATTCATTATTAGATGGGATAATTCATAACTTGGTTTTGAAAATTTTACTTAAGATGAAATATGATTTGTTCCATAATGGTGGCTCTGTGTGTGAGTTCTATGTTTTTTTCACCTTGTCTCTGCAGGTAACCTGTGCATGATTACAGGAGGTCACAACATTGGTCGAGTTGGTGTCATTACTCACAGAGATAGACATCCAGGATCATTTGATATTGTCCATATCAAAGACACACTTGGCCACATCTTTGCCACTAGGTAAGTCGGGCAAAAATTTGTTCATTTCTTTTCTTTTTTTTTTAAATTTCTGCTTTAACTTATTACTATTGTCACCCAACTTCTTTTTTTCTTGCTTGATTCAAGTTGTAGAACAGGGTTTGAGGATTTGGTTGAAAGGAAAATCATTTTATTTCGAAGGGGTGGTGAAATTTTTCATTGTTTCAAGATGAAAGAAAATTGAATGCTTTACAATAATTCAGCTTTACTCATACCAGTACAGAAAGAAAACAATGATGGCTCTAGAGGGATTGGATTTTCTGCTGGAGATTGAGGGAATTGATGAGAATTAATAATGGTGTAATAATTCTTTAGTGTCATTGTAACAATCTTTCAACTGGGTAGAATCTCTAATTTGATATTTCAATTTAACTGTGCAATGGAAAGGTTTATACCTGTTCGTTCTCATCTCTCTATTCTTCAAGTAGGTATTGATTCTTATTATTCTTTATTTTTCCAGGATTAAGAACGTGTTTGTGATTGGCAAAGGAAACAAACCTTGGGTATCTTTGCCCCGAGGCAAGGGTGTCAGGCTGACTGTTTCTGAAGAGAGAGACAAGAGGATTGCTGCTAAGCAACAACAATAAACATGTAAACAGTCAATAAAAAAAATTGAAAATTTGCTCTATCTGAATTTGCCTTGAATTTTAATTTCCACCTCTTCGTAAATCAATGTCAGTCAGTCCTCTTTCTAAGTTGCCAATGTGAACTAGTTTTTCTGTTCTTGAATCACTGAAATTGATATGAAGCTGGGAAGTTGGAAGCATCATTTGATGATGGAGGCTGTCTTGCAGGGTGTTGAATTACTGATTATGCCTATCGTACAATCATATTGACAAATGTCTTTTGAAATTCAGTCGAGAGTGGTGTTTACGGTGAATGCCTGTTAACAATTGCCTCTCTTGACCCTTCCAATCTTAGTTGTCAATCCAAATGTTATACTAACATGGATTAGTTTTTGCATGAAATCTTATCCCACTGGTGAGCAATCTAACTTACTCCCCTTCTACCCTCGTATTGAACTGCCTAACTTTCATTCCTTTTCTCTCTCCTTACCCCTTAGTAAACTACATTTGCCTCTTTTTTTTTTTTTTTTTTTTTTTTTCTTTCTCCCTATCCCCTCTGCAAATTATCCAACTTCCCTTTATCTAGTCCTTCTCTCTTGCCTTTCAATAAACTCCCATTTATAATACTAGATTGAGTAATGATTCCATTTAATTTATTATAGGGGAAAAAAATAACTGGTTTGCTAAACCAAATCTTGACACCCCCCTCCCCAAGTCACTTGAAACTTCCATGAAAAGATATGAAGAAACTAACAGATGAAATGTTCCACGAAAACCTTTCATTGTATCATTAGCTTTATTGAACTTATTCTAAAACTCTGGCATGATGGTTTTGGATCATGACCGACAGATAGGGTTTCACCCACTATTTTTCCCTATCAATAATTACAGGAATCTCATCTTGGGTTGTTTCTCAACAGCTTGGCATTATCTATTAATTGAGAATGAAGGTTTTCATTATGAGCTTGCAGTGGTAATTGTTGTAGAAATGAAATCACATGCAACTTCTGTTACTTTTGATTGTCCAATGGGTGAATTTTTAGTATTTTTCTAGACTTCTGGCTTACAAGTCAATGTCCTCTTTGAAAAAAGATCTGCATCAGTTGGCAAACTGGTTCCCAAAACCTATGGTGTTGCATTTTCTGGAAAGGTACCCTCCATTGAGAATCTTTGAATCTTGAAAGATTAAATAGCGTGAAATGAAACAGTTGTCATTGAATCATATTGCAGACTTTTTCAACGTTCACTGGACTCCTCCCCCCCATACCTTCGTCTCGATTGTGGGAGGTAAGAACTGCAGAAAGGTGTTAACAGCTTCTATAACAACTATGCAAAGAGATGCTGAATTGTATTTTTCATTTTCAAGTGAACTTGCAAAAGGTGTGAAGTACCAGTACCTCAACTTGGTTGTTGGTATCAGAAGTTTAATCTCTACCAATGTGTAGATGGGATACTGATTTTATAGGCATGCTTACAGGGTTCTGTGGCAGATAAACCATCTCCAGAATCATAGTTCGTGCTATTTAACCTTCAGTCTCATTCGGCTTTGTTCTCTCGCAGGTTTAGTGAATATCGTAAAATCTTGAAAGAGAAGAGCGGGGCAAGTTGAACTAGTTCTCATTAGTGAGACAATGCTCAGCGTCTCTTGCAGGGTAGGAGGATCGGAACAACACTCTCCAAATCTAAAAATGAACTATTTGTGACACTTTGAGTATTCTGGGCTCCCTTCAAAAATTTTTGAAGACCTTGTAAGAACCACTGCTCTCTAAAACTTTCTTGATTTGTATGCAGATTGTGTTTTCCAGCAATTCGATCTTCTGGCCTAGATAACATCAGAAAATAAAATGGCTGGGTCAGAGCTAGGTGTTACACCTTGTAACTATTTGCCCCTTATTAAAAGATTGACTAAGAGCCCCAGGTGTTATTCAAATCTCAAGAGAGGCCCACCGAAATCACCACACAGCTATATCATGTTTAGTCCATTATATCAACCAAGACACGGGAGAAGACGCAATAACAAATCTCAAGAAAAAGAACAAAACTCTCCGAATGAACTCTTTCAGAAATCTGCTGGAGACAGAAGCTATTTTGTAAAGCTTGTTTGAAGAGTCACAATCCTAGAGAACTAGTTACTAATTACCTCATGCCATGTAATGAGTTACACTTCTGGGTCAAGTAGTATATTATTACTTCAATTCGTAGGGGCTAGTTACGATTTTCGCTCCAATAAAAAGAACAAAAAAATTCAAGACATTCCTTCTGTGACAAGGTCATGTATTTCTATCAACATTGCATCATTCTCAATATAACAGAAATTATTGTTCACAGAAGGAATGTCTTGAATTTTTTTGTTCTTTTTATTGGAGCGAAAATCGTAACTAGCCCCTACGAATTGATTTTGTACTAGTCAGTCCTACTGGGCAGGGCGTTGGCAAACCGTTCAAGGGAGAGAACTTATATGCTCATTCAATATTGTCTGTCCAATCTTCTTGATTATTCCCCTTGAATACGCACAATGAAATTGATTATGAAAGAGTGCATGGATAACCAGTAGTGGTTGAGTCTGGATAAAAGCTATGATTTCGAACGCTGATATAAGACTTGCAAACCCTCTGTAATTGGAAGATCAGTACAGTACAATCAATTGAGCTTTGAGCCCATTGAATATGCATTCCGAAATGGTTCTATTAATCTGGGGTATTATGAGGATGGTACTCACTGGCTCTGGATCGGAAACTTTAATTTGGTTTACCAAAAAAAAGCTGAAATAGTAGTCATGATTGGGTTGAAGAAAGACAATTGAGTTGATCAAAGGTGAAGATAGAAACTATTTTATTGATTATTTTATTAAAAAACAAAACAATTAGAAATTCAAATAAATCTGGTCTTGTATTAAAACTTGGGTAGCTCCCTAGAATGCATGCGAAAGAGGAGTCAACTCCTGTCAGCCGTATAATTAACTGAGGATTATCTCTTGAGAAAAAAATTGTTTTTGCTTTGAATAAATTAAATTGTATTTGTGCACCGTTTCAACATTAAGTGTGTTTAGAACAAAGGTTTGTACGGAAAACAAAGTTGTTGGATTTATTTTATTAGTGCACCGTTTTTTACCCTGAGTTGTGCGAGTGTGTACAACGTTAAAAGTTGATATTATTTTTCTCTGTTGATTAAATAAGGAATTCCACCTCCTTGTTACATCACGGATAAGGTAAGAAGTCATGTACTCTGATTGAGTGGACAATCTACCCGTTAGGATTGGATGGAGGGTTCAGTGGAAATTCCCAACTACATCAAAAACCTGAAAATAGGTCAGGGGAAAACGTTGTGACCATAAATGTGAACAGTGGTCCGACAAAATCAGAATGTAATAATAATGATGGGATGTTCAAAATATTCTGTGAAACCCACTGGTCGACCGAAGACTTTTTGTAATGCACACATTATAAGAGATAATGAGTCATATCAAGACATTTTGCGCTCATGGAAAAGGCGTATTATTATTTGTTACCTCGAAGTTGGACAGAGGTTATTTATTCACTGAGGATTGTCCACACAATTTCTGCAAAACGAATTTCATGACATTTGATAGAACAGTGAATGAGGGATTAAATGGTAGGGCGGATCCAGAATTTTCTTTTATGATTTTGTTAACATAGTAAGATAGGACAACTTTTCATCTGTGGACCCTTGGGTCTACTTTCTTCCTGATGTTTAAAATGACCTGCCTGACAGTATCATTAGATCTTTTGTTAACATATTCGCCGATGATACCACGCTCTATAAGCATTCTTCTAGCGACTTTAGTCACCAAGACATGGCATCTGATCTTTCTTCCGGTCAAACTTTGACAATTAATTGGGGAAAAGTGGCTTGTGTCATTCAACAAAAACAAAAACCAAGCTTCTATCTTTCCATCCTCATTGTAACACTCTTCAATCTCTATCCAATCCAGATGGATGGAACCACTCTCAAAGTGACCCCATGCTTTGGTAAACCTCTTAGCCTCAAGTTCATACCAAGCTTGAAGTGGAACTCTTATAGCTCATCTGTTGCCTTGGGTACAGCGAAAATGGTTATAACGCTCCAGAAAATATTCGACCCAACCTGCCATCTTGAATCTCTTCAAGAGATAAATATGACCTAAAATGGAATAATTTTCACACATGTAGCTTTAATACGGCATAGAATCGAGTGCGTTGGTGATCAGCTATTCTCATTTCTCCAACCACTCTCCCATCAATATGATGTAGCGATCCTGGCACTTCTCTATCGCTATTTTCATGAAAAGTATTCAGAGGAGCTCCATCACCTGGTTTCACCGATGAGAAATTTTCCAGTTCCATGATTTGCTACCTCTAGTGAATCCTATTCACACTCTGACCATTCTATGTGCCCATACCAATTTTCACTTCAACGGCTGTTTTGTGGAACAAACTTCTCCCAGAGTGCTTTCCTGTTGGATCTGTCTTTTCAGATCCAGAGTCAATAAATATCTTCTGAACCTGATATTTCTTTAATCCTATTTCTAGGGTGGCCCCTCGGCTTAGAAGTTGAGTAGAATAAATAAAATAACCAAGTAATATCATCACACACCGTCATGAATAAGTATGATGAACTGCATTGTATTAGTTTTTAAAAGCATCGGTGATATGTGAAAGATGTATAATTATTACATGCTTTTGTAACGACATAGTCTGTGATCTATAAACTGACTGTTGAGTTTTTCGTTATGATGGCGTTGGTCGAGGTATGCTCTCTCTTATTGCTTTCTTGTTATAACAGGTCACCACAATTTCTTTACGCGTCTTGATGAACACTTGTTAAACTTTTCTCATAAAATGTCCAATATTCACATTAGTCGTTAATAGCTATAGGTGTAGCGAAGGCTATTTGAAAATGCCTCGAGCTCCCAATGAAAGGAGGTCCACAAAAAGCTCTTTAAATTGTCATTCATCTACAGCATTTCTACTGAGATTATAGAATCACAAGGATACATTTGTATATACGTGAATTGAATAGATAATAATTCAGCTTTTGAGGGTTTGTTTTCCACCCCTAGAGCGGGCCTCCGAGAGGAATTTTATGAGTCGGTGCAAAGCTGTTTTTGTCACCACACTGCTCGAACAACCTCATCCTATTTTCATCAGCTATAACTATTTTTAGAATGCCATACTGTATTGATTGGCTGGTAAATAATAGAGTCAGTAAACCTATTTTATTAATGGACATTTTGTATCAACTTTGAAATTAGGATACACAGCTCTCTACCCTAGAAACATTTCGGTTCCAAGTCCGCAGTTCCCTGGCAACCCATCTGCTAACAACGCCTTCAAAGCTGATACAGGAAAAGTGAAAACGATAAAATACCTTTTTTGTTCATGTCGACTGAAAACTACTAACACTAAAATGGATCAAAATGGGTCCGGTTAATCACTCAATAAAAACTGTCATGTTACCAACGTCTTTTGGTAGTATGCTGTGTTCGGTGTGACTAATTAAAACATTAGAAGAAGAGGCGATCAGTGAAAAATCATTTCTCTTTTATTGGTCAGTCGGAGATCACTGAAAAAGTCCAAAATTAAAAAAGCTGTCGGACATAAAATAACAGACCAATTTAGCATCAACTTACATTGCGAATTAAACCCCCACCCACTGAAAACCTTGTGGGGTGGATTTTCTGAAGACAAAATTTATTATCGTGACATAATAGAAAGTAAATGTTTGAAATTTCAGCCCTCCAGCTCTATTAGCGCTACTTGTACACGTTACACATAAACAATTTTTAATGGAATTTTCTGATATCTTTTAGACTTTCAAAAAATCTTGCAAATTTGCATGAATACTTCTATAAACATTTTCTAAAAATGCCTTCATCTATTTTTGGAAATCTGAATAAAAACATTTAATGGAGTTTTCTACTTTTTAAATAACTGTTGTTTTTTTTTTTTTATCAGTGTTACCGGGCACACTAATTGACCCAGAACCTTACAAATTTGCGTGATTACTCCACTAGATATCTTCCAATTACAGTTTTTTTGGGGGGGGGGGCTTAACGGAAATTTAAAATATTTCTAATGGAATTTTCGGGGGGACAGGTAGGTTCTGACATTTTTTAAAATCTTTTGCCAGTGCTACCGCACACACCATTTGGTCCAGAACCTCCCAAAGTCACATAAGTACATCTTCAAGCCACCTTATGAGATGGTTATCTTAATTTTTGAAAGAATGCTTTTTTTTTTTTCGAAAAAAAAAAAAGATATAATTTTGGAGTACAATAATCAGTCTTTGAAATGAAATAGTTGCAGTATCAGCAGAGACATTGAAAAAAAGATAAGTTTAATCTGACTCCATTGATTATTCTAGAACTCAAATCCTACCTCAGTAACATTTTAAATATTAAACCACTTACTTATTTTATATAGTAACGATACGATTTAGTCATAATAACTATGGCTATAATAGCAGTAGTAGTAATAGCTAGTAGTAATAGTATGAATAGTGCTAATCTTTCTGTGGGAGCTGCTGCTAGTATTGGGGATATAGAAAGAATAATAGTTTACGTTTATAGAAATAAGATTTCTTCTGTTTCTCTTTCTCTTCGAGTGGGCAAAATATAACAACAATGTGAATGCATATGAGAGTGAATAAGGTTGCATGCAATATGAAAAAGATGCAGATGCAATTGCATGCAGAATGAATACAAAATACAATGTAATTTAAAAAGAATGTGTTTATCATAGATATGCATGAATTTGATCGATGCAGCTATAGTTCTCATTAGTAGAGAAGGAGAAATACGTTTTTTCTCTTGGTATTCTACGTAATGTGATAAAGATATTAATGCTCGTTGTAGGTATATAAGTGGATAGAAGTGCAAATGATTGCTATTGTCATCATATGAAATCGCGTATTGTTCATGCGTGTATATAGAAAGAATTAATGTGGTAGTTCGTATGTGTACTTAAAAGAGTGTTTGTACAAATCAAAATGGAGAAAAATCGTGGAAGGTTGACTTTGGAAAAATCATTTCGTAATCACCTACTGGTTGACATGAAAAAAATTGCCAAAGACTGAATTGAACAAGGTGTACGTGATGGATGTGAATTGTCGCTCTCGTAGAATTTCGGATTGTGTCACATCTTCAAGATATCATTGAAGGCGAAAAGAAGTTTGGTTTTTGCCTGGCTTTTGAGTCGCTACGGCACATCATATTAGAGATTAGGTGGTTAATTCGATGTATTTGACTGAAACGAAATTCTAATTACCTGCAAAGCACTGGTGTGTAGAGAAATGGTGTGATTAGAATTTGTGTACTGGGAGGTTCCAGCGGAATGTGTTTTATTGTTTTCAATCTAATAACCGTAAATTATTTTATTTTTGGAGTTCACAATGAAAAAGTAATACGTATCCTATTATAACATATACACATGCATGTTTCTTCTTGTTTTATTTCTTGGGAAAAAATCTGCCATTATGATATCTGAAAGAAAAGGTACAACTGATCAGAATTGATAATGATATAATATGGACGAAAATAATAGAATGGAGTCATTGATATTCTTTAATGAAAATAAGCTTCTGAATAAGGGTTGGTGAAAACGAAAATTCTTTTGATACATCGCAATATTTTAAAGTTGCCAATCGAGAAGTTTCAAATTGAAATGCTTTTCCCCCAAGATTCTGATAAGTAATCTTGCATAATGTTTTCGTAAAACCTATGAATTTAAAAAGAAAAAAATTATCGAACACAGAAATATCTACCTCTTGACTTTGTACCCTTGCTCGCTGTTCATACCCTCATCGAGGGTTTAGGTGCCAAATAAATACAAACAATTCTTAGTAGGACCCACTTCCGACTTGTTAGGCCTGTCGAAGTTTATTTTCTGCTTACAAAACCTGGTATTTCCCAATGGTCACTCATTTTTATTACTGACCTGGTATGACGATGCTAAACTTCAGTGATCTTACGAGAACCGGTGACCCCCAACATGATTTGGTCATTACCCCTTCGGGGAAAGATTCCTCCGTGTTGTGCTGGGTGCTTAGAGGAGAGGTTATGGGTACCATTAAAATCTTTGGTATGACCTGGAGGCAGATTGAACCACTGCCAACCGAAACGGAGATAAGCACTCTACGACTGAGCCACAACGATCGCTTGGTTTTCAGATAAACGAATTAATCAATTTGTTGATAGGAATTTTATGTGTAAGGCCAGCTGATCCATATCGATCACTTTTTCGCCTCGATCTATGATCGTTCATGTATACAGATTGAAATAAAACAGCCTGGAACAGATTTTCTGCGTCACCTGAAAGTGGAGCATCCATATGAGAACTTTTAGCAAGCTGAAAGGGTGTAAAGCGGAAAGGCAATTAGCATTAGTTTATATGGGGAAAGTTTTGAGCGTTCCCAGACCTGAAAAATGAAGATCACGGTATGTTAGACTGAGTCACCAGAGGTATTTGTGGTGGGATGTAGAGGAGACTAGAGTGTAGGAGAGAGAGAGGGGAATGGTGTTACCACTATAGCGGCTAGCTGTAAAATGACCACTGAAGGCTATCTTAAATTTCCGCCTTGTTTTCACGAAAGTGACCAAGAGGACTAAACCAGAGATACCTACATAAAGAAATTTGCTCATTATGAACTACACAACTTCAGGAATAAAAAACGGTAATTTGATAATTGTAAATGAAGATGTTTCTCAAAAGAATGAAATATTCTTGTGTCAAAAAGGTTCTTGCATTTCTCTTCGTGTCTTTGTTCGAAAATTATCAAATGTTTCAGCAAAGGCCGAAAGGCGGAAAGGAGCCAAGTATCGCGTACCAAGTACCGACAGGCAGGAGTTTGTATCGGCTGCGATTGAGACATCTGGAGTGGTTGACCCAAAAGCATTGAAGATCATTCACCGAATAATAGGCTCGAAAGCAGCCTAACGTCACGATGAGCAGCGCGAGACCACCGGGCTACTCCAACTATATCTATCTATTTATCTTTTTTACAAATAGTTGACTGACTGGCTGCTCAATATAACAGCCTTCCGATTGTCGATAGCTTCTAAACAGATGTCAGTAACCGAAAACAAGCGTTGAATATGATATGGTTAAGGACGTTTGGCAAGCTTAAGGTTGACAGGTTTCTTTTTCCGTCCAAGACTAAATTTGTCTGGTCTTGGGATCAAATTTCTATGGTTTCAGTACCAAAATAAACAAATATCATAAAATCCATCACCAGCCTATAAGCAAATATAATTAAAAAAATACCTATTTTTATAAATCTATCATTTGTATATATTTATGTCGTTTCTCCATATGTAAAGGATTATTATCTTTTTGTATTTTCCTTCGGCAGTAAATCATAATTTTCACAACCATATAGCTTTGTTCAGTACCAAATTTTCTCAATTTTGGGAGTGTGTGACTTTGGAAAGGAAAGACAGAGAAGACCCTTGAAACTGTGGGGTGGCTTCATTCCTCAAAATACCCAGTCTCCACACGAGCAACAGTTTTCGAGACTGGTTTGCTAATCTACACTTTTCAATAGACATCTATGCATGCAAGAAATTTGTTGATTTCTCCTGCTATCTGGTAGTTGTTTCGATAAAAACTTTCGTAATTAAAAATGGATTGAAGCAATTACCATTGATTTATATCAGAATCTTTTTTGAACGTTCCCAGACTAAACATATTGATGATGGTATGTTAGGCTGATTCATTTGCAGTTGGGGTTCGTGGGAGGTTCAAGAGACTAAGGTGTCGGACACCCGTATATGGCAACTTTCCTTATTACCAACTGTACAACTTCTGGAATAAAGAATTTTAATCGTTATATTAATGACAATTTTGCCTTTTTCTTTCCTCACTAATATTATTGCGTAAATTGATTTCTTTAAAGCACATCCTTGCTGTCTATATTTTCTTCTTCCCTACAAGACTAAAAACAACGGCTTTCGAGACTGGTTTCCTAATCTACACTTTTCGGTAGATGTCTATGTTACCATTACTAATTCGTGAGCGATCTCCAGATTCAAAAAATTGAAGGAGGCAATACCTGAAGTAGAATCCCAGCCCATGATTTACCTCAGGATAAAATGAGTGAAGTATCTTTTTTGCGTCACATGCACAAAGGGGAATGAAAGAAGAAAGCATTAAATACTCTTTTTTTTAAATCTAGTTTTCGCAGTTTTCGTCATAAATTCGCTGAACAAAATTTTTTTTTCAGGTGTTTTCTTTAGGTTAAAAATCCTTCAGATTCAAACTCCGTGGAGAGAAAGAAAAATGATATCTGAAAAAATCTTGGCAATTCTAAAACAAATGGAGAATCATTCTGTCAGAAAAACCCGTATAACTCCACTATTTAATCGTTCTATTAGGATTTTCAACAAGCACCAAAGCAAGTTGACATATAAACCATTTCAGTCTGTTCTTTTAAAACCGATTTTCAAAAGGACACATTTAATTGAACAACTTCAAAATTTATTCTGACCTCGAGCAAATGTCAGCTATGTTCTCTACTCCTTTCTTCAGTCCGGGAAAGTAGACGACATTAAATTATGATGAACAATAACTTGTAGAAGAAAGAGACACGTATTTAGGTTACACTCGACAATGGCTTCAGTGTAACTTCGAACGAAGTTCATTATGGAACATTTTTTTTCTAAATCGGATAATGACAATTTTGAACTCTTTCAGTTCATCTGGTTCATGATAAGCCACGATAAACCTGACCTGAGATTTTAAATCTGTCTTTTTAAAACTTTTTAGCCAACACGTTATGTAATGTTTTCATTGTTACCTATTACGTAACGGCCCCTTCTTGAAATACGTATCATGTCTTCACTTGTCCTCCGCACACCGCTATGACTAATACCTGCTTTCTATCTATTTAGGCTCTGGAGGATCTCCATTCCCCCATTCTTAGATTACACATCAGCGAAAAAAACATGGTCCACTTGATTTTTTTACATCTAAGAACCCCCCCCCCCTCAAGATAGTAGCTCTCTGTTGCTTGAAAAGAGGAAGGGGGTTAGAATTTTGTCAGATATCTACGATTTGAATGACTCGGATTCAGATTCAATTATTCCCGCGTCACGTGACACATGAAACAATGGTAGGATCAATGTTGCTAATTTAGACGACTTTTTTGTTTGTTTTTTTGGATTTGTGAGTGATACCCAGGTTCCTAAAATTGAAAGAAAAAATATCGAAATTGGAAACACTGCCCAAGATGGACTGCCTTACAGGACTAAAGGGCTTCAACAGCCCCGTTATTCATCCATAGTCAAGGTGAAATTCATGCCTTCCCTAAGGTCATTTGTGAGAAGTGAACTCAAACTGCCAGAGTTCGAGCTTGGTTCACGATTTCATTTTCCACGCTGTTAACCGCGGGGCCAACCGCACCTCCTGTTTGATTGAAGCGCATAAGTAATTTTGCAAAAAGCCACGGTAATAAATGACCGTGTGCTATATTTTCTATCAGATGGAAACCCTGATAAAATCTGATCAATTCATACTTTAACGAAAAAGCAGCCAGAGAACGCATAATTCTGCTCACGCCATTGTCACTTAACACCGGATGAAGATCAGTTCATGAACAGCGACGATGGATGGGAGATAGCAGTGAAACGTAATTGTGTCCACCCCAAAATGTAATCAATTCTTCCTTAGCCCATGGCCTACCTTTCCAAAAAACTTGATTAAAATTGTGTGGATAAACAGACAGATAGACAGACAGACAGACAGGAGTAATATATAATAGTATTTTAACTATGTTAACGAGGTAAACAAAAAAAACTATTATTCTATCCTTTTTGATAGCTTCTTTCCTCGGGCAAAGTTGTATAGGACATGTTATTCGACATTCAAAATGTGATCTTGATTTGGCCTTTGAAAACATGTTACCAGCATTAAATGCCCCCCACCCCCAAGAATGCCCACTGGACTTAGTTGAGCAGATTTTTCTTTGGTTAGTTACGTCCTTTCGTCGATGGAGCTATATAAAACCTATTTTGTCGTGCAAATAAAAGGAATAATTATTTTATACATCATTTTGAGAGACAGACAGACAGAAATCAGGAAGAAAAGAGAAAAAAAACTACACATAGACTTCCAATATAGGTATTTGCAATGTTCAGCGTCGTCTGTCCCAAGATCATGAATAGAGAGACACCCAATAAGAACTCATTCCATGAGCGATGGTCAGCAAGACTACCTTGCAAACAGTCGCCCTTGGAATATCATATTAGGTAAGATATTTAGTAAGCCCAGCTTACTCTAACTAAGAGCCACAATAGTGTGGTGCCCAGTGTGGATCGAGCTCGCGACATAAGCAAAGGTCTGCAACACTATCTTACAAACAATCTTTCCATAACTTATACTACATTGTATTCTTTATATATATATATATATATATATATATATATATATATATATATATATACACACAAATCAGGAATACAATGTATCTATATCATGCAAGCCACTTTCAATCTGATTTTCAACGTGTTGTCTTATAACTGTTTATCATATATTTTTAGGTTATTGTTTCTTATAATTTATTTATACTTATATTTGTAATTTCATACTTTATTATTGAGTTCGTCAGCTGTTTAACCATTGCCCTGTTTCATGAGTATCAAAAAACAGGGCAGGTTTCATATTATGGCACTCCCCGTCATATTCATCAATATCTCCATGGATATAACTACTCCATTATTTTATTTTGAAGTAAAAAAACAAAACAATCTTTTGTTATTATTCTGTTAATATGTATCGATTCAGGGTAAAGCAAAAATTATTTTACATGTATCTATATTATGCATGTTACAGATAAAATCAGGTTGAATTTGAATTAAGATTCTCATTCATCTTAATATCATAATACATGTATGTGTGTGTGTGTATGTGTGTAAACATGTAGGTCAGTTATGAATAGACAGAAAATGTACAATGTATGGGGTTCAAAGCTTCAAAGTGAACCATTTGTCACAGTCGATAGCACATGGCAAGTAAAGGATATATATCAAAACAAATTATTCATTGCTATTTCTCATGCTCACATTATCTGCCAACTATGTATAAACAGATGACGAAGGAAGGGGTGGTCTGTAGTTGAATATCCGTCGGTCCTTCCTTTCTGTCCTAGATAAGTTTTTAGGTAAAAGCGTTCAAACTACGTTTTCTCACACTCGGATAGATCGTCTCTTCCTTGAGAGAAACGAAAAGAATAAACTGAGAATAAAAACGTCTTCGTTCGTTGAATAACTGAGCCGAGAGACACGATACAGGATGGAGTTGAAAACTAAAAATAAGGTAAACATACTTTTCTTGTTTGCTATGTAGTTTTTAGTTAATTAATCTCTGACAACGAGGTAGGAAGGAAACCCGAATGAATTTCTATTACATTTTGCGGAAGGATGGCCAATAGGCAAGAAAAGAAGTGATTCAATTTGGGGGTCGATCCCGGGATTTTTATTCAGTTACCTTCCCTGCATTGTATAGCTATATATAAACTGATTTCCATTCGGTTGTTATTGACAATAGCGTTTTTTGTTGGTATTTTAAAGCTTATTTACTTCTATAAGGATGTGCACTTGTCAATCTGTACATCTACACAATATATATAAGATTTCTCAATGAATTTTTAATGGCATTTTGTGGGACATGGGATAAAGGAGAAGGGGTTCAATTTTGGGTCGGATCCAGGAATTCATTTTACAGTCATCTTTTCTGCATTGTAGCGATAATAATGTTCACACGATATCTCCAAAGATTTAATTTGAACTTTTCTCAATTGACAAAAAAAAACTAAAATCATATCATGGCTGTATTTTAATTATCGAATGTTTTTCTTTAATTTTATGAAACTATTAAAACAAAACGAATGTACAAATAACACAATAATTTGATTACAAAAATACAAAACAAATAATAGTTTATTTTAATACTAAATATGATAATAATTAATGAGTTAAAATGATAACATTTGAAACTGAAAACGGGAAGTTAATGCCGTTTCTTTAGAGTGAGACGAACAGATACTTCACTTTGATCTTGATCTGAAGGCCACAAAAAAAAAAAAACAGGACTGCGAAATAGCATGATGCTGAGTTTGTTATGGTCCATGTGTTTGTCGCATTTATTAAATTTCCTTCCGTAAATAAGAAGAAAGTTTGTTGGAGCATGCTTGAAAAAATTCCTCTCACATTTTATGCAAGAAGGAAATTTTATGTATATTTTGAGGTATGTATACCCGTAGCACACACAAAAAAATCACCAAAATGGTAGATATGCAGGGAAGGGAGTAACATTCGGAGTTACCGACCCAGGCAACACAAACCCAACGAAAGGCACTGCACCTCAATGATTTTTACGCGACCCCCGGAGGTGTCCCGATTCCTTCTTGAGAAGCACTAATGTGAAGTGAATGAATCGTAAATTCTTACTTGTGAATTGACAGAAAGGAAACAAATTTTAATTGTATTCTAATTGTTGAATTAAGCACGTTTTTCGGAGTTGTTTTTAACCCATTCAATTCTAGGCTATTAGTTATTATGTCTCAGTTGATTCATAAACCAGATTTACAGACCATCGTATATTCCAACAGTCATAGAAATCTCGGGATATGTACGTCTCAGGTGTCCGGAAAGGATTACGACAATTTGAAGTACTGATAACCAATTTTGAGTATTCATTTCATTCTGGTGTCGGGATTAGATATCTTATCTCTAGATCTACAGTCAGTGATCCAGACCTCGGGAAACGGATGAATCAAGTCAGGCATTAAGTAGGACATTAGGTGGCAGTAGCAGGGATTGGTTGGGGGAATGAAACACACACGCACTAACACACACACACACACACACACATATATATGTGTGTGTGCATGTGTGTGTACGTATATCAGTGTGTGTGTGTACGTATATTTGTGTGTGTGTGCAAGTCTGAAACTATATGTGAAATGATCTCCCGTTGTTACATGGTGGACGTATCATTTGGCCTAGAGAGCATAAATGGAATAAACTATCATTGAAAAGGGGGCTGCTACAGGAATCAGACCTGTGACTGATAAGGCAGTCTCTTCAACGTAGCGCTGCTTTCACTAGCTAAGCAGCCGCCGGTAATGCAAAGGCCCAAATAACTATTTTCACACCAAATTAAATAGAAAAACAATTAAAGAAAAGTGTCTGTTACAGGAATCATGCTTTGCAACGATTAATAAACTTGAAAACCTTTTTTTTTTTTGTTTGGTTTACGTCCTTATATTCTTTACCATTCATAAATTCTTCTCTTACAAATTGCTGATGACTGTGTTCGTTCGGTTTATGTAGTTCTTGTCTCAGCCACTGGTCACTACTAATTGGTACACTAGCAGGTGGGAGATTAATCTTTCCAGCTTCTTGTTACTTTTTATTGTGCGAGATTAATTCTAGTGAAATCATTGAAATATGAAGCAAACAGAGATGCAAGTAGTTCGTCATCTTTTCACAGCTGATTATAACAGAGATAGGTGAACGATTTATTTCAAGTTATATACCATTTGGGGGTAACTGCGTTCGATTCGGTCCCCTTCTTTTGACCGAAGGGAACTAATTTATAAAGAGATTAAAAACGATCAGTTAATAAACAGGCAGGTCTTATATTTCAGGGGAAACAACTCAATATTTGTACATGTAAAATTTTCCCATTGTTGTACAATTTTTATATTTTCCTCAACTGTTTCAATGACGTCCCAATAACGTTATGATAACACGGTAAGCCGGAAGATCACCACTAGAATAAAATATAGTAATACGTTCGCTGAAAAGAAAAATGAATTTTTATGTTTTCATTCAGTTTTCATTTAGTGAACGACGTTGGTAAAAGTGTGCGTTCTCTGAGTGCTATATAGTCTCTCTTTATTTAGAAATTCAAAAATCATCTACAGGAAGTCCGAAAAAGGTTACAAGCATTATTATATTCATTATCACGTAAATAAATATTATCACATGTATATAACTGTTCATAATAGAGCAAGCCATCAACTGATATGAATTTGATATTTAACGTCAGGGTTGCGAATATCCACCGATGTCTGGGAAAGCACTACGAGTCTTAGAACTGAAGGGGATTAAAGAAAAGAGTTAAGGAAAAAAAAACAGCGACTTTCACAAAGCGATGGATGATATTTTACATTGAGAAAATACCAGCGCACTGTAATTATTATCAACTCAATTAGAGGGGAATTTCATTATCATACCACGTTTAATCAACAGAAATTCCAACTCACGAAGACAGTCAGTTGATTTTGTCAGTTGATAGTCTTAAAGGAAAAATGTTCCGTCTTCGTATAGGCTGACCTTTCGTATTTGACTAAGAAATAGATGATTTGTGATACATCTCGTGTATAAGTCGACCCTTATATTTAACCACATTATTGATCAACCCTTGGTGTTTGGCCACGAAATGAAATAATTAATATCTCATGTATATGCCAACACTCGATGTTCGTCCTACAAATTACGTATTCATGATATGACTCGTGTATTCGTCGACCCTTGATGTTTGTGCACGAAATTATTAATTTATGCAATGGCTCGTGTATAAGTCGACCCTCTCTGTTTGCCGACGAAGCCTTTACTTCATATGCTTTGAGTGCAAATTCTATCCATTGTTCATGGATTCAAAATTAAACTTTTACCAAAGTATGGGTTGACCCACAATTTTCCTTTACCAAAAAATTGGTTTTACTAACTTGACTTATGCACAGGACTTTATAACTTTTTCAAGAAAAACACGTGCTGTTAGAAAAACATTAAGAAGGTTTATTTTCATTTAAGTTTGTGTTTTTACGGGGTCAGGGTACTAACCCGACTCCCAAGTTGGACTACCTTACAGGGCTAAAGCGCTCTAACTGCCCAAGTATTTACCCATGGCTCATGCGAAGTAGAGGCAAACTGTGACAGCCAGGTTTTGAACTCAGTTTTCCAATTCCATTCTCTGTACTATTAACAGTCAGGCCATTGATACCCTCGAGGAAAAACGCAACTATGTCGGCCACCAAACATGTCTACACATTACATAAACTGAGTATTTTCTTTACTACTGCTTGATATGTTTATCAAATTCTGTTGGTTTAATTCAACTTCACCTTCTTCAACTTCATTCGGGAGGAGAAAAATCAACATTAATTTACAGGTCGTATTCAACTACATATTCGCCTTCAGCCTATCGTACTCACAGACACCAGCAGAAACTGCTACGAAGTGTTTCTTGACCTTTCTGCTCCATAACCCACACAACAACTCCATATGTTTGATGCCCCCCCACACACTATAAATAAAGATTAGTTATATATAATGTGGCAAATTCTTTGTTAAAAGAACTCCACCCTAAACTGATTTATCAACTTTTGGATACTCACTAAAAAGTTAGTTATTTCTTCATTGCGTGAAATTCAATAACACAGTTATCTCCATTTCTGAGAATCAGAACGTTTTTCGCTTTTGACATCCAGATTAAAAGAAATGCCTCTCCTCCGATGTATTCAATTGCCAGCATCACAGAGAATCTCAGAAAGAAAAGAAAAAAACAATTAATGAATACTGTATGATTTCGCCAGTGTGCCTTGTGTATGAAAATATTCACATACACATACCTCACAATAAGTAATTATGTAGTGAGACCCAGTGATATTTACACCAGTTCCGGGGAGTTGCTACCAAATGAAAATGAAATACACAACATTAACCCATTCCATCTTGTTGAGGTTCACCAAAGACATCATACACAGGAATACCTTGAATGGTGCGGTTTTGATCTTTGCAGGTTTGATGTTTTACGTTCAGAACGAATTAACCTATGTTACTGCAATGACCTCGTATAACATTGTTTCGTTTAGCGCTGAAGTTTTTGGAACGCTAACCGATGTCTTACAGTACTGATATTTTCCAACACTTCGACCCAGAGCAGGACATTTAGACGCCGAATAGCCAATTTCACCCCAGGCCATTGGCATAGTTGGCACACCCCTTTCTCTCACTGAGAAAAATGAACTTTTAGCCTAGATACTAATTTAACTAATATCAGGCGGGTGGTCACAAACTGCTATTATACAAATTCAGCCCTACATACTACGCACGGCCTCAATTGTCATCATCATCATCCTCATCATATAGTGCTTGTAGTAGAGAGTTTTCCCTGACCTGACCTCTTATTATCCACGAGCCAGTCAAAAACAGATCCTACCAATCCCGGCAGACGTGCTTTTGGGGTTCATGAAAACAAACTAATCCAAAACAGCGATACTCTGAAGCGGCGAATCGGAGGAATTTCAAAATGTTATGGAAGGCCAACTTGACACAACAGGTTAGTGAAAACATAATGAAAGGCAAGTTATACAGTGGTGGAAATGCGACCGAGTAGGTACGACGTACACCTACCTCTTTCCCCGGGTTTCCGTACGTTTTAACTATTTGAGACTTTTATCATTAAATTACCCACGGGATCTTACAGTGCCCCGGAATCCTTAATTGCACGAGTTCACTTCACCCATACCTGATGTAGCCCTCTGTGATTCCCGAGTATAGATCCTAGATACGGCCGTATCTTCATCACTTGGTTTTGTTTTGCTATTTGTTATTCGGAAAGAATGTTATGAATGCAAAGGAGTAAATGTGTGTATGTGTAGTATATGTGTGTGTGTGTGTGTGTGTGTGTGTGTGTGTGTGTGTGTGTGTGAGTGTGAGTGTCTTAGAATGAGTGTGTGCAAGTGTGTATGTCTGTGTATGTACATGTGGTACATGTGTGTGTGCGTGTATCTGAGCAAATCTTCGCGCGTGCGCGCGCGCGTGTGTTATGGATGTGTGTATCTATGGCTGTGTGTGTGTGTGTGTGTGTGTGTGTGTGTGTGTGTGTGTGTGTGTGTGTGTGTGACTAAACTGAGAAGAAAAGAGAATTTCCGCTGGATGGAATGTGAGGAATGGGGAGGGGGAAGAGACGGAGTGAGAGATGAAAAAGAAGGGGAAGAATGAGAAAAAAAGAAAGGAAGATGAAGAGAGAGATGGAGGCGAAAGAGGGGTAAAGAGAAAAATAAGAGAAAAAGAAAAAGGAAGATAAAGAGGGGAAAGGAAATAGAGAGAAGAGAGGATAGGAAAAACGACAGAAGAAACAATACATGGGATAGAAGAAGACACAGGAAAAGAGTAGAGAGAGAGAGAGAGAGGGAATAGGGGAGGGAAAAGAGGGAAAATGAAGAGAAAGAGAAAAAAGAGAGGGAATGGAAGGAAGGGAAAGGAAAAGAAGAGAGATTGTTAAAGGAACTTAATGAGGTTAAAGAAAGACAAGCAGAAGATAAAGGGGAAGGAGGGAAAATAGAGGGAAGGGAAGAGAAAGAGGGAAAAAGGAAGATTAAGGGAAGGGAAAGAAATGATGGGAAAAGAAAAAAGAGTGAAAAGACGGTAAATGAGAAGAGAGAAGAAAAGACAGGAGGTATAGGTCGGATTTTATGAAGTAAAACAATAACTCTGGATAAATGAGTATTAAGTGACAAAAATACAAAGCCATAACAAGCTTGGGGCCCACTGGAAAAAAAAAAAAATTTGAAAGCGACAACATTTTACCGCTCTCCCAAGGCCCCCGCTGAATGTGAAACCTTTAGCTCAAGCTTGTCAATGAGGTTGGAAAGGTACATATAAATTACCCCGCGTCTTTCCTTTCGTCCTTACGTCTTTCTGTCTGTATGTGTCTCCACGCGATATATCTAAAAGTTCTCAATGAATTACAATCGCATTTTGTGGAGAGATGGAATATAGGGTAAGGAATGTGTGATTAAATTTTGGGGCAGATCTAGGAATTGTTTTCTGATTGACTTGATGCACGGTGTTGGCAGAGGTATGTGATTTCTGCGCGGTTTCTTTAATTTAGCTGCTGCTTTGAATTCAACAGGGAAGAGAAAAGAGGGCGTCATTTGTAAACAGAGAGAAAATTATGTTACTGATAGTGATTATGATGATAGTGTGTGCGCGCGCACACGCACGTACGTGTGCGTATGCACGTACGTACACATTTGGCAGAATGAATCTATTTTATGAAGCAAAATGTTCAACTTATGTTTCGTTTGACAAAATCTAAAAGAGAAAAAGAAAAAATGAAGAAGCTTCGTACTCACGAGTGAAAAACTCAAGGTAGTCATTCATTTACCTCAACCAATGAAGTTAGAACAGCTATTGCTATTTACGTGTGTCTGAAGTTCTCGATGAATTTCAATGGCATTTTGTGCAGGTGTATGGCACTAACCTTTTAGAAGCCCTTTTCTTCTCGTTTATCTATTTTGTCTTTTTTTTTCGCAACGGCGCTCAAGTTCTGTAGCAGGACTACCCTCTAATATGTGAAAAGGATGGGCCATGGGCTAACGGAGAATTGGTTACCTTTGGGGGCGGATCCAGTAATCTTTTTTCGAGATATACTTTTCAAATACCGAGACAATAATCAGAAATATGGAAAATCGAAACTTACACAATTACCTACCCTGTATCTTCTCATCGAACCTCACTTTTTAAATGATTTATTCGTTTTAATTGGAGGTGCGCTGTGGTATAACGGTAATCGGTACAAGTTCGGAATCTGCTGAGGTTGTTTACGTTCATATCGTACTGATACGCTCAGGAAATACGTGAACCTAATCCTTCCTGTCCACTATAGGGGACCGAAAAGGGAATGAACTAACTTCCTTACCTTCCCAGGCAGAGGTAGTGACAATGTATTTCTTCAAAAGCAATTTTGATATGATCCAATCACACGTAATAAAACGACGATCTATTGATACGAAAGTTATTGACACTGATTCATTTGTTTAAATGCACGAGCATTTCTGTTCTGGGAACTTTTTTGTTGCAAGGGAGAGAATTCACACATCCATGGCATGACTATCAAATATGTTCTCTTCTTATCCAACCCTTTTAAGGCGAACTAAAAGAAATAATACTAAGTGGAAATACTCTCTTCAAGATTATTTTGCTTTGAAGACACCTCGTGGAGCATAGGGCTGCATTGTAGTTTCAGTAGAAAGTAGGCTTTACGGCATGAAGTCACTCACCCACGCCCTAGATGAATTTTTTGCTGTCTCTAATATGAACTGCCTTGCATGGCTAAAGGGCTCCAGTTTCCCTGCTATTTGCCCATAGCTAGAGAGAGAAATCGATTCATGCCTTTCCCATGGGCATCAAAAATGAAGTGAACACAAGCAGCCTCAGCCGAAACTCAAACTCTCTTTAAAACTAATTCCGGTTTAATCACACTCGCACACATATGTGTACATACCCCACACTCATATATACCCCCCCCCCATTTACACCTTTGCCTTTCCACTGTTGTTAAAGTGGCTATCTAATCGGTCGGGGGTCCGATTCCCGCTTCGGCCTCATTTTCTTGAATTGTTCATTCTATTGATGCTGTCTAAGCTAAGTGACTCAACGTGATAACGGGTTGTCATTTCAAATAGAGTTTTGAATAATGTAATGCGTTCATATTTATTCTGTCTGATTATATAATGAGAAAAAACTTTATAGTTATGGACAGTGAATGAACTAAAATGAGAACGTTGGATATGGCAGTTATTTCCGTTGAGCTAAACAACTTAGTGGTAAGGGCAACACACACACACACACACACACACACACACATATATATATATATATATATATGTGTGTGTGTGTGTGTGTGTATATATATATATATATATATATATATATATATATATATATATGTATATATGTGTGTGTGTGTGTGTGTGTGTGTGTGTGTGTAGTTTCGTAAACGATGAGCAATTATGAAAAACAATAAAGGATACAGGTTTCTCCTGTAATTATTAAATCATATAAATGCTCTATCAGCGTTTCACTAATCACCGAGGATCTTCCACGAACTCTGCTGGTAAGAGCAAAGTCAACCATCACCACCAAAAACATTTTCTTAGTTCAGTATTTCGTCGAACCACATCAGTTGAGCCCTCCATGAAGATTGAACTCACTCCAGTAGTAATTGTCCAAGAGACTGTCTTGTTAACTACTACTCCACGGCGAGGCTAACTTGATACGTCACAAGGATACCAGCGCGACAATGGGACGCCTTTGGTGGCCGATTAGCTCAACCCATTTAAATGGGTTTATTTATACATAAATATCAAAGTATTTTTCAACCATCATTATTCTTTACAATCAGTCTATAACAGTGCAAAGTTATTCTATCCAACGTAGCAGATGCCATCATTATGCATGCGCTCATTCATAGAAAAAGAACCTATGAAAGAAAACGGTTTCACTGTTATTTGTATCATAGGACCAAGTTTTTCATCTTGTATTTACAGTGAGTTCAAAAAGTATCTGATTCATTTCATAAGATTTTAGCATCCTTCTACAGCTTCGAAACTGACAGAATTTGGACCAAAGATTAAATAACATAATAAGAAGAAATATTAAAACAAAATTGAATGTTGAAAAGTTATGGACGAAAATCAGAAATCTTTGGTCAAAGTTCTCTCAATTCTGATGTTGAAATAAACTTTTTGAAATGTTTCGGATACATTTTGCACCCAATGTATCTATATAATGAACTGTGTGACTCTTCCTGTTTGTTCATAACAAAGATAGAATTTATGCATTACTACTAAAATATTTCCTATGGACCATTTAGAACAATGGATTCTTCTACGTTACCTTTTGATAAAACTACAGATGAAATTGATAAATTGCAAGGATTTATTTACACTATTATCAGCTCTGAAGTGATGAACAATTGAGTCTTGAAGTAAGAGAATGTGGAGAAACCGCTCGAAATACACAAAAATACAGGTCGATATTTTGATCAAATGCATCACGACTTCCTATAACGCGAAAAATCTTATATCAAGTCCGATTTATCTATCGAAGTTTATTCGTATTCTCTCTTCTCTGTCTATTAGTATTTACTAAGCTTAGCTTAGCGTAGCGTTTAGCGAAGATTGAACATACTACATAGTCTGCAAGACTAGCTCGTTAGCCATTATGTTTTTGATTATTTTCATCTTATCCTCCTTGTGTATGATTTCATTCATTTTTTATCATGAGCAAAAAGCATGAATTATTTCCGAAGTGTTTATTTCATTCATGTTTTCGAACAACACTGAGAAAACCAGGAGTGACAAAAAATCAACAATTAAGATTATTAGAATTTTTGTAGTTTACATGAATTTATCAAACAAGAGTCTTAGAACTTAGAACTAGATCTTCAGAAATAACATGTTCTTATTTTACGTGTTTTGCACAAAACAGAGATGTAGCAAGAGATTTAGGAGTCTGGGGGCTTTCCTTTCAAAAGCAGCGACGCCACTAGAGATTTGCAGGCCTGGGTAGGGGGCTAAACTACTTGATGGGCCCTTCCTACATCTACTGAGCTTTATCATTGTATAATGTTCGTAGAAATGGAATAGGTGAACTGCATTTCCTAAAGCTTTTGGGGGTCCCTCCACTGGTGGCCCTGGAGGCCATTTAGAAAGTACTACCTCAGCTACACCAATGCCATAAAAATAACTCAGTAAGGATCGAATTAACTATATTGATCTAGCAAGTGGCAGGTGCATATCGGTTTAATATTGTATATCCATCTCCCAGAATTCTTCAATTTCCATTATTACGTTAGCTGCAGAGATTTCTTCTCACCTGGGTCATCTTGGCAAAACTAAAGTTTTGTTGATGGAGTCCTGCATCGTCATAAGACGATACCTGCACCCCTGCTCTCGTGATAACGTCTACTAAACTCTTTGATACCGATTTCCCTTTGGATTTTTATTCTAGTTCGTATTTTATTTTGGTTAATCCGGGTCTAGCTGATTTTCCGTATTTTACTGTCGAGTGAACGTTAAAATTCTGTCAATTTTGAAGGTGTGTAATCTGCCAACGCCGTACACTAGAAGTTGAACAAAATCAATGTTGGGGATCCGCCTTAAAATTTAATCACTTCTTTATAAGCTCATGGCTAAAATAAGAAAGACGTTCCTGGATCCGCCCCAAATCTAAACGCTTCTTCTTTAGCCCATGGTCCAACCTTTTACAAAATTTAATTAAAATTCATTGAGAATTTTTAGGGATATCATGTGGACAGAGAAAGAATATTCGGAGATAACTCTGCATAGATCCACTCAAAAATGTAATCACCCCTTTGAGGCCCAGAGGCTACCCTTCCACAAAATTTAATTGAAATTCATTCAGAACATTCGGAGATATCGTATTGATAGAGAGAGGAGAGCACAGGCAGAAATACTCGAAGTAATACATATACCCTCCCCGAACTCAGTTGACGGAGGTAAATAATTCAATACTTATCCAATTCATCATCAGTCTGTCAGCGTCTGTCGTCCCCCCAAATTCACCAGTCCTCTCTATCATGGGCGTTGTGGAGCCAGTACTTCCTGAATTTATCTAGCTCGTCATACCATCTTACTTTACTGCTGGTCACAGCCTTCCACCTGATCACTGGGGATCCACGTTGTGAATCGTAATGTCCAGCGGTTGTTTAACATTCTTGCAACACATCCAGCCCATAGCCATTTGAGTTTTCTAACAGTTTCTATGATGTCTCAGATTCCTGTCTCTTCTCTGATATACTGTGTTGTCTTATGATTTCTTCATGTGAGGTTGAGCATGATTCTCTCATGTGCACGTTGCAGGGTTCTCAGTTTGAAGATCAATCTTTTGGTTACGTTCCATGTCTCTGCTCCATAGGTGACTATCGGTAAGATACATTGGTTCTATACCCTTCTTTTCGGGACAATTGTTTTTTTGTTCGTGAAAGTCGAGCTTGCTCTACCAAAAGCTTGGCAACCTAATGTGATTCTTCGCTCGATTTCTCCCTTTGATTGACTTGTTTTCCTACGTAGATGTAGTGGTCAACTTTCTCGAGCTCGGCATTTTCGATTTCGATCCTTGCGACTTTGTCCTCGATATGCTTAATGTAATTCAATAATTCACAAGAAAAATTGAATTGAACATAGAACAGGATGCATAATGTTGATCAAAAATCAACTCAAAGCAAGCTTTGATATTAGTATTTAGCTAGCTACATTATTTTTTTGGCCTTGTCATTATATATGTAGTTTGTTATTTCATACAGGGCATTATATATATATATATATATATATATATATATATATAGAGAGAGAGAGAGAGAGAGAGAGAGAGAGAGAGAGGAGAGGGAGAGAAAGAAAAAGGAGGAAATGGGAATGGAGAGGATGAAAGAAAGAAAGAAGGGAGAAACTAAGCAAAAGTTCGGAGTTATATGTCCAGTCTATCATTGGATGATAATTCCCAGTCTGAATGAAATGTTACTGATGGAATTCAACGTTCAACAAATGAATTTGGCATCAATACAAATAACCGAATTACGTGGCGTGTGTCCCGGAACTGAGATTATCAAGTATTTCCTACCAGTGGTCAATGTTCGAGCCCAAGTAATAAAGCCCAGGTTTAGAATGCTGATTTTCTAGACAAGCAAACGGGTGCCACCTCTTTGGAAGATTGACGTGGTATAATTTTCCTACCCTGATGCCCACCTCCCTACTGAATATGTGCCGTAATTGGATAAACTTATTAAAAATCGATACAAATGAGACCATCATGAGAAAAGCGAAAGGATGCTTTTCGTTTTAGTCAATCAAACTATCTCAGTTTGTCCCTATCTATCTATCTATCTATCTATCTATCTATCTATCTATCTATCTATCTATCTATCTTAGTCTGTTTATATCTATCTATCTATCTATCTATCTATCTATCTTAGTCTGTTTATATCTATCTATCTATCTATTTATCTATCTATCTATCTTTCTCAGTCTGTCTCTATCTATCTATCTATCTATCTATCTATCTATCTATCTCAGTCTGTTCATATCTATCTATCTCAGTCTGTTCATATCTATCTATCTATATTTCTTTCTCAGTCTGTCCCTATCTATCTATGTATCTATCTATCTCAGTCTGTTCATATCTCTCAATCTATTTCAGACTGTCCATATCTATCTATCTATCTATCTATCTATCTATCTATCTATCTATCTATCTATGTATATATATATATATATATATATATATATATATATATATATATATATATATCTCAGTCTGTTCATATCTATCTATCGATCTATCTATCCGTCTATCTATCTATCTGTCTATCTATCTATCTATGTATCTATCTATCTCAGTCTGTTCATATCTATCTATCTATCTATCTATCTATCTCAGTCTGTTCATATCAATCTATCTATCTATCTATCTATCTATCTATCTATCTCAGTCTGTTCATATCTATCTATCTATATTTCTTTCTCAGTCTGTCCCTATCTATCTATGTATCTATCTATCTTAGTCTGTTTATATCTATCTATCTATGTATCTATCTATCTCAGTCTGTTCATATCTCTCAATCTATTTCAGACTGTCCATATCTATCTATCTATCTATCTATCTATCTATCTATATATCTATCTATCTATCTATCTATCTATCTATCTATCTATCTATCTATCTATCTATCTATATATATATATATATATATATATATATATATATATATATATATATATATATATATATCTCAGTCTGTTCATATCTATCTATCGATCTATCTATCCGTCTATCTATCTATCTGTCTATCTATCTATCTATGTATCTATCTATCTCAGTCTGTTCATATCTATCTATCTATCTATCTATCTATCTACCTACCTATCTATCTCAGTCTGTTCATATCTATCTATCTATCTATCTATCTATCTATCTATCTATCTATCTCAGTCTGTTCATATCTATCTATCTATCTATCTATCTATCTATCTATCTATCTATCTCAGTCTGTTCATATCTATCTATCTATCTATCTATCTCAGTCTGTTCATATCTATCTATCTGTTTGTTTCTATCTACCTGTCTATTTATCCTTCTTATTCTGCCTCATTTGTCTATGTATTGGTACGTATTTATGCACAAATACTCACTCACGCCTTCACACAAACACACACACAATCACAAATGTACACTCATACACATGAATATTATTGTATGTATATATTATAGATTCAAAATATTTGTTTTTATACGTGTGAAGTATTGTTATAAAGCATTTATTTTGTTTATATATGCATGTTATATCGATATAAATTACTTGTCTATATTTACAAAATATGCTCATGAGTATTTGAACAAGCACAAACTCTGCATTGTTAATTATGTGTAAGTGTACAGTTTGAGAGTATCTAGCCTTTTGTAATTTTGCAACTCTTCTGAATAATAATGTAAGTTGAAATATAGCATAGTGAATCACAAATGCACGCTGTAATGTGCTGGTTTTCCTCGAGTAAAGTTCCTGTTTTTTAACTCTTAAAATCAAGCCATATATGCATAGTGTACGTTTGTTCAAATAGAGATAGTTCTGTGTATAAATTCGTATAATAATCTGACTTGTACTGAAAAATGTTTTTTTGGACCAACTTGAAAAGATAACTTAGTTGAAAAAAAATGGTATCCTGGATGTATTTGTTCGTTTCAAAATGAATTTCTGATTAAATAAGATAGATATTACTTTGAGATAAACTTATATATTCACATGTTACAAATGAGAGTCATTTTTCAAAGTTTTACTACAATATTGAATAACTTTGGACGACCAATCATAGGAAACGGTTTTCATTTTGCTCCAACCAAAGTTCGCAGAAAGCCCTGGCCGTAAGGACTGGTTCTGGGTGGATTGGCTCAACAAATTGGCTTTGTTCTCCATTTCCATTTTCAGCAGGAGAAAATTCGATAAGATAAAAAAAAACAACATTTATACAGGTCTAACAGCTTTTTTCGCTGAGAAGACATCATCACTAGTTTTATTTATAGCAACTTCACGCCAACTCATTTACTTCGAAGAAAAATAAGGCATCTCTCAGGTAGACAGACGAACAGATTCTTTCTGGGAACCTCACATTGGTTAAGTAACACGATATAATGTTGAACGATGATAGTCACTAGGCCAAATATTTAACAATTTTGCATTATCAAGCCGCTACCATCAGCGGGAGTTGAGCAGATATTAAGAAAGGTTTATTTACATGGCCCCATGTCAAGGTTGACAAGGGAACAGGTAACAGATTTCTTGGTAATCTTTTGTCTTACAGATGTAAAATATGGTAGATAAGTACAGCATACACAGGTTCAAAATGTATATTTATAATATTTATTGTGTTAATATCTTATCATCGCGTTGTATAGTTATACTTTTTGGAGCTTTTGTATGCTGTATTTAACAACCAAGAACCATCGTTTATTTTTTTTACTATTGCAGTTAAAGAAGAGGGGTTTCTACGAGTGCTCACTCATCTCCTTGCTTCTCTCAAAAATCATAGAATGCCATGTATAGATATATGGCGATGTGGCTTAATGAATAAGGAGCACTGGATTCATGCATTTCCCAAGGTTATAAATGAGAAATGAACATTTGACATAAACAGCTTATATATGCACATATATACATACATTGCGTTTTATATATATATATATATATATATATATATATATATATATATATATATATATATATATATATATATATAATGCGAAATGTATCCGTACATATTTGTGTAAGACTTTTCGATAAACGCACAGATACTACACTTTGATCTGTATTTACTCGCATCCTCACAAGAGCATGATGTGACACTAGGTCGGTTTAATATGGGGTTCCGTATAAGGTAAAGCTAAAAAGAATTGCCCCAGTCCTTGCAACTAGTGTTACGAAGGCGTCAGGGCAAGTCCGACTATTGCCTTTTTGTGCAATGGGAAGGTGCTACCCATGGGCTTAATGCCCCCCCCCCCAGTCCATCGAGAATAGACAAAGTTACTTTTTGAGGCTACAGGACAAATCCTATACCTCTTGTGCTTAACAATATCGAGCCTCATTAGGCCATCATCGGCCACCGTATTGCACCAGAGCAAAGCCACCAAAGAGTGTATTGCAAGCAGATACTACACTTTGATCATGGGCAAAAGTGCCAGTGAGTGACCCTTTGATCCTCAAAGAAGGCACTCTGATCCCAAGCAAAGAACCGGGGAGCGAAATTTCAATCCTAGGTAGCAATACCAATCTATACGTGAATAATCCCGTCATTTTTTACAGGTAATATATATATATATATATATATATATATATATATATATATATATATATATATATATGTGTGTGTGTGTGTGTGTGTGTGTGTGTGTGTGTGTGTGTGTGTGTGTGTTATTCAGTTGTGCAATATAATCTTAATTTTATTCCCAATTAACAACAATTCAGTCTTTCTAAAATCGAAATAAGTTGAGATTAGTTATGATTTTTATTTGATTATTCACTGGTACTACTGATTGATGTTCCAGTCCAGATAGAAACAGGTAAGAAAAATTGGCGCAACTCAATCGTCATGTACTCTATGATCTTTGTTTGGTCTTGTGCCAAACAAAGCTAAGCTCGGGAAATGTAGGTAAAGTCATTCTCCCTACCTCTCGCTTTGAATTAGTCACATTAAAAGTGTATCATACCTTTGCACTTTTGAAATTAATATGCCCCCGGAATTCATAGGTTGGCGCATGCGTATTACGAACAGTTTGATATAAGTCGTTACAGTCCGCGCGAAAGTTATCCGATACATTTCAAAAAGTTAAATTCAACACCCATTTACAGTTTCAAAATTGAAAAAAATTGATCAAAGTTTTAAAAAATACAAAAATCAAAAAATACTGAAACAAAATTGAACATTGGATGTACAAACATCTGAAATCTTTCGTCCAAATTCTGTCAATTTTGAAGATGTTTAAGGATGCTGAACTGAACTTTTTGAAAAGTACAGGATACATTTTGCACTTGAAATATGTAATAATATGTCGTTATTTGGATAGTAAGATGAAGGATGATAAAGACAAGAAACGGAATAACCTTTTTTCCCCCAAATCCTGTAATGTTGCCATATCTATTAGAATTCTTTGGGTGAATCGAATAAATTGAGTGGATGAACAGACCTGTTAATAAACCTTTTCTTGCTGATATGAAGTTCAAAATGCTTGAAATGATTATGATCTTCAGGAGAAATGTCTGGTGAATATGGAGGATGCTACTAGACTTCATATCCCAATTCTCTAAGCCTTAGATACAGTCAACTGAGAGGCGTTAGGTTTGACACTCTCATGGAGCATTTCATTTAGTTCATGAAGGACCCATTCTATCAAACTTTTCAACCTTTTCTATAGCCTTGTAATGACGTGATATGGTCACTGTTGAAATCCTAATATCAACAGAAAGTGTTCAAACTGTTGTTAGTTGCTCGTTAACCACCACTGTTGAGAATTCGTCATCATTAATGATAGGTTAGGGCCCTCCTCGAGCTTCATCATTGGTATCCATTTTTACACTATAGTAGGGTTCGCTCCATATAATTTCCTAATGTTATCAGTAGCTTCAGCAGCATTATATCCAAATTTGAAATCGCACTTGAAAATTATTCTAACTTCTTTCATAGAGACGTACGCTCTTAAGGGCTAAAAAACACTTATAATTACGAATTATATCTTTATCTACATTAAAACTGCAGAAAATGCAGCATCCTTGTGATGAATTTATTCAGCAATGAAATTACGGGCGGTTTAATTACCTACCATTCTGGATATGTAGAACAGACACAATTTGAATGATAAACGAGCATTCTGTATAATGCAAAAAAAAGAAACGATGCACCCCCTCTTCACAAAGAAATGATGCCCCGTCCTTTGACTAAGAAATGATGCACCCTCATTTGACAAAGAAATGATGCCCTTCCTTCAACAGAGAAATGATGCACCCTTCCTTTGACAAAGAAATAATGCACCCTCCTTTAACAAAGAATTTCGTAAATAAGTCTTGAAAAGATTCCGAATACTTCCGATTCCGATCTTTTTTCCAACGATCCTTTAATGATAATAAATGTAATGTCAATGAAATCATTTTTCTCAGATTTTAGCTCTCCTATCATTTTATTATAAATATGAAATCCAAAATTCTTGAAAAATCGTGTGACGGTTGCTATTGAGTGACTTACCAAACCTGTTAATAAACATTTTGTAACTGATATGAAGTTCAAAATGCTTGAAATGATAATAATCTGTAGGAGAAATATCAGGTGAATGTGGAGGATACTGGAAGACTTCATAACCCAGTTCTCTCAACGTAGAAACAGTCAGTTGAGAGGTGTTGTTTCTTGCACTGTCATGGAGGATTGCATTCAGTTCATGTAGTACCTATTTTCCCGACTTTTCAACATTTCCTCTTGCCTTCAGATGACGTGGTATGGCCTAAAGTCTCCAGAAAGTGCCTATCATAGTATGATAGAATAATGAAAAAACGGCGCATAAATAAAAAAAGATTTTTAAAAAAGAAAGGAAGAAGAGAATTAATTAAAGGAAAACAGGAATAAATATATACATCAATTGAATTGTTAGAATACTGTTATTTGTTCGCCGTTTTCAACATCGAATGGGCGAGAGTGCGAAACTTTATAATCAGACGACCTTCCTTACAATGTGCCAAAAATTGAAAGAATTAGTCGGCTCGCGGTTAGTCAATTAATTTTTGTTATTTTAAACTGCACAAAAAGTAAACAAAAACAAAATAGGCAGTATTGTACACAAAACATTCAATTAACCCTTTTAAAATCCAAATTTCATAACTGCCTTTCAGTCATTTCAAAACAAACGAAGCTCTCTTTCTCTCTCTCCCTCTCTCCCTCTCTCCAACTCTCTCTCTCTCTCCCTCTCTTCAACTCTCTCTCTCTCTTCTCTTCAACTCTCTATTTGGGTCACTTAATTCCTTACAAACGTGGTCAACCTATTTGAATCTGGTCTTGAGAAGAATGTATGCCATTCAAGAACTGTCGACATTCTTTGCAGTTGAAAAGCAAATAGGAGTCGTGAAATGATTAACGTGAAGAAATACGAGTACCAAATTCTTTGTACTTCGAACTTTTGCTGTATTTTGACATCATACAGAATTCATGTAAAAAGCCGACCAAGCGAAAAATAAAATAGGATTTTTAATACATGTAGTTTACTAGGGAAATCATATTCAAACTGATATGGAATTTGCACAGAGTTTGATCATTGAATTGGAATTGAAAAATTGCGACTGTTGGCTATGCATAAATTGTTTATTGAACAAAAAACAAAATCACAAACTCCGAAGGATCTGTTTCTGTCCTCCTAGAAGCCAATGTCACTTTTGGCTTGTTGGTTTATGTCACCCTAGAGAAAACAGATAGAAAATAAGGAGATAAAGCGAAGCTTGTGTCGGTTTGTTCGCATATGCTAACACACAGCAATGTGTCTGTATGTTCACATCTACATCACTACAACTACTGCAGCTGTATTGGTGGTAGCACAGAAAATGAATAGAGGCATCACAAATCTTTCATAAAAGTTTTTCTCATTTTGAAAAAGAAATGCCTTTTCACTCATAACTGTTTCCTAATTATTTCTAAAAGAAAACCGAAAATATCATCAGTTGCAGAAGATCGACTTGAAAGTAAATTTTGTTTGGAGGGTGCGTTTTTTTATTTTGTTTCGAATAAATACATTTATACTGAAATATGTATTCATATTATTTAGCCAAAAAACATCATTTTTGGCGAGTGCTATGATAGTACAGTTTTATATACTTAATTGACAGATGAGAATATTAATGTGTGTGTGTTCTTTGTCGTATCAAAGATGGAGAGCCATTCTTGCAGGTTGTCGTTGGTACCTGGAGCCTCATTCAGTTTGAGGTCTTTCGTAAAATCGAAGTGGCGTAAAGCGAACTTTCCGGAAGCAGGGGGATACTTATATTTGAATTATCGTTTACATTTACTGCTCGTAAAAACGAAAGTGTTGTTATCCCAACCTATCGATAAACTTAGAGTGAGTGTTAATTTTTCAGTATTCAGTCTTGTTTCAATATTCCTTTTGTATTTTTTAATTTTTGGTCCGAATTCTGTCAACCTTTAAACTGGATAAGGATGTTAAAATGATCTTTTTGAAACATATCGGATATTTTTGCGCTGTCTGTATCTTTTTTCTTGATTCCCCATTATATATACAAACACGCTCAAAATCTTCTTACCCTCATTTGTCCGTGTGTCATACTAAGATTAGCTTAGTAAGCCTGTACGAAAATTCACGCCCCTATCTACACCCTATACACTCTATACGCCGATACGGGCATGCGCAAACGAAAATGGCATTGTTTAGTTCTCTCGCACATAAAGCTATCCGTTAGTACAAGACCTACCTACCTATTTACCTACGAAAGCACCCTTCACTCTGCACAGATGATTGCAGCTCAGGTTACCAAATTCTGCAGTTTGCTTCTCAGATGAGGAGCAGCGGCGGCCAGTAATTGCCTTCGTCATCGCTGGTCCACGGACGCCCTCGTTTATCTCCACTACTCTTTTGGAAAGAGTTGAAAAGTGGAGGTGCCGGGTATAGGTGACCATTCACCCTTCCTCTGACCGGCTGGCAATTGAGCGACTGGCAAAAGGACCAGCTGCCGTCTGTGTCGGGGTTTCTACCTCATCTCTTACCTTTTGGCGAGAGCAAACAACATTTTACAGTAAGTTAGAGTTTTCTTTTCGAAATTCTTTCGTTGAAATCGTTAATTCATATACTTTCATAAATGTTGATGTTCACCTTCGTTACAGCAAAACTCAAACAAACATAGCGTTGTGATGTTCATGTTTTTCACCCTTTCTTCATGCATTACTGTTTCATGTTTGTATTTTGGCTTCATATACAGTCTCTCAACCGTAGAAAAATAATTCCATTTCATTACCTTATCAAAAAAGAAATCTAAAAAAAGTTCAACGTTCGTCAGGGTGTTACGTTCCAGAGTTAATTTTCAGAAAGTTTTTTTTTATCTTTAGCAAGTAAGCTGCACATAACATGAAAAAAAAAAACAACTTTATCACTTCTTAGTGAAAATCAATGACGCAATTTTCATATTTTTGCAATTAAAGGTATTTCATTTTCATCATCATCTTAGAGATTGTGGAATTAACAAAATAAAGACTTCAGAGCTATTGTTCATACCTTCTATGATATACGTATAAGGAAAACACACACATAGATAAGTATTCATATATATATATGTGTGTGTATGTGTGTGTGTGTATGTGTGTGTGTGTGTGTGTGTAAGTTTACCAAGCTATCCAAAATTAAAGTGTTCCTCTAAAAACCTTCGTTAGTCGAAATGGCGTAAAGCCAAGAAGCAATTATTTATATGAGAAGAGTTTATAACGCTCCCCGATCTAAAAAAAAAGCAAGCTACCAAAATCAAACCTAGTAGCACATAAAAGCCCCAAATAACATTACCGCACAGTAAAAGTATGGATGATATGAGACGAAGAATGTACTTGATATCTCTATAACAGTTCACTACAAAAGAGACACTATTTTCGCTTTTTTTTTCTTAAAAACCTTTCCTTGTAAAATCGAGGAAATCGCGTAAGGGTAACTTCCGAACGGAGGTGATGAGGGGTACCTGTATATCTGCGAAGCAGCTAGTTATCGCGGTGAGATTTGAATTCCAGACCATTGCCAAAAACTAGGCTTCAGCTCTTACCCATGGAAAAGTGATACCGTTAAGAAAGACAATGTCCATCATTTAGAGGAACAATTGTTACCTGCCCTGTTTTAAAATGGCTGCCGTTCCAGAAAGGTAACAATTGCCACTTCTGTTTTATTAATACCTCATCAATTTTTAAATCTTGTTTTTGTTGCTTTTTTATCGCAATGCATAAGTCGTTCGTACAAAAAAACCCAAGTTATGAAAAAACGCCAAAAATGGCCGTTTACGATTTTCATTGAAAATGATACTTGCAGAATATAACTAAATCGTAATATTTTACTAGTATGAAAATCAATAAACATTAAGAAAGACTACTTGCTCTTCTTCCTTCCCCTCCTCCTTCTGCTACTATTACCACGTATGGTGGATGCATCTTTGAACTTATGGTTCTTGTTTTCGGATTGCTAGCCAATGGTTTTGCAATGGATATCTTCCTGCTTAAAGTTCATTATAAATTACTTTTTATGAGTTCACATTGATATTATGCAGAGGTGATACGTTTGGTCTGTCAATGAGGATTTCTGAGGCTTGGTATCGTTCGGTGCAGAGGTTCAGGATTTATCCTGTGATTCGCTCGGTCACAGGGGTGGGATTCAAGCAGTTTTACCGGGGCAGCTCCTCTCCATTGCACTAAAATGGAAGGGGGTATTTCCCGATGCCTTCGCGACTCTAGTTGCAAGGACTACAGCTATTTTGTACTGCTTGTATGCACGCGTGCGAGGTCCCAAATTAAAATGACCTCGAGTCAAATCTGCTGCCATGGGTAAGCTAGATAAATGTTTTAAGGCAAACCTCTCTCCTTCAACTACAATATATATTAACGTTTTCATGGTTTATAAATATTGCAAAAGAAAATATCAACCGTGGGAAAATCACCGATTTTTTTCCAAAACAATAATCAGGCCATATGACCTGACCTCGTTGATGACATTTGATGACAGTAAACCATTGACTGCGAATGATGAGAATTTCCGTCATTTATGTGGCTAACTTCGGTTTTATTGTGACTGATGGCTACTTAATTCTATCCGGGAATCAAGGATTTTGTCTTCTAATGGATATCTTTGCAATGGACGAGAGCTAATGGATAACTATATTCTTCTCGACTTGTTACGATAAATGGGTTAACAAACATCGGACTTCATAAGAGTCACTCGTGCGATTATAAATAGCATCATACTGCCTTGGTATTTGAGCTGTAACTATACCACGCCTAACTAGATTCTCCAAGCGTACTAATAGCAAAAATAATGTGCTCTTATAAAATGACAGTTAAAAATATAATTCTGTCAATAAACTGAATTATCTCAACTGTTTACCACTGATGAATCCTTGCTACATCATTTGCAATGCATTTATGTAGGAAAATCATTACAATGCATTTTCTCTGTAAAATTACATTAAACGTATAAGTGAATAAGGATGTGATGTATATAATTCATGATATTTATAGAAACAGAGATTCGTGCAACAGAATTCGTTTGCTCATGTCTTCATGTACAAGGATGGTTGGTACCTGACGTTTACGTGAGATCTCCTCCATCACCCGACCCGATAGGCTGCCGACTGTGTGCGCAGACGCATACCTTACTATATTACCTTTTCTGCTACCTATCGACATTACTGAGCCGAACAGAAGATGTGCTGGTTGCTTAAGAATCATTTATAATAGAAAAAAAAGTCTTTACTAAGAGCGTGTGCATGCTCTGGCTCGTGAGTGGGCCCACTTGCTTGCATATATATATATATATATATATATATATATATATATATATATATATATATATATATATATATATATATATATATATATATATAGTGAGTGTGAAAAGTATCCAATGTATTTCAAAGAGTTTATTTCAACATGGGACAAATGGCAGAGCTATAAGGTGTGAAAGACTCAGAGGAACAAATATGTGTTAATTATGTTTCGTAATGCTTGAAGACCGAATAATTTTATTAACACTATGCTATGCACGGGTAGGATTTATGGCGGCCAAAACCTTTGTAATAAGGATTAGGAATGTGATGGCTACCCTGGAATTATGGAGGAAAAAGGCCGCTACGATATTTTTCGTTATTGTACTTTTATGAGGAATAGGTGACCTTGTGAGTGAGCTAGGGGGTCGCCACAAGAAGGTATTCTACCAAATATCTGACTGCATTGTTTCAATATAACTGGTTATATCCTTTGAGTCGAACTAGGGGACCCGTGTCAATCTGGGATACGGATGAACAGTCTCCCGGAAAATGAAAGCAACAAATGAAAGGGGCAACTCTGAATGAAAACAAAACTCTATTTAATCAACAAGTCAGAAAATAAGATGCTTAAGAGTCTACCTTTGTAAGTGAGAATATTTTGTGAGAATGATTGAAGTGTTTCTACGGTGATGGGTGAATGTGTGTATAATATTATTATAATGTTTTTTAAGCGTATTTAATGAAATTAAACAAATAAATTTTGTTAGAAGTGTACTTATAAGCATCTTATATACACACACACACACTTATATATATATATATATATATATATATATATATATATATATATATATATATATATATATATATATATATATATATATATATATATATATATATATATAAATGTGATATTCAAGTGTATGAAGAAGAAAGATTTTAGGGATGTTACTTACAATTTTTGATGACAGATTTGCCTTCCATCTGGGGTCCACGCAGATCGTGCCCATCCTGGATAGAGGAACCATGCTAAAATACGTTTGCTCCCTTGGACGTCAGGTGAAGAAAGTGACTGAGTTTAAAGTTGGCGCTTGTCAAATAACTACATCTAAGGACTCTGATTGACTGCATCCTTTTCAACCAATGAATTACGAGTATTCTAGTTATGTTGATCTATTCGTGATCTGAAGTGAATTGTAAATCTATATTCATTCATTAATTTCAATCCTTTTATTGTATGATTTGTTGTACCACCACAGATTAACCTGTGAATTATTGCGATTTCTTTTGAGTTATTCCTCTCGTTTATTCAGTTTCTGGTAAACTTGATCAAGTGTCATTCAGTGTATTTGTTCAAAGTCAACTTTGAAACTATGAATATCGGATCGTCTGCAATCGAAAGCTCTGAATAGTACGAAGTCGCCTATTGTTATATTTCACGCAGACACAAGCTGAAATATTTTACACTTTTCAGTTTGAATTCTTACACTAGTTTATTTTATCAAATTTGTGTTTTCGTAGAACTTGTTGGGAGTATATAATTCATTTGAAACCCTAATAGAGAGGCATTTCTCATTTTTTTATGTAATTCATTTTTTTTTCATTACTGTGACGTGACATTCTAAACTGTTTGGATTACTTTGCACTTGAAGTTGGGATTGGTATGTGACTCAAGATCCTTCAAGAATAATTCTTTTATCGCCGTCTTAATGGAAAATCAAAGCATTTTTTATTTTCCTTAAAAAAGGGTTCTCCATTCGAACCAGTTACTCTGTAGAAAACTGTTCAAACCAAATTTTTGAGTATCTATATCTTTTTTGAATTTGCTTTTCGAAAATTGACTCTTGGAATCGAACAATGTCCAGACGAACGGAAAAGAATATTAACCTCGTGATTTATTCGGACAAGTATTTTTGTCTTCGTTTTTTAATCACTACTTTTAGGTCGGGGTTGTTGGGCCATACAATTTGAAAATCTTTGAGCGTTGCCAGATATATAAACATTGTCTGAAGCGAAGGTTTCGATCCTACCTCGTGATACTGGATGGGATAATGGATAGTCTACAGCCACACCGAAGAGTTGCAATACAACGATACTGCTGTTTGTGGATGACACAATTATTTAATTATATACATATATATATACACACACACACACACACACATATATATATATATATATATATATATATATATATATATATATATATATATATATATATTGGTTTCGATGTCGTCAGCATAAATCTTTAATGCTATGATCTGTGGCTCATTTCAAATGAGGGGGTAGCCAGATTCACCATTTATGAAAAAATTCTGAATGACACTTAAGCGAGCAGAATATCCCCAAGGGAGGCCAAATAACACAACAGCCAAAACAGAGTGATTGAAACAACAGAGATGAGGATATTAGTTTGAATAATCTATGGAATAATATCTGCACATCATAATTTCAGACAACACACAAGCCTGAGGTTTCGCTCTTTCGATGTTTTTGGTCATCAAAAAACGAGAGAAATAATATCACATTTTTTTGCATTCACATCTTTTCAGTTCCTTGTGTCATTTTTGTTGTCATTCAGTTTATGAACAGGTTTATTTCCTTTCTCTTTTATTTCTGAGTTGTCATTAATCTCTTATAAATCGACAACTTTATTAATTCCTTAAATTTTCACCACGTTCGCTATACTTATACGTATAATATTAAATCGTTATTAATTTTTTAGTAGTATTTTCTTTCATTTTGAATTTTCAGTTGCTTTTAATCGGAATTTCACTCAGACCGTCGCTCTACAGCAGTAAGTAAATAGTGCAGGTCGGAAACAAAGGATAGAGAGTCTCTGGGCTACGCAGTTAACTCACTGCCATAGATTGACGGTCGGAGTAAGTTGCGATCAAAAGTAATTATAAATTCAACATGGAAGGAAATACTAGTCTTAAATGAATAATAGGTGACAATTCTTCACGTAATAAAAAATTATTCAGGATGTATAATTTTCTACGGATACAATATCAGTTTTCCTGTATCTTGAAATAAGTCTGTGCTTGGAGTGTTTCCCCAAAGGGAATTCCAACGGCACCAACCCTATTCGTGGTACTTTGGAACGATCTCACGTTGGAAAATGTTATTCAACAAATGTATAGAGAAAAAACAATATTATTTCTGAAATGCCTGCTCAGTTCCTGAAATGATTGCATATCTGCCTTTTGTGTTTGCCGTCAGTGTTCGAGCCCAGTTAATAGCTTGGATTTCGAATGCTGATTATCGTCAAGAGAGGCAAACCTCGAACGCTATCTTCCTACTCTCAAACCAGTCAGGACAGGTGTACAAAGATGAACACGTACAACAAATTAAAAAAGATATGGCAGTAGTAGACATTTAATATGGCATCTCATAATTCTAATCGGACTAAACGAAATATCAATTTCTCAGTCGTTGGAAAATCGATGTTGTGTCTGAATGCATTTATTCTGATCTTTATGCATCCATAAATACTTATATATGTAAGCATAGAAACAAGTTTTGATATGTTCTTTGTTAATGTATTTGACATGTTATTTCTTACAGTTAATTAACATGAAATTGATTCTTTTATGTCTAACTGAACTAAAGTTATTCCCACTAATATAAGCCTTTTTACAGAGAGGATATGTGTCACAGACAAGGAATGTGATGCGCGCGCGCGTGCGCACACACACACACACACACACATATATATATATATATATATATATATATATATATATATATATATAATACATATGGTACAGATCAGGCTAGCAGTTTAACATAATATAACGATATATTAATGATATAAAGCAGCTTCTGATATGTAATGGATTTATTTCATAAAGTGCTTGATACATACAACTTTTTACAATTGAAGTCAAGTTGTGTTAGAGTAGAGCTGGAAATAAATAGTAGAATATGGATTCACTACACAAACTAGCTCATGTTTTTGCCCTCTTTGGGCCTTATCAGACATGAGATTCTGATGAGACCCAGAGAGGTCAGAAACATAAACTTGTTTGCGTAGCGAATCCACTCCCCCTCTCTCTCTCTCCCCCCCTCTCTCTCTCTCTCTATATATATATATATATATATATATATATATATGAATAGTTCTCATTCAGATAGATCTCCTCAACTCTTTGCAGCTGAAAACATATGAAAACTCCCCAATATCTTTTGCCCAGATCAATTGAAATGCACTTATTAATCGTACATATTGCAGTCGATAATTCTTTAGATCCAGGTTGCCACTAAAAATGTCCAGACAAAAAGCCTAATCACTGATTGGTATCGTCTTTTATTGAAGCTTGTAACAGACAAAAGGCCTGATTACTAATTGGCATCGTCATTTATAGATGTTCGTTCTGATTCGAAACACAGCTACCTTTCGTGGCATAGCATAAAGATCCAACAATCAACCCCCCCCATAGGCCTGTTGCAACATTAGAGAAATTTCCCCGAAACTTCTTTCCAATTTAAAATTAAATTTTTCACAAACACGTCACGTTCCTAAAACCTTCATTGTTCAACTTGGGGAAAATTCTTGATCACCTTTCTTCCATATTTCCATTGAATTTTTATCATAAAATCATTAGTCATGAATTTACATGATACATACAAAAGTATTAATTGTAAAACCTTTTCTTCAGCGATGAACAAAGGGGGAAAACCGAATTACACCGAGCTCTTAAAAATCTTTCAACTATAAGATTTTTTTACGACTAAAATTCTCATACCGACAAGACTAGCTTATGATAAAACTAAACTGGCGACTTGAGTTAGTACGTTAATAGTTGTAAAGGTAACAAATAAGACTGAGGTAGAAAAAAACTCTATGACATTACGTTGGACCCTGGTTTAAATATCGATCAACTGACCTTAAACATGCTGAAAACAATTGCAGCCTACCTGAATCGGGGCTTTTGTTCATAAGTCCAGATTTCAATGGGTGATTGCAACGAAAATTTCCATCATCGCAGGCAGTTACCAATTAACCAGAATAGTAATTGTACACTAGCAAGTGTGAATAGAAGATTAGTCGTGGAGGTAATGAAATTTTCCAAGTTTTGTTGTTTGCAGTATAAAATAAGTACATTTTTCAAGGCAGTAATTGGACAGGATTATCCTCAGAATGAGTTGGGAAATGGACATGACAATTCCTGGGTAAAATCCCACTGCAGTATCTGAGAAGTTCCTTTCTATGTTGTCTCCATCAGAATATGCTACCTTTTAAACAGAAAGTCTTCTTAATTCATCTCTTTGTCAGTAACTGGAGAATTTCATTTTCATTTTTTCTCAATTGATGTTTCCCGCTAAGTGAGATACAAATATTGACCGTGACGGTTTGTGGTTGGTTAGTTTCAATCAGCCAGGTTTGTTTTTTTTCTTCATTGATTAAGCCAGTCAAATATTTCTTATATAATTGGCGGGCATCTTTATGTATAAGTCAATCCTTAATTTTTCGGTCAGTAATTCATGCTGTGCCTCGTGCGTCCATTGATTCCAGGTTTTGATCGTAAACGTCCTTTTCTTTAAACAAATTAAACATTCTTGGTAGTAGAGGGGAAAATTTGGTGATTAATTAGTGCTATTGTGTTTATTGTGCAAATTTATTGCGAATGATTTTACTGTATAAATTCGAAAAGAAGAGTATTTTTTGGTGACCCGGAATCAATGCAAGCGTTGCTGAGGATAATGCTATTGTATGTTTGATGGAAGTGCGTTGCTTATGATTTTATTATAGAAATACATTGAAAATCTGTAAGAAAATGATTGTCGGTGGGAAGGAATTAATGTACGCATTGCTGATAGAATAAGGTTATTATATGCATAATACAAATACGTTGCTAATGATTTTACTATAGAAATGCATTGTAAATTATTTTACTCTTGAAATGCATTGAAAATCAAAGAAACCTATCACAAAGAAACCTTATGTTTTGTCCCCAGGCACAAGTTTTACAAACAAAATAGGTTTTGTTATGTGTAATGTAAATATATTGTTAATGGTTTAACCGTAGAAATGCATAAACTTACATTGTTAAATTAACTCATTCCCTTTAAAAACCAATTTTGGGGAAATTTTCAAGAAACAAAACGTTTTTCTGGACATGATATGGATTCACTGAAACCTCTGTTAACAGTTCTGGTTGACAATTTCTAATAAGACGTAAAACATTTTATTTATATCGAAATTTTTAAGATTAAATTATGATTAGGGGTTAATTTGTTTCTCTTCCACCCACCCAGCCACGATCTGTGCCTGATGTTGCTCTACTTATTCATGTCCCTATTTTTGGAAAGGGTAGCGAGGATTATGTTTTGTCCCCAGGCACAAGAAGCAGCAACATTACGTAAGACTACTTTCCTTTCGAGTCGTAGAGATTTGCTTTTTTCAGCTATATTCATCAACGGCAGAGAGAAATTCTGTATGCCTTGTTTTTTTTTTTTTTCGTAATCTTATGAATTACAAAATATTTTATGAAAAAGTACATAAACAAGTTCATAGTCTAATGATGAAAATAGCATTCAACAAATGTTTATTCATTTCTCAACTTCCCTGTTAATGCACTTAACCCATCGCCACTCCTTGGATCACATGGATAAGACATTATAGAGTGAAAATTTCGTATCAAAATAATGATAATCATAACAATAATAATATTATATCAACTAGCGAACCTATACATAAATTTTTAAGGGTAACACAAATGAAGAAATTTCTGTCTTTCTATTTATGTCAATCTGATTATATCTGTCTTACTCACGTAGTCGACTCAAACCAACCGTTTTCATCACTATTCGATTTGTCTACTCACCAATATGCTTACTAAGTAGGATATGGCGTTAAGCAATCTCTGTTAATAGTACATCAGACTCTTTATGAAGAATACATCTACTTCTTTGTTGAGAGTACCTAAAATTATTTGTTAAGAGTACATGTAACTATTTGTTGATAGTACCCAAAATTATTTGTACATAAAACTTTTTGTTGAGAGTACCTAAAATTATTTGTTAAGAGTACATGAAACTATTTGTTTAGAGTACATAAAATTATTTGTTAAGAGTACATGAAACTATTTGATGAGAGTACATAAAATTATCTGTTAAGAGTACATGAAACTATTTGTTGAGAGTACATAAAATTAATAGCAATCCAAATACACGAAAGTACAAATGTGTTTAACGTTCCACTAACCTTTGACTCCAACGGAAAGATTTCAAAACAATGAGAATCAACTGTAAATTATGTTGATATCTTTTTCAAGAAACAAGATATTCTAAGCAACACTGAAACCTTTCCAAAGTCTCACCTGCTTTCAATTGCCTTGACATTAGCACAGTAAGTGCAGCTACGAAATAGAGAGAAAGACAATGATTCCTCTAATTTTAAGTAGTCTTTGTGTTGCAAAAATCTCATGTTGTACAAATTGCTCTCCTATGACAAAGGTATGTGCGCACTGAATGCTTGTGCAAATGTAAACCTGAACTTATTTCAAGATGATTTTGGCACAGCCTAGCTCTCATGGCCAATGAATCTCTATTGACATGTTTCAATATAATACATATTGGATCTTATTCTGTAAAGTAACGTATTTAGTAGAGGTTTCATTGAACCACTTATTTTTACGTGAAACTTTACGATATGAAGACTGTCCGCCAAAACGTTACGTTGAAGCGGCTGTCGTAACAGTTGCACGTTAGTTTCCTTCAATTGTTTATTCTATTTAGGTTGTCTGGGCTTAGTGATTCATTAACTGTGTAACGACGGGAGATCATTTCAAATAAGAGTTTTCTACATAATATAACGCAATTATATATATATATATATATATATATATATATATATATATATATATATATATATATATATATATATGTATGTATATATATATATATATATATATGTATGTATATATATGTGTGTGTGTATATATATATATATATATATATATATATATATATATATATATATATATATATTGTGGTACTAACAAGCCAACAGAAACAGTCAGGTAAGAGATTATTTGAACTTATCATCAATAAGTAAAACTATAATGTATTACGTAATCCTTGGTGTGAAGAATCCGAAATACAGTCTGCTATAAAAATGGCTATTTCTAGTAAAGTCTGGCTATAAAATGGCTATTTCTGGTTCTAACACTAGACTCGAACTAAACACTAACCTTAAAAATTAAAATAATTCAAATTCAGAAGTCTCTTGGTCACTTTCCTTAATATCATCAACCCCAATCCCTTCCCTGATCGCAACTCCGCCAATAACCTAAATCCTAACCCACATTCTGAAAGATTCAAGTTCAAAAGAATTGCAATTTAAAGATTTTTGAATGAGATAACTTGTGTAGGTCGTATCTCCGAAGTAAACCATCGCAAATAATGAAGCGAAAGTAAAATGGAAATAACCATTTTGTAGCCAACTCTATTTTAGACTCTTCACACTAAGGATTACCATATTTTTATTATTATTATTATTATTATTATTATCATTATTATTATTATTATTATTATTATTATTATTATTATTATTATTATTATTATTATTATTATTATTATTATTATTATTTCATTCAGGGAGCTATTTTTTGTGTGCACATTGATTTCTTTTGTGCACCGGTTGCAAAATCTAAGTGCCAGTGTAAATATGCACAGTTTAAAGGGAATCATGGGGGATGTGAGTGATTGCTATTCAGTGGCATCTGCACAAAAAGTGAAGAGGAGAGAAAGACGAAGGGAAACGCTGCGTGAAACATGTTGAACGAAAGACAACGCTTGTTCGCGAAAAATACCCCAATCGTGAAGCCTTGGCTTGTCACATGACACCCACTTTGTGCTTTCGACTCTCTCCTGTGCAGCTGCATTGAAGAAGTGTTAAGGATGAAAATGCAAAGTGTCAACGAGAACTCACCTGTCATCGAAAGCTATCCACGTGCTGTTGAGCTGCGAGTGGCTGGATACACAAGGCAGAGCATGCTGGGTAAGGAAATGAACATCTTGCTTTTATTTTTTTAAGAGGGACCCTTTTTTTCTTGACTAAGACTCATTGCAGCAAGACAACAAATGCAAGAAGCGAAGTATCTATCTGTTTAGCTCAATTTCCAATGAATCTGCTTCTTCGTTGTTATTCTTATAATGCTCTATCTAACCATGTTCACCATCGAATTAAGTGTATTGACAAGGAAGGGTATTATGTTGCAAAGTAAATATATCTCGTGTGCATACTTTTCTCATCATTAAGCAACGGACCTATTGATGTATCTATGCACACTATAGAAACACAGTAACCTTATATATATATATATAGGGAGAAAGTTGGCCAATAAGTCCGTAGCATGACGTAGTTATTAGCTGAATTTTGATATGAAGTTTTCACTATATAATATTCGATTTATGTTGTTATTTACACTTTAAATCCTAAACTCGAAGAATTTCATACGTATGATTTCTTCTGCAAAAAATATCAAGAACAAACATCAATACTGAAGGCTCTGTCAACAAGGCGATCACAATAAGGGGCTTCCTCTGTATATGAATAAACTAGACGTAATGTCAAGAGATTGTTCTTCTTTTTCTCTCTACTCAGAATACAAACATATCCTTCTGCTAAAAGCCACTTACCCGGCCATTTCAGTTTACCATATGTAACCCTCAATTGACTAACGAGAACAAACAAGGAATCCTTCTCACGATACAACTTCATTGTAAGTTAGCCAGTGCCAAGTGCTGTGACATGTAGTTCACTTTTGTTTTGTGCGCATGCGTTTGTGTACAAATATATGCATTGCAGGTTTCTAGCATATATCTATCTGATGATATATTCTTGGTATTAATGGGATACTCGAATAGAAAAGATAAATACAAAATCTGCAATCATATATTAACACATGCTCCAAAATGCCGGCTTCTGTTTTGGAAGCAAGCGTTTTACCGGCCGCCGTTTTGTCTAACGTATTTTCTTAATATGATTTTTTTGTTAAATAATTTTCCAATCCAAAAGTCCAGCCAATTTTTATTACAATTGAATACATCACCATTTTACAACTTCTTTTTTTTTTACATTTCTTTTGAATGTTTAAACTCTGTTTCGTTACATCTATGTTTTGTTTTGACGTTGTGATCCAGATCAGAGACACATAAATATGTTCCTCTATTGATTTGATTTCTTTTTTGTTAGAAGATCAAAATGATTCGTCCTCATTATTACTAAGAAACTCGTAAAAAAACGAATCCAAGGACAAATTTATCTTTCTTTTCAAATTATTAGGATGTATCAAAAGCATTTTCGTTTTTTAATCTCTCGGAAAATTCTGTATGTTTTTTAAAGTTTATATCAAGCTCTAGAAATGGTATATTTCGATGATCCTGACTCTAAAAGGTTTTGAGGGTTTTTAAAACCATCATTATCGACGACTAATGATCATCTATTTCTGGGCTTTAGCCTAAAAAACAAATCAGCACCCTTAAAACGCTCAACTATTTCACCTCCTAAATTCTACAGACAGCTTCAGTCGCTTTGGGACCTAGGTAAAAATAAAGCCTCAATATTGCCAAAATCTCAATACTTATCCGGCATTAAAACATCTGAAACAAAAAGTACATCTGATCATATTATAATCAATGTTGATAATGACATGATACATATGGTGATGATATTAATAATATTGTGGAATCTTTAGACATGGACATGAAATAAGCTCTGTAAAAAACGAAAAAATTTTGATACATCTAAATATGTGAAATAACCGGAATTCATTCCACTTTGCCTGAAGAACTGACGAACATTCTACCTTCTATCTAGCACTAAAAAGGTGACGTTATGATTTAAAAAATGAACAAACAGACGCTAGAGTTCATGATTTCAGTTGATCATTTTAATCATTTCGATCATCAATTCGAACAAGTAAAATATTTCCTTATTAACCCTTCTTATCGGAGTTTTTTTTATTAACTTTTTACCTGCGTATATTTAAAATCGCAAGAGTTCTTCGCTGCATTTTCCAAATTTGTTATTTGCTTAGCTTTTGTTGTTTTGTTACCTGAATTTCATACACTGTTTTTGTTCACACATTTTGCTTTTTTATTCACTTTAGCTTTCAATTTATTAGAGCCTACCAATCTTTTTTCTTTTATTTTGATAAAACAAAAAATAACTTTTTCCTGTTATTAGCAAACTTTATCGTAAGCACCTTACATCATATGTTTTTCAACATCGTTTCATCCACCTTTGCTAAAGGATCTGTTATCCTCGTCTTCAAAGATTCAATATCAGTCTCTCGTGATTTGAACACTTTCTCCAAGATATAGTCCATGAGAAAAGACAAGAGGAGTGTTGTCTGGAAAACGTCCTACGAGGACTTATGTAATTATATATACATATATATATAAATAAACATTATGGATTATAGTTAATCCAGCAATATGAAAATTAAATGACAATATTGGGTGTTTTCTTATAAGATTATTGATTTTTTTTCTGACGTTTCGTCCATTTTCTGGATTTCTTTGTGCCTGTGGAAAAAAAAATGAATGAAACATCGGAATAAAAATTTCAATAATTCTAAAATAAAACTTCCAATATTGTCATTTATTTTTCATATGTGTGTGCTCGTGTGCTAATTAAGGTGACTTCCTTTCATGATAGCTGAAGACTCGTGGAAATCCCTAACCAGACATATCGCCATCTTTCAACAAACCTATTTTTTGCGACCTATTTCTGTGGAATCACATTATGAGTGAAAACTGAAAGAGAATTTGACCCTCGTTGGTTAATCAAGGTTTGTATCCTTGTGTCAGTTTAAGCTAAGATGAGTAACCAAAGGCGCCGACCACCGCAAGGAGTTCAGCAAGCTAGACCTCGTTAGGGAAGTGACTTTGATCCTGACTGGGTACCCTATCACTGTAAACGTGTGCCAAACTAAGATAAGATTATTAAATAAATACATCAATGCAGGTTATTTCGAATAATGCGATCTAGACACACAGATCTCTGGACCAATCCGCTCTGATGGTGTAATGATTTGCACGTCTGCCTCACAAGCAGAGTATCGCAGGTTCAATTCCCGGTACGAGCGAAGAGTATGGAGAGCTCTTCATAGGACAAAAATCCCCCAGATGTGGGTGAAACTAGCAGAGAAGGCAACCAGTCTAGGAGAAGGATAACTCATCCAGTGTCGTTCTATTATCTGCAGAGACAAAAACGGTGGAAATTTAATTTCTGTAATCACTGGATTAATGCTCTTTCGTTTGGAACCTAGGTAAATCAGAATGGTAATATAATTTGGAAGAAATTCTATTCAAAACTCCTCAAGTCCTTTTGTGAGAGCGTAAAATTTTGTGTATCTGCTCGTAAATTTCGTTTGGATTAAAAGAGGAATTGAACAATCAGTTGCCGGAAAATCGATGTGTTATATGAATTATGATAAACTGATGAAAATTGATTTCTGTCAATGGGTTAGAAATTTTATTGAGACATTGATTTTTTGGATTGTTTTGGGTTTGTAAAGCTGTTACCAACTATTACAGAAATCAAATGGCTACGTATGAGGCAAGGGGATAGTTGTTCCTCAGGAAGGAATTAAAACATGGAATTCATGTACAACAAGATATTTTGTCTTTGAGGTCGAGAGTTTTTTGATTGGATCATTATGCCCATTATAAGCACTAGGAAGAATTTGAAGGTGAGTTTGGTTTGGGAAGAATAATTTTATACTGATTAACATTCATCTTGCCTCATAAAAAAACACGCGTATCTAGGCAATGTGCACATATGTACACATACACACACACATGCATACGTACATACATGCATCAACAAACATGCATCCATGTTGTGATCAGAAATTACAGAGTTTATACTTTTCTGTCGGCAGGCATTTATCATGGCGTAAACGAAGTAATTAGGGTTGACGAAAATTGACATGACGAAAGTATTGAATTAAAACAATCTAAAATCTGCTCTAAGAACATAAAATTTTTTTCATAATTTCATGACTAGCTTTAGGCTATTTTCTTGCGATTAAAACTAAAATTAAAACTTCAGAGAAGACATCTGAATTTCAATACGTTTTTAGAATATTTTTTGAAAATTCTGTGATCCTCACTACAATTTGTTTTATCAGTCCAGATGAGCAACATATCAAACCTCACCAAGCACTGATTATCCGAATGTCTTTTTAATTGTGTTCAGCGTGTCTTCCTTTTTATGATCAGATGGTTCAGCTATCCGATCAGAATACACCCTGCACGGATATATTTGGGGGTTATGGATGTGAAATATGGAAGTCATATCTGGTCTACTCTCTTACATATGTCAAAATATAGCATGAGTGATTTATTCCTTACAAAACAACAGTTAATTTTAATGTAGCTCTTTCCAATTATGAGACTCTAAGGACGGATAATCTCATAATTGCAACACGAGTCGATTTACTGTTATCAAAAACCATTTTGTAACCAACAAAGAAATTTTCCCCACACGAATCGATTGAAAAGAATTGTCGATATTAAACCCAGATGACAATAAGCAGAACAACATTTAGTCATGTACAGAATAATCCTGACAGTTATCAATTATTTTATAGATTTTCTAGGTTCCATTTGGATGCCTTTTCAGTTATTCCACTGCTGTTCCGAAATGTGTTGAAAAGCATAACACTATGTCCGTATAGCAATACATAATTTCCCTACCATAGCTTCTCTTGTATATAATGGGGTGCATCTGCGCCTCTATCGATATTGTTCTTGATGTAGAAACTTTTCTATCTCTTCCTTCTTATTTAAAACCTTTTCCTCGATCACTTATATGGGCTTGCCCGGCGGCATAAGTAGTTGAGTGAAAGCTCTTTTCCCGCTCTTTGATAAAAAGGCGCCCTCAAACAGACATTTATTCAGATGTCTTTTAAAGCTCTTTTCCCGCCCGTAGACAAAAAAGCACTCTCAAAGAGACATTTATTAAGAAGACTCTTAAAGCTCCTCTCCCACCCTTAGACCCAAAGGTATCCTCAAAAAGACATTTATTCAGAAGTCTTTTAAAGCTCTTTTCTGTCCTTAGCCTGTTTTTTCTTTAATACTGAGCCACGGACTGAGCGCGAGAACCCCAGTGCCCAAACCATTATCATTAGCAAATAATTTTCAGTGTCAGTCCGAGGCGTAAAGTATTCTTGATTAACCGATCAATGACGTGTTTGTGCGTACGCATGCGCTGTGTGCATCACAATACAAACAAGCAAACAGCAGATACAGAGAGAGCTGTTCATCGCAATCACAGCTAATGTTATCAAATGGTTACTGTTATCAAAAACCAGTCAGTCACGAACACTTGTTCAAAATGAATCTATAAGTATGTTTATAACAATGATTTTGATTATCAGAAAAGTTGTCTGTAACAATGAATTAAATAACAAAACAATGACATTATAATAATGAAAAATCATAACAATTAATGTACATTGTTTTGATTTTTATATCCTTTTGATATCAGCCAGTTATCGTTATCGAAAAAACCCTGTCTGAAAGTGACCACGATGAACGGTTTCCTCTGTATTTTCATGAGTATTTTACTGTCTATTGTTCAGAATAAATATTCGTTTGCAACAAATGAAGCTCCACGGTTAGAGGCGTTAACTATCATGTGTATGCGTGTGAGACAGAGGCAGACAGATAGACAAAAAACAGCGAAAGGAGAGATAGATAAATAGATAGATAGGATAGATAGGAACAGACTAAGATGGATGATTGAAAGGGCGAGATAGCAAGATAAATATGTACAGTCTGAGATAGATAGACAGTAAGAAAAAAAAAAAAAAGAAAAAAAGGAAAAATAGACTGAAATAGAGTATGTGAAGTATGCTTGATGCATCAGCTGATCTTCTACTCCCCTCTTCTCTCGTCTGCAAAACTCTCAACATAGGCATCCGAGGATTAAAAGTCATGTTTCTATTTCTGTCATCCTTTGATAAATGGTATATGGTGTCCTTGTCCTCTTTATCCTCACCTTCTCACTTGAATGTATGGCATAATATTTCCGCTATCTCTGCTAGCTACCCACTCCAGCTTGTTTAATATCATGTGGCTCACAGGATAACATTACTACACAGATAGTATAATTGGGGCGCCTTTTGAGTAGTGATCGTCAGTCATATAGACCATTTTAGTGTTGTGAGTTCTAACTACGCTAAGATGAGTAATAGGTTGTTTCATGTGAAACGTTCGTTCTCAATTTTTTTACATTATACAAAATAATTCTATAAGTGAAAGATTTATTCAGGTAATTGTATTTTTTGCTCGTTCGATGTAAATAGAGGTGTACAATTCGTTACCACTGGAAGTTTTTAAGCCCTTGAGTGCCTGCCCAAGACATACAAATTAGAACATAATGCTGTTACAAGCTGCTGATAATGTCAACAACGACTTCGCAGTGAACACTGATACAGTGCTAACTGCTCGGCATCGGTTCAATAGGCTTAGCTTCGGAAATATTGATACCGATATAAAACCTCGAGAGAAACCCAAACCCATTCCTAATGATGAAAAAAATCATCGTCAGTGGCCAACGTTCCACGAATAACGATGCAAGCAGTTTCTGAAGAATTTAGGACTTCAAAAGCGATCATATCGCATCATCTCAAGGCAATGATAAATTAAAATGTTGGGAAAATAAGTTTCACATGAATTGACAGAAATGCTCCATCACAGTTCCAGACCCCACAATTCTCAGCTGACTATTCCTAAGCTTAGAGAATTGTGCAGTATCCTTCATATTCACCAGTCGATTCTCCTACCGGTTATCACCCTTTCAAACATTTTGAACTCAATATCTATAATAGAAATATCTAATTATAGGGTGATTCGTACTTTACTGAATTTGCAATCACTAAAAGGTAAAGATGTATAAATATAGCGTATTATCATTAGATGATCGTTGGAAAAAAATATTACTTCATATACTGATTAAATATTTATCGTTTTTAATTCATATGATCTTTCATCTAACTATTCAAAAAGCGATATTTCATATGTAACGTGCATATAGTATCACAGGGGTCCTAGAGCTGCTGATCGTTGTTAGTATAGTGAGTTCGAATCTCACGGAGTGTCACACTGATGTGGCTCAGTGCTAAACTAAGCTAAGCTAAGTCAATGTCGAATTTAGGTGTCTGTCATAGAGTAATAATTTGCAAACTATTCTCACAGACCATTAGTTGGAGATATTCGATTTTCATTGATGTAACCCTCTGCCAGACTAAGTTAAGCTTTATGAATATCTGTACAAATAGTCTCGTTTCCGATCAATCAAAAAAAATTTTTTTCAGTATTGATCTAAATGTTACGATATTCCATATCCATACAATAAGTAAAAGGAAAGTTGATTTAATTTGGCAGTTTTAAGGTTCTCTCCTTCTTATTCAAACCAATATTCAACCCCCAAAGGTCCAGTAAACTGTGATTTAATTATAATGTTTCCTGGTTCTTATCGATTAGTTTATACAACTGAGTGTGTCAGGAAATCCAGTTGGCGCCGCGGTCACTTTGAGTTTAATTAATCTAAGGAGGCGACAATTAACATTATCCACATTCGACTTTCTTTTTATTGTGCTGCACATAGAAAATAAAAGTCTATAATTCTAATTGATTGCACATTTCAGACAATAAACTGAATCCTGATTTCCAGCATCATACCATCATAGCATACCACCAAGAACTTTATTTCATAAATGAAATTAACAATAAAAAGGGAATGCAGCTCAATCTTATTTTTTTTTTTTTTTTTGGCTTCCGTAATTTGGAATTATGAACGTTAACTTTTGGTGGTGAGTAACAAGAAAGATCAATTAAGTGTGTATATTTAACTATATAGACCATACGGTAGTAATTACATCACTACACAAATGATATTGTTAGGCGCTTGCCGAATTGTGATGGTAAGCGCCTGTGAGTGGGTGTATGGGTGTAAGATAGTCTCGATATATATCATTCTGTGTTTATTCAATTCATGCTTCTGGTGTTCCGTAGGTAGATGAACACTTGATATGCTGTCTTGAGAATTCAACGAGAGAAGTGATGAATATCTGGTTATCTAATTCCTCCTCCTACGGAATATCAAACTCGACATAAATAGATATTACTCAGATTTTTCTTTTTTAATGAAATTTCTTGTTCGTATTTTAGTTCTGTCGGAAATAGACCGATATACGATGAGTGCAAAAAGTATCTGAGATGTCTCAAAATGTTTAATATACGCTTATATACTTTCAAAATTGACAGAATTTCGACCAAAGATTTCTGATTTTTGCACATGAATTTTCAATGTTCAATTCTGTTTCAATATTTTTCCGATTTTTTGCTTCTTAATCTTTGATCCTAATGTTGTCAATTTTAAAGCTATGTAAGTATGCTGGAATAAACTTTTTGAAATGTATCGAATACTTTTATGCACTCACTGTAAGCGGAAAGGCAGTTCAATATTTTGAAGGTTACCTAAGACAATGTCTTAGGTTTCTTAGATCAGAAGTTCTAACCGTTTTTGCACCGTGGACCAGTTTAATATTAACAATATTCTTGGGGACCACCCGACGTGTCGTGTAAATCACGACCGAGATATAAGTGGTAAGACAACTACAAATCTTTTATAAGTAGCTAAATCACTCAATTTCATTTCTGAAAGAGTTTATGCAACGAATTTAATAGCAAAACCGAAGGAAATAAATTTGTTTTTACTTTTTTAAAAATCTTGCTAAGATAAAAGAATAATCGCCAGATCATATCGTTTCCCAGCACGGTGGTTGAGAACCACTGACTTGGATCTTTATTTAGTGTAACAGGGCTGGGTTACTCGGACCGATGACAGCAAATGACTCGATTAATAGGGGAAATTAATGTGATTAAGGCATCACTGACGCTATTTACGATAACTGAGTGTAATAAACTTTCTCTATACAGTACTGGTATGGACAGGGCTTGTTCGTCTTGATGTCAACTGCTAATGAGTTTAATGAGGTTTGCATCTTAGCTGGCTCAGTCGAACTAATACTCACCAGGAACTCCAAAACCTAAAGTCTGGAACATATTCATTTATCAATTTAGAAATTTGTATTTATTTATTTATTTGTCTGTTTTATTTTTCGTGAATCCAGTTCACTCCTGTCGCTGTCTGTTTCTAATTTAATTCGATAACGCTTTCATTCGTGGTGACTCAAAATATCCCAGTAAATAATAAAAATGATATCAAACAGTTTTTAAAAACTAAAGATTGCTCCCCTTACATTACTAGCTCTATCCCTGAGATATGTACATACATACACACACACACACACACACATATATATATATATATATATATATATATATGAGAAATAGATATGTCGTCCGACATAAATCAGCAGCTCCAATTTCTTTAGCTGTGTATTCTATTAACATTGTCTAGGCCAAATGATACATTCACCGTGCTATAACGGGATATCATTTCAAATAGAGTTTCAAAATGATATAACGTAATTTGTTCATCTACATATATTTGCAAATATCCCCAAATCCCAAACAGTTCTGGTCCCAGGTCCGGGGTGCTTTACCTGTACAGAAATTTACTTAGTCTAAATCAATCTAGCACTTGGCCAAACGAGAATACCGGTGTCAAGTTCATCTTCCAACTGAAGACCCACACACACAAACACACTCACTGTTTTGAAAACTGACATTCGAGATCGTGGCTCTTCAACTGAAACACATTTGCTATCATTTTTCCTTACAAAATTAGTCCTTTCAAATTTCCACTTCTTCACTGAATTGAACTACGAAGATTTGTCTATCACCGGGAGAAAAGATGAAGATTACCGATGTACTTCTCAAGAGGGCCGGAGATCCAACCGACCGAAATGTACTTTGATCACGGTGCATAAATTCATTCAGATTTGCTGAATAATATTGACTTCGAGGGGAATTTTTTCCTTTCTAATTTGTCTTCAAGACTGCAAATCTGACTTAGGCCTCTGTTTATTTATTCACTCGTAGTAAGTGAGGCACAAGGCCATAAGTCGCTTACACTACCTGATATTCCTAAGTATTCATCCATTTAAGCAATGATCCAGTTCAGGCCTGATCAATCTTCGATTCACAAATTGAATGATAAATGTCGTTACGAAGTGAAAATCCTGTGCTCACCAACCCACTTGAAATATCGGCAACATAGGGTGACCTTGCTTGACTACATTCTTGATGTTCATTTATTTTATTTTAGTCCGTGGTTTCCCAATGCTAGTCTCTCTGACTCTGCCTTGACCTCGGTCTATATTGTACCCGGGCTTTCACTACACTACACCTCGCCCACCCGGTTCAATATTTTACCTAATTGGTACTTAAAGCAATTAGAGTAGTCAGCTTAATTATATTTTGATACTCAAGTCGTGAGATGAGAAAAGTGTATTTCACCGTGGAGATACTAGTGGCCAAACAGTTGACAGCGCAGAAAATAGAATCGGCGAGCTGCTTAGACAATCTGCTTTCACTTATTCCCTTGGGGAATGTATGAATCCGTCTCTCCTCTTAGCGATGGGAAAAATATCAATACTTGGAAAAATCAACCTCTCGTCTGGTGGGATGATTGTCGTGAAAAATCGAAACTCGTTGGGTAAGATGCCTTTCCCATTATTAGATAGCAGTTTTGTTGATATACTTACATATATGTATTGTGTGTGTGTGTGTGTGTGTGTGTGTGTGTGTGTGCACCCATGTATATATCTCGTGTGAATACATTTTTTCAGGGTAATTATGTTGGTTGTCGTGTGAGAAAGGCATTTTGTATAACTGTCCCACTAATTATTGTCAACAGATTTTCTTCTTGTGTGACAAATTCAATGACTCTAACACGTTTAGTTACGACACCGTGATTACCAGAATGTCCCATTTCTGACGCTCACAAGTACGGACAAGTCACGTACAATAAACAATATACTTTATTCATCAACTGCAGCCAGTGACAAAAAATAAAAGTTATTACACCGTTACTGCAACGATTGAAATATCAGTCATTCGCTGATAATGTCTTAATCTGCATTTCATTGGAAAATTTGTATTTTGTCTTAAGGATCCCCAAGATGATCGCGCACAACTTCACAATCTAACTATTTTCTTTAGATTCACTAACTAACTTGAAATACGAGGCCTGTCTGAAAAGTATCCAGACATTTAATATTAACGGAAAAAATAGCCTACCTAAGGTAATGGCGCCTTAGTTACCTCCAATCTACTGCACTTGAGACCTCACAAATTTATCACATTGTCTTTCCCTCTTTTCGAAACAGTTCTCTTGCGAGATCGATGTCAGCTGCCTCGTTGCGTTCTCCTTAATCTCGTCCACGATCTGAAATCTCTTCCCTTTCAACGATAAAAAGCCAGGGGTCATAGGAAATTCAATCTAGTCTTCAGGAGGGTGTGGTAGACCTGGTTGATGCAGTGTTCTGCGAAACCAAAAAAGAAACCCTGCCCGAGGCGTGAAGAATGGGTAGGATCGGTCATTCGAAATGTGACGGTCACAGAGTAGACGAGCTCACTAAATGGTGTCTCACTACTGACTGAGTAAACCCACGAGAGAGCGTCTGTTTATGCACGCACAGTGCGGTTCCCACAGTTTGGTTGTCAAGTTACATCAAGGCTATGCTACCGATTCTCGAGATATTAAGAATTGATAGATACTTTCCGGACTGGCCTCGTCACAACTCTTAACTGTATTTTCTGTTCTGCTACTACAGGTCACAACTAACAGGGTTTTTTCAATGTAACTTCCCTTACACATAATCACGTCGATTTATATAAACCTCTTTTCCTCTCCCAACATTAATTATTTCATCATTTGTCTGTCTACCTCTCTCTATCTTTTTTCCTCTAATATTTATTTGTATGTCTTTCTTTCACCTTTCTCCTTTCTCTCTTGCTGCTAATTGTCGTGTAGCTCCAGATTTTGATTTCAAATTGAAGGAAATTCGTGTCAGTGGGAGAAAGGTACACAGTATTCAGACGACGTTCAAACTCAGCAAATAATAAAAACAGGAGAGAGGAGGAATTATTCGCGGCGTCCCGAAGCAAGCATCAATTCTACGTATTACGGAAACTTTTAAACGAAGCATATCCCGACATATATACACAAAGGTGTATATATAAATACATATATATATACACACACACACACGCAGAAGCTACTCTGAGTAGCCATGGCTGAAAAACCAAGTCCGGTGCCACCGGAACCAAAACCCGTGGTACAAATACCACATGTACCAGAAACCCAAGTTGAGCAACACGAGATATTACAAATCAAACAATTGCATCCAATGCTGAAGATGGCCGGTTATGAGGTGGAGGTAATATTGTTGTGTTTTCCATATATTGTCGTCAACTTTGTCCATATTTTCTCGTCTGCTTTATTCATTACTATATCTGGCTGCTTTGACCTTTTGTTTCTTTTTTTTTCTAGTGTGCATCTTTCATTTTTTTTTTGCCTTTAGATTTGCTTGATGAACATCAGGTCTGCTGCCCGACTTTTAGCGTTTATAAAAGAGATTGTTTTTCTTCTTTTTTCAATCAAGTGTAGTTTCCTTTTTTAGTTTGACTTCTTCTCTCATTTATTGTTAACCCCACTTGTAGGTGCGTGTGGCCAAACGGTAAACGGCACAGAGAACGACAGTTTGCGTTCATTCATAGCATGCATGAACAATTTACCAAAGCACATGTTTCCACTTCTCATCACCCTCTCCTGGCTATGGGTAAATAGCATGGTAGTTGGAGCTCGTTAGCCAAATAAGGCAGTCCATTTTGGTCCCATAAAACCCCAACAAGCATGATTGGGTCCCCATTGATCGTTCGAGGAATGGGGACAAACTATTGCCTCCCTTATTGCGCGACATGAGAGTAACTGAACAGAGAAGAGACCAACCCTCGCATCTTTATACATCCTCATATCGTGTAAGGAAATTTGTAAACATTTTCAATGAATTCAGTTACTCGTAAATTCCCAGCTTTCTCAAATTGCAAATTGCAAATATCGGGAGCGTTAATCGGCATGAAATCAATTTCTGGCCGTATATTGATTTTAAAAGTTCCTCCAAACCCATTATATTATAGATTAAAATATGAACATTAAGTGTAAACAGTTTTTGAGGGGTACTACTGGTTCCAGTTCTGTAGATTACTCGCTGTACAAAAGTGGCCAATATTTCAACTCTTTTAAGGGAGGGTCCAGCCTGTCAGTTTCATGATACCACCCGAAGTTCGAGTTTGAAGCCTTGAAACATTTAATTGGATAATTATTCAAGCTACAAGTCGAACGATCTTATTCAACGGGAGTATTGTGATGTTTATCTTGGCAATGATTTGCTGTGATTGTTTGATTAATGTCCCTCATCGTTACACAGTAACCCTTTCCCTTCTTTGAAGTGTTGCAGGATCACAGAGCATAACTTCAAAAATTGAATTCATTCACTCAAACTACTACCCATATATTTTATTATGTTGATATTCTTCCTTGAGAGCTTTTACCGAAATTCATTAAATCGCTTTTTAAAGCATATCAAATTATACTCGATATCAGAGTCACCCTATACATTTTTTTTTATAAGTAATCGATTTTATGAATTTGGATAAAAGCTCGTAAGGAAGAATATCAGCACAAATGCAGTATATGGTGATTTTTTTAAGACAATAAATTCAATTTTCTGAAGCTACACTTTGTAAATGCTGAAACCATAACATTTGAAGAGGGGAATTGTGACTGTTTAACAATTTTAGTTGAAGGACTTAAGCAAGCAATCTTTGTGAACACAGAGATTCGATTATTCCCGTTAAATAAGACTTCTCGACTGGCATCTTGAATAAATTAATCCCATTTAAATTTTTCAAGTCCTCCAACTCCTGCAACATTAAGTGGTCGGTATCCAGGCTGAATCTAGCTCCAAGTACAGTACAGTGGATTTCGCTTAAGCAGAATTCATCGGTATCACTGATTCTGGTCCCTATAACTGATCCTTCCTTTTAAACAGATTCTCATGAAAAATGGCACAATATTCCATACGATTGATTCTTTTTTGCACAATATTTAGCAGCTTCTCCTCGTAAACGATGTTCCATTTAACCGGAGTCCACTGTATAACCAACTCTGAATTATTGAATTTCGCTTTTTTTCCTCGACCCTGTGCTAACCTCTGCCATGTCTCAACTTTTCTATCTCATCTCTCCATCTTCGGTCAGGTCTTCTTCTTGATTGTGTCTAACACAAAACTTTGTCCATTCCCATTAAAATTAGGCTATTTCATCTATGTAAGCTGCTGTGTTAGTCCGCTCTGATAGTGAAATGGTTAGCACGTCTGCCTCTCCACACCGGAGGCTCCGGATTCGGTTCTTGAATATGAGTAAATGTTTTCCCTGTGCACTCAACAGGGAATTGAGTGTTCTCTCTCAAAGGTGTGATTAGGTTAGAATTAACCCTTCTATCGCACTTGCATCCTGGCTAGGGGGTTGTCACAAAAATCATAATAATGAAATCCTGGTCTCGACCGGACTTGAAAGGAGCTCTAAGCTGACGCATGCATAGGAAGCTGGAACGTCTTCGTCATCAGCATACTCCAATGGGAGTTGTTTTACTTTAATATGCTGGCTATCTTCCAAAGTTGCTACTCCCGGCGATCATGTTGACAGTGACGACCGTAGTTCACAAGCTAAAATTAACCAGGCAGAAATAATCGATAGACAAGCTTCGTAAATGACTGAATATTTTCACAAACACAAATGTTACTGTAATAATAGTTGATCGATTATCAACTCAACATTGTCGTTGTACCCCTGAGAAGATTAACGGTTAACAAGTGCTCTGATCAGTAATTAACCTTGTAATTGGCATTAGCTGTTAATGATTAACGTTGTCTTTTATTGTTTTTTTTATCTGATTGAGTAAAAACAAAATAAGTAAGAAAATATTAGTAATGGTTTGCATTTAACGATGTCGGCTCAGATATTTCAAAAACATTTTAGTTTGCTCTGTTTTTCTTACTTATCTTTATTGTAAAAATCATAGAATTCGTTTTTTTGTCATAAAACTCGAACCGATGAATTTCGGTCAGTTTACTGATGCCTATAAGCAACAAAATCTCTTTAGGGACCCGTGTCAGACTTAGTTTCGTAAATGTCTGGGGTCAAGTAAAGATCAGCATCACTAATCCTCTCGTACGTACTGAACTTCACTGGTTCTGATCGGGGGGTACTAATCTTTACTTAAAATTTTTTTTTTTAGTGATACTGATCTTTATTCGGTTAGGTCAGTCTATTTCAAAACTGAAAGAGGTTTGGGGTACACTCCTGGGCAGACCTGCATAGGCCTCATGATGTTTAAAAATAAATGGAGTTTAATTAATTGATATAAAAGCTTTTTTGGCTCATCTTTACCTTTATTTTGCACCCTGGTAGTGCCGATCCCAACTTGGTCTCATTCAGTGGTACTAATCTTGATTATATCGAGTGGTACTGATCTTTACTAGGTGGCTTTAGTCCTGTAGATCTTTACTAGGGAAACTTGGTGGTACTGATCTTTACTAGGAGACCTTCGTAGTTTCAATCTTTACGAGGGGACTTTAGTGATACTGATCTTCACTACTGTACCTTACTGGTGCAGAGCTTCAGTAGGGAACCTTAGTGATGCTGATCTTTACTAGGGGACATTAATGGTGCTGGTCTTTATATACCAATACCTGTGCGTAGAGTCTGCTTAATGGCTGGGGTAGTCGCGTTAATTCCTACCCTTACAGGTGGTCGATGTTCGAGCCCAGGTAAATGAAATGAAAAAGAATTTCGAAAGTTAAGCTTAGTAAATATCTTGAATGAACCAACCAGTCAGTCATCATGATAAGTTCAGTTTCTGTCGAAGGTTTTTTGTTTTGAATATTTAAAAAAAAAAAAAAAAAAAAAAAAAAAAAGGCTTCAGATTCTTGAATCCGATACCATAAAATCAAGAGTACTCATTTTTGGAACTGGAATTTCAAATGTACTCAACAGCTGATACTATAAGTCAAGTGAAGAATGTTGTTGGCATGTCGCCTCAGTGTGTGACGTCACCAAAACACATAAACGGCTAACGCTGAATTTGAAAAGTATTCAAAAATTGAAAAACGAACGACGTCTAGAGTTTTTCTCTGACCTTGATAATGACTTGAAGTATGGAAGCGCAAGATCTGAAAAGTTCAGATAATGTTTACACTAACTTGATTACTGGATCATGTGATCTCTTGAACGTAAACAAGAAAGGTTACCTAAAATTAAAAACAATCCTTGTCTCAATGAAACTAGTACCAATATATATAGATAATAAGGAAAGATATCAACGAGCGGAGGAAATGTTCCATTACTTATTCAAAACATACAAAGTTCACATAGAACAAATTTCAATTAGGTTCTTCTTTTCCAAGAGAATCTATTTTTGTTCGAGGGATAGGAATTGCAATCAAAGCCGATACAAGAGTTTCTCTAACACCTTCTCTCACCTTAATTCCTTTATGTAAATCATCGAAAGCGTTATCCTATAACACTGTCTAAGATTTCAAAAAAAAAAAAAAAAAATAGGCGAGGTTTGTTTGACACATGATACACATTGACGTTTACAGAAGGAGAAAAAGCTTGGCAAGAAGCTCAAGGTTGCTTCTCTCTTTTCGTATCATTGATTAAGAAATAGCTCAGGTTAGTTATGCAGTTTGAACTATCATGAGACCAACGTCTCTTGACAGCATGCTGTGTTGGGGATGATCAATTAAAAATTGAAAAAAGGAGTGATCAGTGAATGAGTTACTTCCCATACCTTTTGTTGGACAGTGATCACTAAAAGTCTGAACTACAAAAAAATTGAACGATGCAGGATGCAAATCAAGAAACCAATTTAACATAAACTTTAATTACGATTGTTGCTCCCCTTTTAGTGCAATGTGGAGGTGCTGCCCACTGGTTTACTGATCCCCCAAACTGAGCCAGGTAAGTTTTTGAGGCCTTTGGACGAAATCTAGGCCTTTAAGCGTAACTATTTATCGGTCACTGTAAAGCATTGGTGTGAAGATACTGCCAGAGCGAGTACAGTGAGTTTGATTCTTACTGAGTGCCTCGCTACATGTAGTCTTATCCCAGACTAAGCTAAGCTTGAAATCATGCTCAGTGCGATGATCAGCAGGTTAATAGTAATGAATTCGACTTTCAGGGGTTATTCTAATGATACGTGCACCTTTCTATATACAACTTTTTGTGTATTTGTTTTGTCAGTATGATAAGTATATGAATGTGGATTAGAATTCACCCGACAGTATTATACTAAAAAGACAATTTGGAAAGCCGAAGACGATGTTACAAATAAAATTTCTCACAGACTGAAATGACCCAAAAGCACACGAGGTAATGCTTTCCATTTCCAAACGATTCATGGGGACTCAAACATTGTTTCTATCGCAATGGTGGGCTTTTACGGGACCGGAGAGCGCTAGTCCGATGCCCCAAAATGGACTACTTTACTGGGGTAAAGAACTCCAACTGTCCTGTTATTTACCAATAGCTGAGGAGAAATGGGTTCATGCATTACCCAAGGGCATGGGTGCGTAGTGAACACTAACTGTCACAAAGTCAATTCCATTCCCCATGACGTTAACCGTTCGGCCGTTCACACTGAGTATCCAGACAAATGAAATTTCAAATCTTCTTTGTGGAATGTGTGCGGGGGTCCTTTTTTGAATATGACTGCATACAAAGTAAATATGGTTTATTCGGTCTCATATCCGTTCTCAAGTTGCCCTGTAGTAGTAGTAGTAGTAGTAGTAGTAGTAGTAGTAGTAGTAGTAGTAGTAGTAGTAGTAAAAACAAATAAAAAACCTAAAAAAACATTGTACAGATATTCAGAATAAAGGGTAGATTTTGATGGTAAGATTTGGACTTCAGCAAAAGATGAAGTTCCTGTTGCTCAGTAGCAAAGCCATTGGGCGTGAACCAGGCCCCACTTTGGCAAAATTAGATCGAGCTTGTATTTGGCATTTCCTATTCGCGCTGTTTACTCGCTACCGAAAAGTCACGGCCTGAGTTGAGTTATAACGAAAACAAGCGCAAATTAAGATGAAAGCAAATAGTAGTCAAAATTATTATTACAGTGGTTTGTAATGTCGAGTCAACATTTTCTTGCCACAATCCTACCACTAAGAATGGATTTAGCGAAAATGCTACTGCATTTTGGGAATCGAAACAATTCTTAGTCCAATGGAGAGGTAACTTTCCTGCCAATTTACACAAAAACCAGCAGTATTATCAACTTACACCAGCCTTAATTAAAACATAAAAGAGACAAAGATTTTACTTCGAAAACGAAATTTTGAAGAATGTGACGTACTGCTCAATGTGCATTTGCTAAAATAAATCTGTAAATATAACAATGGACAGTTCGACGACGCCATTCTGTTTTCTACTTCCGTCGCTTATGAGTAGAGCGTTAAGTCTCGTTAAGTCTCGTTAAGTATGGAGATTCATGCAGTGTGAAGTTTGAAAAAAAAAAAAACTTTCGATGACTGTATGTAGCCCCAAGCAGAAAGGCGGGACAGGTGTCACAGTTGTCATGGGTTTACGATTATGGGAATCTACTCCAGAGGCGTAACAAGAGAGTACGATGTGTAGTCGCTCTCACTAGGCAGACCTGGGAGAGAAGACAAGCGAATGAGATGAGGTCGCAAGGGAATTTACGATATGCGTTTGAAATGGGACCTTCATTTCCGATTTGGCCTGACCAATTACCAGATCTGCCCCGCCCTGACTTTATATTTTCATTGCCCTTTTTTTGTTGTTGTTGTTGTTGTTGTTGTTGTTGTTGCATTTAACTGCCCCTGGACACTCTTCGTTACGTCCTATCAGACTACAAACTCTGTCATAAAGATTCAATTTCGGAAGATCTCTTTTCCAGAGATTTTCTTCATTGCAATTTCGTACACTCTTGCTTTGACGCCATCTCAAATCCATTTACAGTGAGTGTAAAATGTATCGGGTGCATTTCAAAGAGACACTGTTTAACGTCCATATACAGCCATAAAATTGACAGAATTTGACGAAAGATTTAGAATTACAAATGTTAAAATATATTGAAACTAGATTGAACATTTAAAAAAAATCTTTGGTCAAAATTATGTGAATTTCGAAGGTGTGTATGTTAAAATTAAGTTTTTGCACTCACTGTATCTGCTTTGCAATCATTAAAAAGGCATGTGATATCCTCAGTATTTTCATGCTGCATTTCTCCAGAAATACTTATCATTCAAACTTCATTTTTTGAACACTATAATTTTTCATTTGAAAGAAATTTTGTGACATCGTAGTTTGGCATGCATAACATCCGTGTATTTGAATGTTTTGAGTATTTTGTTATATAAAGACTTTGTTTTTGTTACTTTGAAACCCTTTGTCCTCCTCATTTCTTCCTCTGTTTCTGCAACTAAGTGACAGTGGGCAGCTAAGGCCTCAACCAACACAGCTTTCACGCACTCATACTTCTTTGACGACAAGGTACTGCTGATTAGAAAATTATTTACACAAGATCAACTTTACAATTTGAATGTAGTTGAAGTAATCTACGACAATGACAATAGATTAAATAACCGCTGAAAATACCAGATCTTACATCAGCCTTGTGACAGCCAGAAAACTGACCAGTCGAAATAAAGAGTTGACCCACCCCCATGAGGATACATACGAATCATCGTTGTGATATACATTTTCTCCCGTTTGAAAGTATTTTTCTAAAATTAAACTCTGGAAATATGTTTCAGGTTTTCCTTCGTCAAGTCTCTGATCTGATCTGATCTGGATTTTGTACCTTTTGAACCTTCCCTAAGTTCAATTGATTTGTTCTTTTCTTTTTTATGTTTCTATTTAGACTCAATCCAACAAACCTTTTCATTGTAGTTTTTAGAGCAACATTTCTCATCATTTTTACACATGACATATTATTGCAGGTATCACACATGTTTTCTTTGTTAGAATCCACTGAAAATTCTCAAACAATGAAAAAATATTGAAACCTATCTACATGTAAAACACAATGTGCATTATTGTACACACACACATACGCATACATATATATATACATATATATATGTGTGTGTGTGTGTGTGTGTGTGTGTGTGTGTGAGTACATATGGGGTGGATGGGTGTGTGTGACACTTTTCAATGAGCTCAAAGATTCTTTACTTTGATCTTTGGCAGATGTGTCGGATTGTGACACTTTGATCCAAGGTAGAGCACATAGAAACTCAGATCCACATCTGCCTATCCATACGTAAATAAAAATGAAAGGATTATTTCCGTATGGCTTGGCGCTACTGCCTAGGATCAGAGTGTAGTATCCGTGCGCTCACTGAAAAGTGTCAGACGCACAATATATATATATATATATATATATATATATATATATATATATGTGTGTGTGTGTGTGTGTGTGTGTGTGTGTGTATACATTGCGTTTTATAAATATGGATAGCTGCAATAAAACATTTACTGACTTATTATATTCATGGGATTATGTATCATTGCCAATGAGTGAAGATTCGAATATATTCTTCCTTTTTATCTCGCGGTGAGTTATGTGTAAATTGCAAAGAGAGTTGCGATATGAATTCAACAAAAAGAATTTCGTCTTTTTGCTTCGTCCCCTTTGTTATGTCAGCAAACTTCTCCATTCTTTTTTCAACACTACAACGAAAGAGAATATTGTTTTACAAGTTTCCTTCATGATATGAAAGTAAATCTTTCCAATGAAAAAAAAAGAAACTCCACAAGCCGAGATGGCATTGAGCGGGGAAAAAATTACCTTTGATTCTCATGGGGAAATTTTTGCGCACCTCCAGAGCCCCAGTATGGTGTAGATGGTACTTTAAGTTCAGTCGTCAGACTTTTAGGTGTGTGAGATACAGAAGACAGGGATAAGAGTTTCTTCGTAAAAACGAAAAAGGGGCGTTAAGGGGCGATCGAAAATCAGAGGAAAACGGTATAACGACCAGATACGATCCAATGATACATCGTCTTATAAATATATAAATTTGGTAAGTCTTTTTTTCCCCCTGTTGGCTGGACTCCATTTGGTGATAATTGATTGAGACAGTTGGTTTCTCGTTATGCTGTTTAGTTTTGTTTCACATTTGAATAATATTCCGTATTGTTCTCTTCGATTTGATGTCGCCATGTTGAATTGGTATCTATATTTCAGATCGGCAGTGAAAGCAGATCAAGAAAAAGAAAGTCAGTCACGTTGTCGTCGCCGTCGTCATAGTAACAATGACGGAGGAAGAAGTTGTTCAAGTGGTCCGCCGTACTTGTCGGAAGGCGGTCAAGATCATTGCAAAGAAAGTTGTCGACAACGCCACTTTCGGTGCTAAATCCGTAGTAGAGGCAGTAGCTGAGGCAGCTGAGGCAGCCGGGGCAGCGACCGAAGCCGCGGCGGAATCTGTAGCCGAGGCAACTGCTGAATCTGTCGCTGAAGCGGCCGCTGATGTCGTCAGCGAATCGCTTCTTGACGCTGCGGCTGAGTCGATCTCTGAAGCAGCTATGGAGTCTGCGATGGAAGCGGCCACAGATTCTTTGGCTCAAACAGTCGTCGATGTAACATTAGAATCTGTGGCTGAAGCAGCTGCCAAAACAATCGGAGAAACAATTGTAGAGGCAGCTGCAGAGCCTCTTGGCGATGCTGTGCTAGAGACGGTAACCGAGGCTGCCAGTGAAGCCGTGCTAGAGACAGTAACCGAGGCTGCCAGCGAGGCCGCCACTGAATCCATTATAGAAGCCGCTGCCGAATCCGTTGTGGAAGCCGCCACCGAGAATGCAGCAGCTGGAATGGAGGCCCCAATTACTGCTCTGAACGCTCTCGGAATAGAGGTTGTTGTTCCCTCTGAAGTTCTCTTAGTGTTTGGCCAGTGTGTGGCATTTCTGATCATTGTCTGTGAAACGCCTAATGTAAATGTACTCCCACGACCTTTTTCCTGCTCGACTTTTAGAATCTGCTGTACTCCTGCCAATTTCTTAGACTGAATGAGCATGAATTTGCATTGTCTTTTATTTGAGAAGAATCAATAACTTGGAACAGTTTTCGGGCAATTGAACTTATTCTTCTCTAATTATATGTATTTTACACCCGAAGAAAGCTTTAGAATGGATCGGCTGAAACATCGTGTGAACAACAAAAATAGCGAGAAGAATGAGTTCGATTGTACGAAAAAAACTCTTTGAATGAATTTGCATGTCCAAATCTTTGGTTTTGCGCGTGATTGTTGAAACTCTCTCTAAGAACTCCTGGTGTTCTCTCTATCATCTGTTTCTTTCAATATATATATATATATATATATATATATAATTTGCTGCTGTAGCCTCAGTAACGATTTTCTGATAGATTGATAAATCTATCTCTTTGATTGCAGTTTGATGCTTGCCTTTGCAGTGATGAATGTTTGGTTTTCACGAGTGCTTTTTAGGTTAAATGGCTTTCTATTTCAGATTTCTTCATCATTTATGTTTAAGATAATTTTCTCGGGGTAGAAAATAGGTGACAGCAACTGAACAGTTATACCTTTTCTATAAGATTTACTTCAGTTGGATTTTATAAATTCAAGAGAGAAAATTCAACCACAATTCAAAAGATGATTTGATTGTAATCAATATCAAAATGTTATCATCATCATCCATTTAAAGTCTGTTGTTGGACATAGACCTTCGCCATGGTTCGCCAATCTTTCGCCTCTGAGCGTCACGGAGCCTATATGGATCTTTCGATCCTTACATGCGACATGAATCCTTTGACTAGCGATAACGACTGACTACCTCACAAAATCAATTCGCTTATATGGAGGTTTGATACTAAGTAGATAACCATCGTCCCATCACGAGGCTCGAGAGACGTGCCCTTTCGTGTCAGCGATTGAGGTTTTCGACGGTCTTTTGATACTTGTATTCATACTAGTAAAACATTACACAGAAAATCACACTGCTAAGCTTTTAGACTGACACAAAGCCTTTTCGTGCATTTATCTATTTTTCCTACTTTACGAGCGGAGCAGATTTAAACAATTTGTAACCATCGTCAAAATTCTGATCAGGAAAATCCTTATCATTTTAAAAGTAACTCACTTTTCTCTGACACGTTATCATTATAATTCGGTCACCAAATGGCTGCTGTGGAGAGGCGTCGCTGAGAGAGGCAAAATTAAAATAAGTGTAAAAAAACCCTTAAATATGATTCGAAAGAGAATTTATTCATAGCTTTCTTATATAATGTAATGGTTACAGCCAAATCGCGTTCAATACACCGGTTCTCGTGTGATCACTGTTAAACATTATCCTATGCCACCGGGTATCTCCCACGCCACGTTGTATCCTAGTCAGTACCTAGATGAGTAAGCATCAGGGAATATCAGGTGTTTTAAGTAACCCAGGTGTATGGAAAGAGTTCCCAGCGGCAATCTCGTTGATCCTCAAAAGGAGGATACCTATCTTTACGCTACGCTCGATAACGCCAGCCGAAGGCCAACCCTAACCTACCCGGCCGACCCCACTGACTGTCCTGGCTGTGAGCGACAAGAATGACATAACTGAATGACGTAAAGGGCCAAATGGTTCTTCGTCTTCTCCCTTTCTTTGTGACCTTCTCTCCCCCTTTTCATCTTCTCTGAGACTCAGTTCATATGAATATGAAAGGTCATAAAATGTCTCTGGTATGTTGTCTATTTGGATGATCCTCTAATTGTTTTGTGCTCAGTTGTAATGAATACCTAATCCGTCGGCAGCAATTCTCAAGTGATTTAGTTATTATGTCAAGACTTTTTACCTTTTGTTTCAAATATTCTGTTTTCACCTACATAGAGGAAACTAGGCCATAGGACTATTTCGAATCATCGTAGACACACAAATGACACACGTGTCTCTAAGCTTTCCTGATCACATTTCGGAGGCTAAAATCTTGAAAATTTGCATTAGTACACAACGAGGCATTATCAAAAAAAGTTTGCTTTGGGGTGTCTCTATGGCCATTTTGTTAACAGTGCCAAAATTATTTTGGATCAACAATGCCAAAACCTAGATCATTTTTAGATAATTATTTCTGATACAAAGGTGGGCTACGACGATTTATTTATTTTAGATGCTATATGTATATTTTGTCGTTTTATTTATGCACTGTATACCCATGGCGGAAATCTAAAGCATCATGGTATCTGGGAAAAAAACCCATGGGTATGGCCGGAAGGAACGATCCTCGGCACTCAATCAAATCTTACACTCAAAGACACTCGAAAGCAAGTTTAATTCCACTTGATTTTTCTCCGTCGTCTTTTTTTCTTTTCTCGACAGCCGAATTCAGCTGATTTCCTTTAGCGTCTTTTCCTCATACCCGTTTTCGTACAACTACCCTGCTTTTCTCTTCCTCTCCTCGCCCTCTTCGCGGTTAATGGCTTGCAATTTCATCCTCAGGCCATCTCCTCTACCCCTACCCTTTTTAGAATGTTTTTCTTTTTAAAGTGTGACGGACGGATGGACGGACTGACGGACGGACATTTCGTTTATTGCAATGCAGATTACTTGAATGTACCTCAGTTCTAAACCTGTCTTTAAATTTTCATTACTGTATTTGTGGCTTATAAAACGCATGCTTTACAAGAATATCTTACGGGCACGGCATCTTATCCTAACCTTCTCCTCTATATCAGCTGGTTTGCCCAAATAAATAGCTTCCTGCTTTCTTTATGCTATCAGTCTCAATTTAAACTTGAATTTCCCATTCTCACGTCCCACTTTAGAGGCTACTTCAGATTTCAACATTATCCGATTCCACCCTCGTATCTCCCATGCCACGTTGTATCCTATTGTATTCTAAAATCGAAAAATGTTGTTGCTTAAATGATAAGAGAAAATATGCTTTGGAGTTGGAGGAAAAATCAAAATCAGATGCATATGAATAATTTTTTGATGCCATTGAATCTAGCTTTCATTATTGTCTCTTTTTATCTCGTGGCTTCACGTTTAAATTTCGACGCTTGTTTGTTGCTGCTCGAATCTAAAATGAAAGCCTAAGCTTTCTTTAAATCTATGCGATCGCAATTGACGCTTCAAACTTTGCACAGCCAAACTTTATTGAAATTCCAGCAGCTTTCTTTTTTTTAATGCTTTAAAACTCATGAAATAAATCTTTTTTATCATTATCGTTGTTTATAACATTGGCAGGCTGAGGTGAATGATACCACTGCGGGTGCTTGTCGCTTTTAATTGGCATATTGCAAACGGGCCGACCAATGTATGATATGATATGTGCAGCCCAAGCAGGCTGTATCCAGCGTCAGTACACTGCTTACTTTACTTTTGGGGCTAGCTACTTCCATCATGATCGATGTGAATGTCTTTTATTCTTTATATGTTCCCGTTTATCAAAGTGGAATCTAGTTTAATCTTGTAAAATCCGACCCAAATGTACAAGATCATTTCTGGATCCAAATGTTTACACAAAACTATTTCTGATTTGAATCTATCAATGCTCTAATACCGATCTCTATCTCACTCGAATGGTTGACCAGTCACTTTCAGGATCACCATACTAGAGTGTTTGTTTGCTCATTGATTCAATCCATGACTAAGTCATACGAAAGACTTCAAAAATGGTATTCAAAGCCTCCTGGCTAAGCACTCAGCATAAAGAGTAGGATTGAGGAACCCTGGAAAGGGATGGGCTCATCAGGTTATCTTATCCAAGGTGCATCCGTAATGAGTGTCCCAACAATCCAGTACAGGGGACAGAAAACCCTGTATAGGTTTACGGGACTGAGGACCACGGGACTTTCAAGTAAACGATTACTTATTCATTTTTACACACACATTCTTTTTTTTAAAAACTTGAATATTTCTTTTCTGTATTCGATGGACGACACATTTTGCATTCAGTTCTTGAACTAAAGATGTCTACAATATCATTCTTTTTTCGAAAATTATAAAATTGTATAAATGTGATAATTAATAATCCATTACATAAACTGTGATAATTGTTTTCGAGTGAAAAAATGTTTGAAATATCACAATTCGAATAAATCTTCACAATACTTCCTGGCGGTACTTTTTTCGTACAAGTGAACGATAACACATTTAGATCGTCAGAATGTGAAAGAAGGATTTTCAAAGCTTGAACATGAATTGTACTTTGTATATGATATTTTTCTAAATCGTAACTAATGTGTCTCTCTTTTTTTTCAAATCTTCCACTTATTTTGATGATCAGACCATGAACTACCGGCAGATCTACCAGATGATGGCAGGCAAATCGCTGTCAGATGACGAATATTTGGAACCATACCTTGCCAGTATTCTCTTTTTGGTAATCGTAATCTCGATGGGTTATCTTCTCCGAAAGTTAACCAAAACAATCTTACCGGGCAGTCTGCAAGTCTACTTTGTGGAGTTCATCACCACCATGGAGGCGTGTTCCTACTTCTTCGAAAACAACTTTATTCTGAAGCACTATGGTTATGGTGGTTTCTTTGTGGCTATTTTCCTTGAGATTCTCATTTCGAACAGGACCTTCGAGGGAGCATCCGAAAACCCAATCAAAGCCCTAGACGAGTTTTCGAAACGGGAGATAACCTTCGACGTTGCCATCGTCAAAATTGTATTTCAGTCACTAGGAGGTTTAGCGTCCTATCGTTTGGCCCAGGTAGTTTGGTCACTGGATATGGTGTACGACCACAGGGAGCGGTTCTTCGAAACGAGCTGCCAATCAGACTTGGCCACGACGATTCTTCTAGGTTTTCTGGTTGAGATGGGAGCATCCCTCATTGATACGTGGATGGGAAAACAATCGTTGTCCACGAATTCTTTCGTCGATGAATTACTAAAAGCGGCAAACGGAGGAGCCATGATTGTTGCAGGTAAAATCGTCTGAAAAAATCGTTTCTGATTCTTTAAGATGGGAAGTTATCATTATTATACACTTATTCACTATGTGCCCTCATCTTCGTTGTTATAGTCACAACGTATCGGCCGTTGTCCCCTTCGGCTTTCTCCACGTGTCTGTCATAGTTGGTAACATTCAGGGAATTTCTAACTGGAGCCTTTATTTGTGCGAAACACTCATATAATCCGGTTTAAGCAGACAAATGGCATTGCCACGATCAATCAACTTGGAAGAGTCACGTGATCAGAGAATGTTCTCCAGCATGGACATTGGAATGAGAACAATCTACCCCCATTGATTAGATAGAGGGTTCGGTTCGAAATTCTCAGAAGGTTACTGACTACGACTGACACCTGAAGAAAGCCAAAGGGTATAACGGCTCAAAAGTGGTGATTATGACTACTAAAATAAGGATATTTGTCCGAATAAATCAAGGTATAACATCTGAGTAAAAAAAAAACAAAAAACATTGAAAATGTACAAGGTTCCCGAAAAATCGGACGCTGGCATTTTCAATCAGTTTTTGACACAGTGAAATTCTAGTTATTAACATCTAATAATAATTGTTCAATAGTTCGGCGAATAGAACAAAACTTTTTCATTGATTCCCGGTTTTCGGACATCTTGAGTATCCGGAGCCTGACCAGAGTAGCAAAAGAAATTTAAAACAGTTTAAACTATTTTGGCAGTTAATGTATAATGTATTATACAATATATAGAAGATGCCACTTATTATAATCATTGATGATGCTATCATTCTATCATTGTTATCAAAATCAGTCGGCCCTAAACTCTACATTTAAAATGAATTTGAAATTCATATGAATTTCAAATCACTTTTCATAATGTTAAGTCGTTTATTACAATGAATTTGATAACATAACAATGAATTCATAATATTTCAAAATATGTTCACTTTATGTTATCAGCCTGTTATTATTATTCAAAAAACCTTGTCTCAAAGTGAACAAAATGAACGATTCTCTTTCTCTCTCTTTATGTATGTATATATAAAATCATATATATATATATATATATATATATACTTTAAAATTGTTTCATTTTTCAGTACTCAATATAGAGATATAGGGCAAGTATATGAAAATTATATCATGCTATTGACTCATAACCCTGTTTCACTATTAAAAAGATTATTGAAATGAGTTATCAGTAAATAATGAGACATGGTTAACATTATTCTAAGTCAATAACATTCTATAATATATATATATATGTGTGTGTGTGTGTGTGTGTGTGTGTGTGTGTGTGTATACTCGATATCTGAGAGAGAGCATAAGTAAAAAGGTGCACAGAATCGCAAGGCATTGAATTTTCTATACACGCACATACACACACATGTATATGTGTGTGTGAGTGTGTGTACATAGAAAATTCAAACAGGAACCATCACTACCCTCATACACCACATATTCACCCTCAATAGTTTTAATTTCAATTATAAACATTTCCTCGAGATTAAAGGCTGTGCTTTTCTTTGCACAGTTTCAGAACCTTCATATGCTATCATCTTCATGAGAAAATTTGTGGAAACTGATATTTACCCAGGCGGTGAGACTTAACCAGACAACTTCCCAAAGCACCTTAATTCCAGACACAACTCTATTAAAATGATCCGAATTCATTGCTTTATTAGACACCCTTATATGCATAGATAACAATAAATAGCTCCAAATAATCTTATGTAATAAACCCACCGATACCCACAACTACCTGTACTCAAAATCGGCTCACCCAAACACCTTAAGGAGAACTTACCTCTCTCGTATGCACTTAGAATTAGAAGAATCAGCTCTGAAGATAAGGAACTACAGATACACAATGACAACCTCATTCAACATTTCACACATCCTCATAGAGATTCAAATAAATGAAGCCTCCAAAATATCCAGAGATTACACCCACAAAAACTAATCAGACTGCTAACTCCTTATAACAACATTCCATGATACACTCCCCACCCACTTCCCCAAATCATCTGGGTCAGGTGGGACATATTGACATTGAAACTGGAACTTGAAGAAATCTTCCATGATCCTAGCGTTCTTTCTTACCGTAAACCCAAGAACATCAAAGATATGATAAGGAGCAAAACCATAATTGATGATAAAGTATTCTACAGAAAAAGCTCTCCCAAAACAATCAGATTCTTCTAATCATACTACAGTAAAAATAGCCCATGATACTACCTGAAATACATCAATACATTCACCAGCTCCATTAGGAAAGACTTAAAATATCTACCATAGTTCCCACTACAAAAGTAACAATATTATCCATCTCTTTGAGTGCACACAATGTGAAATTGTGTATGTAGGCGAATCGGAATAGCCGTTCAGCATTAGACTTAACAAGTCACAGGCAGAAATCATCCAACTACAACGATTTTCTTCCAATGGAACACTTCCGTCTGCCTGACCACAATTGTAGCATTGATGCAAAATTCACAAATATTCTTGATCTCATGAAGTTATGAAATGCCTTAAAACGCCCCCCCCCCCACTCAATAGACTTGACATCAAATTAAACATCACGAATTAATAATTAAAAAATAGATATCAGAGTAAACAAACCTAATAAGATTTCTCACACAGATATTCTACCTTAACAACATTTGAACACCCCATCTATTCACACACTCACGCACACATACACACGCATACACACGCACACACACACACACACACACACACACACACACACACATACACATACACACACCAATGCGAATATGTATCATCAAAAATGAAAAATCACTTTGTGTATACTTGATCGACTTATTTTAATCTTCACCAATGAAAGGATCATCACATACATACAGGAGGGATAATACATAAACCAATCATTTATAACACTTTACATGATGGCTTTGATATCGGAAAAAATGCATAAATCCTGCCTGCAGCTAAAAAACAATGTGGACCTATAACTGCTGATGAGAGAGACAAGTCCAGATATTACACAATTATAATAAAGAATCCATACACATTGTATACTTCTTTTCTGTCTTGACTTGAATATTACACGCGCGTGCGCACTCAAACACACACACACACACACACACACACACACGCATATATATGTGTGTGTGTGTGCGCACACGTGTTTGTGTGTGTGTGTGTGTACTATTTGAGTCAAGACGGAACAGACTGACGCAAAGTTCCTTGCTCAATGTTGGGGAAATCTTAGAAATGTCTTAGAAGTTTAGTCGGTTCTTTATTGTTGAACAGTCAACTCAATTATGTCGTTTATAAGCCTTAAGTTCAGAAGGTAAGAAAATGAGCTTTACGTGAACTTATGGAAACTAACGCCCCCGTAAGCTTTCAAAGGATGAAATATTATTAATGACTGATTACACCATCAAAAATAGAGCTGAGTTACTTCCGAAGACACTCCTCATATTTTCCCTTATTATCATTGTACGAAATTTGCAGGGGGGACTAATAAATCTGTATTATTTTAAGATCTGACTGTTTGTCCTTAAATGGTTTCCTCTTTTCCGAAGATCAATAAAACCATAAAATTACTATTGACTGACTTGTTTCACTAGCAAGTAAGAGCACGATCACATAAATAGGTGCACATGTATATATTTGCACATATATGTACGTTTATATATATCTATATATTTACGAAGATTGTAAAGGTACATATAGATGAATTAATTTGCGTAATCAATTTTATGTACTTTAACAATCTTGAAAAAAATACTTATTATTATTTTACGCAAAAGACGTCCATACTGTATGGGTCGTGATAAAACATAGATCAAAACTTCGTGTACGATTGGTACTCATTTATAGTTAATGCATTTTCAGAAACTTTTTTCTTTATCTTGCTTCACTAAAAATTCAAAGCATCCATGTAAACGAAAAGATATATACATGAAAATAACTGAACGCCAAAATGAATTTTTAAAATAGAATCTATCTTATCCCGAACTTTGTTTAAACTTAACCAAATTCAGTGCACTATTCCACTTGGAAAATATAGCCGTTTTAGCCGTCAAGTGGGATAACTTTTTTGTGATGTTTGTACGAGGCGATTTTAGTACTGAATAAGTTGAGAAATCTCATTGAAAGTAGCTCAAATTTGACTCATCAATAAACTGGACATATAAAAAATTGTTTACTCATCTTTTGAATTGAATTGGATCACTTTAACAATCTAACCCCAGGGGTGGCCATTCGAACATTGCCCCCTTCCCTAAGTTTAGGCAATTAAACATCGTCCCCGCTGAAACAGTCCAAAGGCGAGAAATTCTACTTTTGTAGAGAAACTTGAATAAGATATTATTCACTGGCATGAATACATGAATATTTCGTTTGTCACACATTTGTCCATGAGTAGAGGAAGAATGACGGCTTGGAATATCTTCTTTGTCATGGGCTGTCTCCCCTTAGTTTGGGCAATTAAACCCTCTCCTCACTTACTCAGTCTAGGAAAGAGTAGTTATTCACCCACCATCCCCATCCTAGGAGGGTGGAATGTGATACAAGGTCAAGTTCAATGTGGGCTTACGCAGGGGAAATTTAGATAAGAACAAGAATTGCCCAGTCTCCGGGATCATAGGTGTCAGAGCGACACACGACCACCCCTCCACATACACACTTTGGTGTGTGTGTGTGTGTGTGTGTGTGTGTGTGAGAGAGAGAGAGAGAGAGATGCAGCCCCAGAGCAACTGACAGGACATACTTGACTTTTTTCAAGTTACAGAACGAGATCCGGAAAGTCTAGAAAAGAGTAGGTTAAAGTGATCCAATTGGAATTTTTTATAATTGTTTAATTGAATTTAATCATTTTTTCTAATGAATTGTGACTTTTTGTTTCTAATATTTCAGGTGTCAGCCTGACTGGTATGTACTTCAACCCGGCCATGGCAACTGGTCATATGTTGGGCTGCAAGGGAACTGAATTATGGGAACTTATTTTGGTCTATTGGGTGGGGCCATTCGTTGGCTGCCTTGCAGCCATTCTCCTTGACAAAGTCGTGAAGATCGAGAATGGTAAGCTGGTGTAGTAAAACCACCAACTATACCCGTGATCCCCAGCCCCACTCCCGATTCCTTCCCAACCCAACACACCCCTGTCGCTGGATCCTGCCCACGATTGCCAGATTTGGTCAGATGGGGGCATGACCCGAGCTTTATCTCTTGGACTTATCCGACACAGGCATTGGAAAAGCGTCGAACTTAGGAATCGAGCAAGTCTAGAGGCATCTAGACTTGCTCGATTTTCTAGGTTCGACGCTGTTGAATACCAGCCTTTTGGGATGGGAGCATTTTACCTTCGGACTTAATTGATTTCTAAATTCCACTCTATTCTGTGCCTGTGTTGGGTAAGTCTCTGAAATAAATCTCGGATTATTTCCCCTTCTGGCCAAATCTAGCAACCCTGATCTTGTCGCTTCGACAATTACCACCAAGAGAAAAAAGAAGATGCCGAAGGAGGATTAACGTAGCGATAAATCTATCTAATCGTCTATTTGTCTATCTATCCATTGATCCATCAAGTCCATCAATCGATCTACTGACCAGTCCATCCCAACTGACCAGTCCATCCCAACTGACCAGTATATGTTGCTCTGGAAATAACAAACATCCCAGTCGTCGTAAAAATGAAAACCTAAGCGACTCAGTATTGAGAACACAAAGAAAGAAAGAAAAGATCCCCTAAAACGAAGGGACAAACATACAAAACGCGTCGAAGATCTTTTTTTATTATGATCGAAATGGTCACTGTCCGTCCTGACTTCCTAGATAGAGCCATCACACACACACACACACACACACACACACAAGCACGCGCGCGCCGCTACCGAAATCAATTTTATTCTTCAAAGGTCAGAGATGCCTATATTTAGGGTCATTGCTTTCTGAGCCACTTTTGAGACAACTGTAGTAGTAGTAGTAACGGTGTTGATACGAACACATAGACACAGTAGAGCTTTGCTTAACCCTTTCTTCACTTCCTAATCGCTGAAGCATGATAGTAGCTGATAAACAAACCAATGAGGATGCTTGCATGTACACGTGTATCTAATCGGAAATAACCGATTCAAAGAATTTATGGAAGAATAAGGATTTTATCCAAGCATTCTCCTCCTAGATTTATTCTATCTTGGCTGTCGTCAATTGGCCTTCAATCTTCATTTCTGATGTGTCATAAAATGGTCAGTTCAAAAATCGGACAATGCATCAGTTTGACATTTTGGGGCGAAATTGAACGGAACGGCCATCGAATCTTTTTATACGCTAACTGAATTTCATTGGGGAGAATGGATGTTACGTTCATGTGTGTCCAAGTGACACAAGATATCTTGGGAAAGTTGAGAGGATATTGTAGATGACGAACGTTATAGATATACATGTAAGAATACGTTTATACATACGTACATGCAAACACACACACACACACACACACACAAATGCATATACGTTTGTATGATCATACATAAGTGCATACATGCATACATACATGCAAACATGCTTACATATAGATATACATGCAGATATACATTCGTTTATGCACGCATACATGTATGCCTTAATATATGCATGTATGCATACATATACATATTCATGCATACATCCATATACATAATCATGCATACCTAATTGCATAGCTACATACGTGCATTCATGGATAGATGTATGCAAACAAGTACGTACCCATACATATATACATACATGCATACAGGCATGTATGCATACATCCATGTATATCTCCTTGCATACCTACATGAATGCATGTGACATGGGCCTTTAGAATGTTCTTTGTTTGTCTATGATAATTACTCTTTAGCAGAGGTCCCCAACCTTTTCTGCTAAGCAAACCTGTTCAACATTGACAATATTCTTGCAGACCGGCCGCCGAGGGGAGGTTTATTACGAACGGTAATAAAATCACTTATACGTCACTTATGAGTGGCTTATTCATTCAATTTTGTTTCTGAAAGGGTTTATTCAACGAATTTAATATGAAGATCCCAGGAAATAATTTTTATTTTATTTTACAAAAATGAAGAAATAAGCGTCTCTTTGCGGCCCGGTAGCATAGGCTTTGCTGCTCGGCACCGGTCCGCCGCCCACTGGTTGGGGACCACTGCTCGATATTATTTGGGCCCG
>OY735211.1:57703309-57805809 GCA_963457665.1 Thysanoteuthis rhombus
ATATTTTCTGAATTGTTAACTAATTTAAGGATAAAATTAAATAAAATTGAGTAAAGATATTTTCTGAATTGTAAACTAATTTAAGGATAAAATTAAGTAAAATCAAGTAAAGATATTTTCTGAATTGTTAACTAATTTAAGGATAAAATTAAGTAAAATCAAGTAAAGATATTTTCTGAATTGTAAACTAATTTAAGGATAGAATTAAGTAAAATCAAGTAAAGATATTTTCTGAATTATTAACTAATTTAAGGATAAAATTAAGTAAAATCAAGTAAAGATATTTTCTGAATTGTTAACTAATTTAAGGATAAAATTAAATAAAATTGAGTAAAGATATTTTCTGAATTGTAAACTAATTTAAGGATAAAATTAAGTAAAATCAAGTAAAGATATTTTCTGAATTGTTAACTAATTTAAGGATAAAATTAAGTAAAATCAAGTAAAGATATTTTCTGAATTGTAAACTAATTTAAGGATAGAATTAAGTAAAATCAAGTAAAGATATTTTCTGAATTGTAAACTAATTTAAGGATAAAATTAAGTAAAATCAAGTAAAGATATTTTCTGAATTGTAAACTAATTTAAGGATAGAATTAAGTAAAATCAAGTAAAGATATTTTCTGAATTGTTAACTAATTTAAGGATAAAATTAAGTAAAATCAAGTAAAGATATTTTCTGAATTGTTAACTAATTTAAGGATAAAATTAAATAAAATTGAGTAAAGATATTTTCTGAATTGTAAACTAATTTAAGGATAAAATTAAGTAAAATCAAGTAAAGATATTTTCTGAATTGTTAACTAATTTAAGGATAAAATTAAGTAAAATCAAGTAAAGATATTTTCTGAATTGTTAACTAATTTAAGGATAAAATTAAATAAAATTGAGTAAAGATATTTTCTGAATTGTAAACTAATTTAAGGATAGAATTAAGTAAAATCAAGTAAAGATATTTTCTGAATTGTTAACTAATTTAAGGATAAAATTAAGTAAAATCAAGTAAAGATATTTTCTGAATTGTTAACTAATTTAAGGATAAAATTAAATAAAATTGAGTAAAGATATTTTCTGAATTGTAAACTAATTTAAGGATAAAATTAAGTAAAATCAAGTAAAGATATTTTCTGAATTGTAAACTAATTTAAGGATAAAATTAAATAAAATTGAGTAAAGATATTTTCTGAATTGTAAACTAATTTAAGGATAAAATTAAGTAAAATCAAGTAAAGATATTTTCTGAATTGTAAACTAATTTAAGGATAAAATTAAATAAAATTGAGTAAAGATATTTTCTGAATTGTAAACTAATTTAAGGATAAAATTAAGTAAAATCAAGTAAAGATATTTTCTGAATTGTAAACTAATTTAAGGATAAAATTAAATAAAATTGAGTAAAGATATTTTCTGAATTGTAAACTAATTTAAGGATAGAATTAAGTAAAATCAAGTAAAGATATTTTCTGAATTGTAAACTAATTTAAGGATAAAATTAAATAAAATTGAGTAAAGATATTTTCTGAATTGTAAACTAATTTAAGGATAAAATTAAGTAAAATCAAGTAAAGATATTTTCTGAATTGTTAACTAATTTAAGGATAAAATTAAATAAAATTGAGTAAAGATATTTTCTGAATTGTAAACTAATTTAAGGATAAAATTAAGTAAAATCAAGTAAAGATATTTTCTGAATTGTTAACTAATTTAAGGATAAAATTAATTAAAATCAAGTAAAGATATTTTCTGAATTGTTAACTAATTTAAGGATAAAATTAAATAAAATTGAGTAAAGATATTTTCTGAATTGTAAACTAATTTAAGGATAAAATTAAGTAAAATCAAGTAAAGATATTTTCTGAATTGTTAACTAATTTAAGGATAAAATTAAATAAAATTGAGTAAAGATATTTTCTGAATTGTAAACTAATTTAAGGATAGAATTAAGTAAAATCAAGTAAAGATATTTTCTGAATTGTTAACTAATTTAAGGATAAAATTAAATAAAATTGAGTAAAGATATTTTCTGAATTGTAAACTAATTTAAGGATAAAATTAAGTAAAATCAAGTAAAGATATTTTCTGAATTGTTAACTAATTTAAGGATAAAATTAAATAAAATTGAGTAAAGATATTTTCTGAATTGTTAACTAATTTAAGGATAAAATTAAGTAAAATCAAGTAAAGATATTTTCTGAATTGTAAACTAATTTAAGGATAAAATTAAGTAAAATCAAGTAAAGATATTTTCTGAATTGTTAACTAATTTAAGGATAAAATTAAATAAAATTGAGTAAAGATATTTTCTGAATTGTAAACTAATTTAAGGATAAAATTAAGTAAAATCAAGTAAAGATATTTTCTGAATTGTAAACTAATTTAAGGATAAAATTAAATAAAATTGAGTAAAGATATTTTCTGAATTGTAAACTAATTTAAGGATAAAATTAAGTAAAATCAAGTAAAGATATTTTCTGAATTGTAAACTAATTTAAGGATAAAATTAAATAAAATTGAGTAAAGATATTTTCTGAATTGTAAACTAATTTAAGGATAAAATTAAGTAAAATCAAGTAAAGATATTTTCTGAATTGTAAACTAATTTAAGGATAAAATTAAATAAAATTGAGTAAAGATATTTTCTGAATTGTAAACTAATTTAAGGATAAAATTAAGTAAAATCAAGTAAAGATATTTTCTGAATTGTAAACTAATTTAAGGATAAAATTAAATAAAATTGAGTAAAGATATTTTCTGAATTGTAAACTAATTTAAGGATAAAATTAAGTAAAATCAAGTAAAGATATTTTCTGAATTGTTAACTAATTTAAGGATAAAATTAAATAAAATTGAGTAAAGATATTTTCTGAATTGTAAACTAATTTAAGGATAAAATTAAGTAAAATCAAGTAAAGATATTTTCTGAATTGTTAACTAATTTAAGGATAAAATTAAGTAAAATCAAGTAAAGATATTTTCTGAATTGTTAACTAATTTAAGGATAAAATTAAATAAAATTGAGTAAAGATATTTTCTGAATTGTAAACTAATTTAAGGATAGAATTAAGTAAAATCAAGTAAAGATATTTTCTGAATTGTTAACTAATTTAAGGATAAAATTAAGTAAAATCAAGTAAAGATATTTTCTGAATTGTTAACTAATTTAAGGATAAAATTAAATAAAATTGAGTAAAGATATTTTCTGAATTGTAAACTAATTTAAGGATAAAATTAAGTAAAATCAAGTAAAGATATTTTCTGAATTGTAAACTAATTTAAGGATAAAATTAAGTAAAATCAAGTAAAGATATTTTCTGAATTGTAAACTAATTTAAGGATAGAATTAAGTAAAATCAAGTAAAGATATTTTCTGAATTGTTAACTAATTTAAGGATAAAATTAAGTAAAATCAAGTAAAGATATTTTCTGAATTGTTAACTAATTTAAGGATAAAATTAAATAAAATTGAGTAAAGATATTTTCTGAATTGTAAACTAATTTAAGGATAGAATTAAGTAAAATCAAGTAAAGATATTTTCTGAATTGTTAACTAATTTAAGGATAAAATTAAATAAAATTGAGTAAAGATATTTTCTGAATTGTAAACTAATTTAAGGATAGAATTAAGTAAAATCAAGTAAAGATATTTTCTGAATTGTTAACTAATTTAAGGATAAAATTAAGTAAAATCAAGTAAAGATATTTTCTGAATTGTAAACTAATTTAAGGATAAAATTAAGTAAAATCAAGTAAAGATATTTTCTGAATTGTTAACTAATTTAAGGATAAAATTAAATAAAATTGAGTAAAGATGCAATTTAATACAATTTTCAAAGATACATTATGTTACATAGCCTATTAATTAAGTTTACTTGTTCATGTTTAATATTTTCCGAATATTAACCAAATCTAAGGATAAAATTGAATAAAATCAAATAAAGATATTTTCTGAATAGTAAACTAATTTATGGATAAAATTAAGTAAATTCATGTAAAGATATTTCTTACTTTCTGTTGATTGCACATCTGTCTGAAATCCTTTTTCAAAACAGAAATCAATCTGAATTTCTGAATTTGACATGATTGAAGGAAAAGTGAGTGAAATAATTAATTTGACATCGAAAGTAGCAATACCTCAAAGTCATACTTTCGTACAACTGACGATTATGCAAGGGCCCGAGTCAGCATTATAGTCACAATGTGGATACAAGGTTTCTTCAGAAACTAGAAATTGACCTCCTTCCAAAACAGGTACTTTCCAATATGCAAAACGGATTGAAAACACCAACATTTCTGGAGAAAAAAAGTAAGTTAGAAAATAAGCGCTCAATTTTTTCCCTCCATTTGTTGAATATATTAAAGAGCATGCTTTCCACTGAGCGGTAGTGTGCGCCAACCTACTAAAGACAGTTACTACACTCGGTACACTCAAACAATTTTGGCTAGTGCCACTTGGGTTGCATCATGTAAAAGGACATTCAATTAAAGAGGACGTTTTATTTCTGTATCGTTAGATGCCTATTTATTTTCCCCGGCAACGCCAGAATTCCCTGCTCGTATGATATATTTTTCAATTCCATTTTTCACCAATTGGGAGTAACTTCCCCTTATTAATTGACATTACTATCACAAAACAAAAGATCGCCTTTTTTCAAAAAGAAAAATCCATTTTTCGAAAGGGATGCGGCCCTAGTTTGAGAATGACCGACTAATTTTAGGCACATCTTAATACTGATTTCTATGACAACTGTTGGCGTCGATAAACAGACTGCCGAGGAAGGAGGGAAAGAATACCTTCATTCTTTTGTGCAAGAGTTGTTTCCCTTGAGTTGTAAATACTCGTGATATTCACGCAGCTCGGCGTCACCCAGCATAAACCCAAATGGAAGAGAAAGAATGTAATGCAACATTATTTCGAAGTGGGGCAGGTCTGCCTGCCTTGAAAATCAGCATTAGAATTACTGGCTTTCACCTCGGCTTGAACGCCAATCACTATCACATACAAAGCAGGCTTCTTTGTATTTAAGCATAGTCGAGTCTGAAATGAGGCTACAATAACAGAAAGCTTCGTAAGGATCAAATTCACAACAGCAAGGAATTACGTAATAAGACTAGTTTGCTAACTAGACCTCTACACCAGACACTAAATCCCAAATCCACCTCAGGATCAATTCTAAGCTTACTTTATGCTTTTTTCATGTAGGCCCTGCCTAGTGTAATTACTTCCCAAGCAGTTTGAATGTTTCAAGATAAGGAATCGTCCTTTTTTTTAATTGATGAAGTTTTTCTTCATTTTTTTCAATACGTTACTAAAAAAACTAGGATAGATTCATCACAAAATTATCATTCCAAGAGCCCTAACTTTTTTTTTTCACTGAACTTAAATTATTTTTTTATTTTTCACTGAACGTAAATTATCTATTCTAACACTAAATATGTTGAAAATCAAAAAGGTTTTTGGTTAGTACAGGGTATTGAAAGTAATCATCTTACATAGACAAGTTTTTTATATTTCTCAAAAGATACGGAGACAGCTCTTTTTTGGTACCTGTTTACAATTGAATTACTATTAATTACCGTTTTCTTTGCAGATTTTCTGTTTTAAATAGCGAGGATCAGATATTCACCTCTTGTAAAATACTAAACTTTCGAACTTGAATCCACGTTCATAGATTTTAGGATTGGTTTTGTGAAGAATTGAATTCTTATCGCCCACCAAAAAATCATTATTTTCCGTGCCCAGTTGTAACAGTATAAAGAAATGCAATAGTTATCAGTTTTCCAGAAAGAAATGAACATTGTGAGTAAGGATCAACAATCGCTTTTGGATTGAATATTATTTTGGAAAAAATTACCGAGCAGTATATGTCTTAGTATCTTTTGAGATACTCTGTTCGTTATGTACAAACGCTGCGTCAAGCTATAACGAATTTCAGCTTTAATGAACACATTTACAGTATGAGTAATTTGCGAATTTGCAAGGTTCTAGGCCAAAAGGTAGCAGTAAAAGATCGAAATATATCTCATAAAATTTGAGAAAAGAAATTCTAAAAATAGAAAAAAGGTTTTAGCTGATGTCTAATGGAAAGCTCGTGCGATTTTGTAAGGTTCTAGGCTTAAAAAACTGAGTGAGAAAGGAAGCATACCCAACCACCTGGCTAGTTGTTCAATCGACTCCGTGATCATGGTTACGTTCAGTAGGTCCGACATTTGAGTATTTCCCACACATTAAACAGTAATTCTCGTTCCAACCTTAAAATCATTTCAAATATATTTCAGTTGATAAAATCAATATTTGCTAAAACAAATTACAGGTTTTCCCTGCTATCCGGATAAAAGAAATAAAAACATTTCGTCGACCGAAATGGTGTAAAACGAAGAAGCAATTACCTTTCATTCATACCTAGATTTTTTAGCCTTCCCAGAATTCCAACATATTTCATATTACTGTTCGTTAAAACGATATCAAGTGGAAAAGTTCGACAGGACGAAAGTATATGACTATTATACAATGATTTTTTCGGACTAGTTTCCGAATATTTTTTTATTACAATATTTCAGCTGTCGTCTTTTTTCAGCCTGCATTTGGTATCCATTCAGGACATATATAACTTGGCAATTAATCAGAATGAACGTGCATGAATAAATAGACACTCTTTAGTGGAGTAACTCAGTCGCTGGTGAGACACCATTGGACGAGTTTGTGCACTATGTGACTTGTGCATTTTCAATGACCGACCGAGTAGAATATTTTCACGTCCTCTGTGGGGTTATCAGACAAAACATCACCCATTTCTTTCAGCCCTCCTCCAGGGCTAGATTGCGATTCCTGGCTTTACCCAAAGAGATTTCAGACGACGGACGAGAGTAAGGATAACGTGATAAAGCAGCTGATGGTTATTCAGAAGGTAGACTTTGCACACTGTTTTTTAAAGATGGGAAGGTCCTAGAATATGAGTGTAGGTCCGAAGGGAGGCACTTTGAAAGGAGCTACAGCGCCATTTTTCTTGATAAGCTCATTTTTCCTTATCAAATGGCTAAATACTTTCCTGACAGACTTTATATATTGTACATAGAATACAATACATAGGTTGTACATAAAATACAATTGCTAATGCATAAAATACGATGGGGACTTTAAAATACACAAATATGTAGTAAATACAATGAGTGCGAAAAGTATCCGATACATTTCAAAAAGTTTATTTTAACGTCCTGATAGAACTTTTTGAAATGTATCGGATATATCAGGACTCAGTGTAGAAAACTCAGGAAAGACAAAAATAACAAATGAAAAATCATGACCCGTTTCAGTGATTTCCAAGCGCAAACAAAAATTAGTTCGTATGTCGTTTTCATTCTGTAGTGTCGTATGGAATTTAACAGAATATTAAATTTTGGGTGTAGCTCACTTCTCAATGGATGTCATCGGATTACCATTGTAGTGCCCCCGATACTTTTAGTTGGGAATTAAGTACGAAACTCTTCCTTTAGCTAGATATCCAAAACATCACTTCCTCCAACGACCCCTATAAAACCCCTGGCCGCACATGGCCCAATGCTCACTAGCTCCAATACCCCTAGCTGGGTATGCTTCTAGCCCCGGCCTTTGCGGCCGACCATTCTCTCTTTTTCAATCTCCCTGGTCCAATGCTCATTTGCGCAAGGACACCTAGCTGGTCAATCTTCTGGTCCCGGCCTCTGCGGCCAGCCACTCTCTTTCCCTCTCTTTCCGTCTCCCTAAGATCGTTATCATTTCGCTGACCCACTGGCCGATCCGATCTTGACCATTTTTCCTGCATGACCTATCTCTGTACCAATTCTGCGCATTTCACTTCACCCATTTCGAGCCTCACACATATGCACAGCCTTGCATCTACGCAACTGTATCTTTACTACGTGCTACAAACGCGTATCACCTCTCTCGTGAACGAAATGGCAAAGTCTTTTGACTATCCGATAGTCACGATAATCTTTCCTGAACTTCTTTACTTCGGGAAACACGCATGGATAAAACTCCATGTTCTCTGTCTTTCATGGTCTGTTCATCGAGAGTCTAACAGCGCCTGAGAATAGCCCCCAAGTTAACTCACTTACTTGGCAGTAATGTTCGCCCACTGAACCCGATTTCCACGTATTATTTTGGAGCTATCCAACCATACGGAATCCACACGTTCACACAACTCTGCTCCAACTCCGACGCCAGTACTATCAAGACAAGAAATCTCCCACTTTTCGCCATCTCTTCTTCTCTTCTCCAAACATCACTTCTCGCGATCGATCGTATTTCTGTTATCCTTACATAAACCTCAACTTCATTCTTCATTCTTCAATTAAACATACGTCTTTTCCCTGGCCAAAAATATTGGTATGTTTTCATTCTACATTGTTTTATCAATATGCGTCTTCACACTTGGCGTGCATTCCATTTTCTTCGTACAGCATCATTTCCTTCCACATCTACTGGGCTGCACACGCGCTACAGTCAAACCACGGAGAGGACCAATTCTCGTTGTCCCTCAAACAACTATCTACACGCTGTTCGTTTCAACAAAAGTCGTTACACTGCGAAACTATCAACAATTCGTTGTTTTCTCCAACCACTATATCCTTGTCCAGCAGGTGAATTAAGACCCTAAAATGACAAACAAACGATGCCAATATTTCTGTTTCGCAGTTGCAGAAACTTATTTTCGACTTAATTTCAACAAATGATTATAATTTCATTTTATCATTACTAATTCATGACTCATGAAGTGACGCCTGCCACTCTACTTACATGACAAAGAAAGTCTGGTTGGATATTTTGCCGCAGAATAACGCAGGGTGGATCCAGAATTCTGAGCACGGGAGAAGTGAAAGAGAAAACAAACTTCAAACATAAAAAAAGTATTTTATGATCCGGGCTTTTTCGCTTAATTTCGAGTCGGAGCTTTTTCGTACTTGACAAAAGAGTTAAGTGAAAAGAAAGTAATTGATCGCAGAACCAATGAATAAAAAAAAAGACAATTTAGAGAATGATACTGAAGACGTCTTACTAATATTGTACAGAAAGCATTCTTTAAAGTTTAATTGATTCATTTGTAGAAAAGGGAGACTGAAAAGTTCACATTTTTTTTTCAATTCTTAAAAAATAATCATAATTTAATCAAAATTTGATTTAATTTATTCTTAACAAGGATAACTACAAAAAGTAAAAATGAAGTATAATATTCGATAAAGAAAATAGAATAGTACTTTCAATTAGTCAGTTTCGAGAAAAAAACATTCGTTTATGTTTTACAAGGTTTGTATTAAACTAACAAATTTCCGGATTATCCGAGCGTATTATGGATTGAAAGCCCTTAAAATTGGAAGAAAACTAATTTTCTCCTATTAAAACTGTGATATATTAAGAATAATACCAAATATGTTAATGATATCGAAGAAGCCCATATAATAATTTTCACTAGGAAAGCAACCATACGTCGGACGGAAAGTGAGGGTCCAGTTTTGATTTATAGTGACGTTGTACATAGAAATTTCCGCGTGAGACCTTTAAAATAGTTTTCTTCAAAACTGACAAATTTCCCGACGTGACGATTGAAAGCACAAACATTACTCGTGAAAAATATTTCTCAATCTTCTATCGAATATTCGATTTAATCAAATCTTGTCCCCAATTCTTTTACAAAGAAAATAGATAGATACATAGTTTTGATTTGATCAAAGTTTGTTTAATCAAAATATGTATTTCAGTGTATTAAAAAAACTTTTCCATTTTCATACTCAAACGTTGACACTTGAAAAAGGATTTAGTTTGTATCTTACTATAATTCACCAAATGTCTTCCTATCTATCATTGCATAACAGCCAAAGCTATGGCCACCTGATTTTCTGCTATCCCTATTTGGACCTCGGAACAGGTTTTTAGCAAGCATAAGGCTATAGCAGAGGTAATCGCTCTCTGTGTGCTTTCTACTTGTTGCTCTCCAAGGAGCATTCGATAATATTTCACAAATCACGCAACTTACAATTGCAAGTAAAATCAAAAAATTATTAATTTTTGATTTGATATACAGCCAGATTATGCAACAAATATGTCTCGCAGACTAGTAGCCAGGGACCTTTAGAATCTACACATTTTTGCCGACTAGAAACAAATCCATTTATCCCGGAAGCAATTAATTCTTCAGGAGATTTTTTTATCTGTTGCCTGGCTGTTGAAGACCTTACCAACAAAAAGTGATCAAAATGCTTGAAAAGATGGTCGGAGAGAGGTCAAGTGTGTAAGCTGTGTGAGGAAGAATTTCGTAGCCTAGTTCGTTCAATTTCTGCATAGTCATTCGTGACAACCTCAAATATACTTGAATGAATAGAAAAGGGAACGTTCAGCTCAAATAAATAAAGCGAAATTCACGCTTTCAAATGGTATACTGCATGAAGATAGTTAGATTTCAGTTTATTACAAAAATAAGCATTGAAGTTTAAAATAACAAAAAATGCAATAACATTTCACCAACCTGATTCATCAACTGAAGAAAAAACATTTTTTTGGAGTATCGAGAATGATGCACTGTTTCTTTCATTTCATACGCGTTTCCCGAAGGGTTGGATTAACAATGTAACGTAAGTAACATATGCTATAGAGCCCACAATTCAAAGGCTCTGTACTAAATGCTTTTGCAAGCTATTAATTCCGATTCAGTGAGTCTGAATTTGCTCTATTACTATAGTACTATACAACCCTCAACTTTTACAGGATGCTCAAGATCAGCGATATTAGCCAATGATCACCTTTAAATAAGGTTATAATTTCGACACAGTATATAGAGGAAGCGATGCATATACAATGCATTCGTGTTATCGATCTGTAAGACATATGTGTCGAATTATCTGGCTGTATATCAAATCAAAAATTAATTACTTTACAATGCAAACAAATAATACGTGTGATGTATATTTTCTCAATTTAAGGCCCCTTCGTAACATCTACTCTAGGCCCAGCAAAAACTTCATCTGGTAATCTGAATTAGGATGTACGATTGGCGTGGCAGTAACGACACAGACAATAGAGTTGGTGACCCAACTCCAGTCGTGTTCGGGGTTTATGTTCACTTTGCACTAATGCCCTTGGGAAATGCATGAATCAATCTCTTTTCCCCCAGCTATCAGTTGAATAGCATGGCAGATTGGGCTCTCTAACGTTGGAAAAGCAACCAGTTTAAAAGACAGAAAACTGATTACAAATATGACGTCGTTCCGTCAGGTCGTGCAAACTGATACTCTCTGCTCTCATCTGGGCACCAACGAGGTCAACAGAGAGATTTTGACAACTAGCTCTTCAGGTTCTCTATACTCTCCGCCCAGCTGTGTGCCCTGATTTGAACATTTCAGTATCGTTCCGTTGTCTGTAGAGACCGAACGGACGCCATTTGATTCAATCTGAATCTTCTTAATTTTCCTTTGAATTCCTGTTCCTTTGCGATGGTTTTTGGTTTCCGCGAATCAACAATCGCTTGTTAGCACCAGAAAACATTCCTTGTCTGGCCACCGGTTCCATCTAGAGAGAAAACCAAATTTAATCTTCCATTTCTCCTCGAAGTGGCTCGGAGATGTACAAATGGCGGTCACTTTATTTCCAACAGTATTTTTTTGTTATCTTTTTTTCATTTTCTGCTCCACGCCACTTGCACTCCCTATCGAAAAAATTCTCGAATAAAGACAGGAATGTTTCTTTTATAACAGAATACACAATTTAGTTGAAAGGTGGTATAAGGTCATATAGAGACCTGGAATCAGTAAATTGCGTATTGTTAATTTTTCTCACTTACTTTTTCTTCTCATTCAAACATATCTATTACGTAGTTTGCTCTAATCTTTGAGGTCCTATGAATTACACAGATTCAGGAATACTGGCTCTACGATGCCCATGATAGAGAATTGTGGCGAATCGTGGGGAAGGTCTATGTCCAACGATGGACGTAAAAGACTGATAATGATGATGATGTATGCTGTGGCCGTTGGTTCGAAAGGAAACCGCCAATTCAACTTATCAACTCAATATGAAAATGTTATCTGATTGGTGGGCTTTAAATTACACAATATAATTGTTTTGTCAAAACTAAACGTTTCTAATGCGAAAAAAACAAAGACAAGGAAACAGCTACAGTAACGACAATAGGAATATAGGGTTTAGTGACGTATAAACTTTCATAACGCAAGTTAAATGAAGCTGGATTTTTTTTTTTAAACTAGGTGTATAGAAACAGCAGAGTACAGAAATTGATCTTTGGAATGATATACCAATTTAGTCTTCATAAATTACAAATAACGAAATTTTTCTTTGCTGTCTGCAGAATGACTCATCAAATAAAAGCTGAGAAGCTTCAAAATACGAAAAAGGATGTGTACAAGGAACGCAAAACTATTCAGATTCGCTTGAAGGTCGCCTTTAGCAGACCCTTCTCTATGTCAAATCACTACTAGTTTTTTTCAATTTTCTCTACTACAATTGATTTTTTGTAGGGGTTCAATTCCAGTGTGGGTTTAAATGCTAAATTGATCCCTTGTTTTGTTTTGTTTTTAATTCAGACTTTTTTAGTGATTACTGCACAACAAAATGTGAGAGAAGTAACTTGTTCATTGATCACCTAATTTTCTGATTTTTTTAATTGACCAGCCTCAACGTGGCGTCGTATCGAAAGATATCGGTCACATGACGATTTTTCTATTGACTGACTAACCAGACCTATCAGATTTATATCATGATTATTTGTAAATGCTTATCGCTAAGCTTAATTATTATTAATGATAATCACTATCAAAGTATGGTTACTGGTATATCACTCGTACTGAGTCAAAACGATTTTGGAATTAGCAATTCATAGAATTGATGTCATTTCCATCGGACATGAGTTTTTTTCAGTGTTTACTTAATCAAAAATTACTTGGGAACCGGTGGCCTAATTGTTCTCGAAATTGCTTTATTCTTCAAGAGCATTTTAACGTTATTCCACTAATAAAAATTATGCGATAATGTGCCGTTTTTGTTGTCACAGTAACAAACAGAAATTGAATCATTCTAACATAGACAACTAGATTCTCAAGAATAGTCCATTCTAAGTCTCTTTGTGTTTATGAGAGAGAGAGAGAGAAAGAGAGAGAGAGAGAGAGAGAGAGAGAGAGAGAGAGAGAGAGAAAAAAGAAGTAGTGTGTGTGTGTGTGTGTGTCTGTGTGTGTGTGTCTGTGCGCGTAAAATAACAGCTTAAAACTCGAATTTATACTCGTCTTCCCGAATAGAATTTTGATTGCGATTATTCTTCACGTTCTCTAATCCTTAATGTTTTTGAATACAACGTTTCTGTCGCGGTGTTTTCCGATCTGTTTCCTCATATTGGATCACATGAGGAAGGTCGAAGAACATATCGACCGAGACCATGAAAATATTAGTTGGGATAACTTATGGAATGATTACAATAACTCGTCTCAGAATTTCAAACAATATTCTTTAATATAAACCTTTCCTTTTTTTCTGGCATCCATTCCCCCTCTCTCTGTCCCTGTCTCTGTCTGTTTCTCTTTCTTTTCACTCCATTTATGCCGTTTGCTCTCACTTCTCGATGTTTATAATCTTAAATGTTTGAAGAGGGATGTTACATAGGGAGATTGTGTTGTGTGCCAATCTTCTGCCTTGGAGGATCGGCATTCGAAATCCTACCGTACAAATCGACAAATGTCACTGGCGACAAATACGCAACTGCCTCACCCAACAAGCAGTCACAGTAGAAGAAAATCAATTCGAGGACAAAACAAATAATGACAAAAAAAAAAACTTTTCCACCAAATTCGTTTGCTGTTCAAAATGCCTATCTAAATCCCGGTAGGGAGGTGTTTTTTTTTTCTGTGTAAATGAAAAATCCCTTAAATAAAGTTTCAATAATAGTAAAAACGTAGCTTGCATATGAATTATTATAATTTGTTTTCGCAGCCATTTTTCTTGATCACTTTCTAAAATTTCCATATTTTGGTTTCAGTTTCTATTGAGAGGCGAAAACTTCTCAACATCGGTGCACATGAACTTTGGAGAATTTTGTTATTCATTTTGTTGTCGAGATAAGTTGAGTGGTAGTTAAGTTAAGTGGTAGACATGGGCGTTAGCTGCCACTTTTCCATAAAAGGAGCAAGGGATTTTAGAGGTAGGAGGCAAAAGTGTACACCCTCAAAATATATTTTAGTGGCTACCCAGTTACATGATAGATACCCCACCATTTGTAGAGTAAGCAAGTACGACCTTCTGTAAGATTCAGATGTCAGATGTCCCACTCGACCGTTGACAGAGACCCATGAGCTGAACCCACCATGAAACCAGCGAATAATAATAGTCTTTTTCATCGGTAACATTTAGTTGTACTGCATTATTACCGTTTATTGATTATAAAGTTCCAACTTTCAGACCCTTCACCCTCTGATCTGGGAAGGGGACAAAAGCCCAACCCTCCCATAGTGGATATCCTGGTAAACTTCTACATGTGAGCAAACTTTTTCGCAGCACTTCAGCGAGCAATTGATGAAGGCATTCCCGATATTTTGAGTAGGCTATTTACTCGATAATATCAGATTCTTGCATAAAACTCACTTGATCTTGTTGCATGAACCTCGTTCTTGATTTAAATCCTCAAAAAGAGATCAGTGACCCTAACCCTTGCCAAGCCGCGATTTTGTACCTCAGATCTAAGGTTACAGCCTTCGCCATATTAATGGGGAAAGATTTCTTGGACATTCAGCTCTCGATTAATATCACTTTCATCATCGAAAAAGAAATTGTCTTGTCACTTGAGACGCACTGTATATTGAATTGACCAAAGCAGTCAATCTGTTTAGTCATTGGATAACGTTACGAATGTTTAGTTTTAAGTAACATCATTTAAAAAGATCCTTTTTGTTTATATCGTGACAGTTGTCATGTCAATGTGCGTTTGAAAAACCGTCGGAATGACTTTTTTTGTTGATCGATTCTGACATTGAAGATAGAAGAAAATAATCCCCATTTTCGGCATCTTATGATCAAATACAATTGGTGATCAAATGTAAAAATATTTGCAAATAATTAATGTTTTATGATGCACGAGCCAAAATACTTGAAATATCTAAATCAGACTTTTAAAATCATTTGCTCCAGCTTGGTTATGTTTGTTGCTTTGATGTGTGACTTTCATATAAGTTGAGCCAAGACATAACACCAGCGGGTAGCAGGAGCCTGGGGCAAATAGATTTATTCAAGATCGCCTGAGCGAAACATGCACGCACTCTGCATCTAGCATCGGTTGCTTCGCTTTAATGCTCCAACTAGCTTCCTGCAAAACAGAAGATGTCCTTCTTTATATTTCAGATAGGATGTGTTCTGTCTTTTATAATCTATCAGTCATGGCTTTAATACGTAGGTCTTTTTCGTTTGACATGCATTTTCACTGCACGATCTTTATTCTTTTTTGCATATGTATCTGAAATACTAAACACCAACGATCAACGATAACAGCGCAACACCTATCTCAATTTAGTTGATTTTTTGAAGTGATCTTTTTTCAGACAATATAATTAGAAATATCCTCCGAGTCTTGAATACATTTACAGCCTTGAATATTGCTACAGAATCACTAAATATGCATGCACGTTGTAAGGAACTAATTTGCCTAATGTTTTATTGAATAACTAGTTTACCAATGCCGTAAAAAATGGTGACATGTAGAGACTCTATGGACACATGTTGCATTTTTTATTCGTGGATAATAAAGATTTACATCACGATGAGCTTGGAGAATACTGTTCTGCTGACCGCAAACGGATTTTTCATTACTCTTTATATTTTTCACTATTTTTTGATTCAGCGTTCTGACAACGTCATCAAAACATAGATTTTTTTCCCAACATTATCATGTGGTAACTTACTTAATGATAATATACATGAGTTGCGTCCCCAAGCGTGGCAGTGAACAAATTTAAAAACCACACATGGTTTATTATCATACTTACATGTTAACGAAAGTTCTTTGTCGTAGGCAACACCACATCACCTTGATCGGCGTATGTTGAAGCCGGGCCCAAACATTCAGTCAATTCCTGGTTCGTAATCAAAATTATTGCAGAGTCGAAACTGCCATATCCGGAACTGATACTCAGAGCTGCGAAGTTAAAAGTAATTATTTGTTAAAAAAATAAAAATAGTGCGCATTAATTTTGAATAAAATTATTCGTATTTTGTAAATTGCATTGAATTACCCTTCGAAATTGCTTAGTTCTTGTCCCCCCCTCTATCTCCCCCTCCCTCCCCTCTCTCTCTATCCCCCCCTCTCTCTCTCTCTCTCTCTCTCTCTCCACAATAACGCATTTGGTTGGCTAAAGCAAGAGGCCACATCCTGGACTGAATAGCTGTCTCACGAAAACCATTTATAACTCAGTGGGGAGAACACGGAGCTGATGGTCACTAAGTCATCGAGGAATTATTCTTATCGCATATGTCGGCGTATGTTGACTTATCAAGAATGCAGAATATTCCCTATGGATCTTCAGTCTGTTTAGACCCTATGGACTAGACACCCTGATGGGCACAATACTGCTTCATATTGGATGGGTGACTTAAATATGGTCTTCGAGGCAATGGAAAATTAACAATGTTGCAACATATACTCGGGGCCCACATTTTCAATAGCCCCGTGCAAAAAGCTTGCAAAACTCTCTATTCAGGTCCAGTAGTCCAACATTTCCTTTATTACCATTGTACTATACTGCCCTCAACTCACATGAACGATACGGTGTTTAAGGTTAACGATTTCAGTCAATTATCACTGATTGTAGCTAGTATTTCAATACATCAATTGACTGGAGAGTGGTGTCCGTGTCATACATGTACGATGCATGAATACAAACATATTTGAAATTGAAGCCACATTCACTGCACAAAATGTAAAATAAAAAAGTAATACTTCTACTGAAATATCAGATGTATTTGTCGAATTTGGCTACATATAAATATATAATCAGCAGCAGCAGCCTTTTAATATTCGCTGTTGGATATTCAAAGGAGAAATAGTTTACTATGCAATCAAAAAATTATATGCTTTTTATGTGTATTTTTAAAAGAATTTTAGGATTCTTTATAACCTATAATACAAGCCCGACACTTGCTCAATTCAGCCCTGAATCCATCCTGAGTTGCATTTTCTGTTTCTTACTTGAATAAATCCAAAAGATCTTTCCTGTTAGTCCACACCATCAAAACGAAACTCCTAATCCTTAATCCCTAATCCCTAAGGGGAATTAACAAAATAAACTTTTGACAGCGTGAGTTTGTTCTTTAGGCAAAACTGCAAAATCTGAAATATCACCCCCCCAAGGTATGCAAGACTGACTGCTTGAGAGAAATGTTGATATGTTTGGATTTCTGAGATCAAAAGGAAACATCACAAATTGAGATTCTAGACGACAAGAAAAAAAAATGCAACTTAGTTTTTTTTAGGTTTCCGTTCTGTAAAATGACGGAGGTTAGCTTTTGGTAAGAACTAACGGAAAAGCGTCGAGTTATTTTTCAAATCTAACCTCAATAAATGACTTTTCCTTATAAAAAAAAGCAACTAATCTTTTCATTTCATAGGACGACAGCCGATTCGAGGAGCGTACAACTTATTTCTCTTTGACAGGCGCCCCAAATATTCGGTAAGACAAATGCTCATGAAGCTCAATCTAACGAAGGACTACATTTCGAAAGCGTTTAGTAAGGATCATATTCATGTGAACATTTTATGTGTATAATGTAAATAGACTGTTAATGATTTTATTCCCGATACCAACGAAATTGGAACGGTATTGAATTTGTCCGTCTGTCTGCCCACAAGTTATCCCCAAAAGTGCTCGATTAATGTGTGGACGGGGGTGTAATGGGGTAAGGGAGAGATGGATAAATTTTGGAACGGATCCATGGATTTTGGATTGAGAGATATTTTTTCTTATAAATTTATGTGCACGCTCTTAGCTATCCACACAATACCTCCTAAAGTTCTGAATGAATCTCAATTGGATTTGTGTAATTGTGACAATAGTCATATGAATAGATTGAAAATCAGGACGAAGAGGATCAGTGGTAAGAGATTATTGCAAGCATTGCCGACAAAGTAGAACTTTTGTATTGTCAATGGCCAGGAATTGATCGAAGCTTTACTGGCAGAATAAAATTATTTTATGTATAATTCTATTCAGAAAAGGTTTTTAAATGTGTTTCAAGATTGCACGAACATTTTTGTTGGTTGTCGTGTACATAAATTACAGTTGTTGTAATTAGAGTAAGTAAATAGTAAACTTTCAGGAAGTTCAGTTTGAACCAGGATTTAAAAAAAAAAACAGCAGATCTGGTGACCGACATTTTTTAGTAGCATACTGTTTTGGGGGTGATCAATTATCATTTGGCCTTGACCGATATAGGCCTATCACATATATTGATATCGGCATATATGTTGTTCAACATGCAAATTCTTCTATCAAAAAAGCAAAGATGTTTGGAGTAATTTCAAAATGGTGTTATCACGAATTTTTTTCCAGCAGAGTGCACAAAAGCAATCAACAGCGAATGTGGCTTAGTTGGTTACGAAGCATAGCTGAGGAGATAGTGGGATGAGTTGCAAAGCCACCAGGGTTTGAAACCCACATCTGGATTTTTCAATACTTGTCTCGGTTTATGGGAATTCATAAAATCCAAATTTCTCAAAGTTAGCCCCTTCCGATTGTTTTTATTAGAAATAAAGGATTTTTTAGTGCATAAAAAATTTGTACAATTCATCGTACGAATAACAAAATAGGTGGAAAAGAGTAAACGCAAATATTATGTTTGGCAATGAATAATCTCATTAAACAGCCAATGCGTCGATGACCTGTTGTTGACGGATAACTATGTACCACAAGGACTTAGACCATCATGTGTTCGTGACATATGCACATATATGAATACATACACAGCCTATACAAACTAATGCATCCGATGATTACTGCTCTGGTGAGTTTAGTCTGTTGGATCTTACCATAGAAGTGGGGAAAGCGAAGACTTGAGAGTCCACAGTTTCAGTTCAGTAGTAAGTGATGAGTATGGAGCCCATCATCTTTACTTATATTCTCTCATTCAGAAAAGGAGACTTCAATCTCTATTGTGGACCATTCTCAGAACTAGACTCGTACGTCTTTGTAAACAACTATGTCCATTATGCGTTATGGATTCCAGTTCTCCTCCAAGACATAATGTCCTTTGCACAACATCATCCAGAAGTGGCCAGGTGTACCAGGTGTGAAAGATGCAGACAATGGCAGCAGACAACATGAGCAGACAATGAGTGTACAGACATCTTTCTTTGAAAAGGTGAGAGCACTCTCTCTAGTGTTGCAGATGGGCAACCCATTCATAGAAAGGTTAATCGACCTACTAAAGCTAGACACGAAGCATATTGCAGACCCAATTGTTGGTACATATCACCTGATAGGCAAAGAGCAGAGTCAACCATTCATGAAGGGGCTATGGAATAGAAATAAATGTCCATTCATCGAACCAAATCCTTCCTTTAAACAAGTCGCAAGGCAAACTGGAGGAAGTTCTAAGAAGTACTGGAGGCTGACAGTTCTTCTCACGCTGCTTCATCTCATGTCAGTACAGAAAATGTGACTTGCAAAAATTCTTGAAGATTCTGAATGGTCGACACCTGCATCTCTCAGTCTCAGTGACAAGTGCCGTGCATATCAGAGGTCACAGCTGGCTGGAACTCCTCAAGCATTAGTGAACATTCTAGGCAGAATCAAGGGGCGATGTAGACATCAGCCATGATTAATGCCCTACTTCCACGCAACTCAAAGACATTTAATGACTGTGCTAGAGAAGACGTCATCTGCAAAGAGGAAAGCTACGGTGATAAGTGCAAAATGACAGACATAGTGTGTGATGTGTACAACTCAAACCTGAAATCTGGGGTCAGGTCAAAAAGGGGATAAGGAATGAGAAAAAGAATGACAGGAATCAGGAAGAGCTCAATCTACTGAAGATGCTTCCTTTGGAATGACAGAAACAAAACTGAGTTGTTTCACTTCCTTGCGGAAATGCGTGAATTAAAGATGACAAACATACATTGTCACAAAAGGAGAAGATGCCATTTGCAACACAAGGAGTTCCCTGGCTATGTCTCCATGCAGTCATGAAAAAGCTGACACAAGAATATTCGTACATGCCAGAGATGTAACAAAAGATGGTAGCAAGTCCCTTATCATCAACGTTAATAACACTGACGTCTTCAACACACAAAATCTGTATTGCCATCCTCACAGGACCTTGGTCTTGGGAACAAGGAGCCAATTTACAATGGATTCCAGTCCATTAGGTAATTTCTACGATAGTCACTGAGAAAACCAGTGGAAAAACATACTTCAATGCAATCTTTGAATGTTATGTTGTGTTCGCCTACCGGAGTAAACGAAAGCAGACTTGTGATGAGGTTTCTGAAACATTCACTGATTTCAGCCAGCATCCTATATCAGTTAGTGATCCTGCCCGTGGCTACGGATATCTCTAGTCCTCATGTATGACTGGTGTGGAAAAAACAAAGATTAGATCTATTAACTCACGTAGAGCTCGATTACTCCAACAGATTCAGCCCTCAGAAAACACAGCAAAACTCCTGTTTATCAAACTGGGATCGTATAAGACCAGGCTACCATCTGCAGGCCAAACACCAACAGGCTTTTATGTCCAGGCCAAACACCAACGCACAACCATCTGTGGGCCAAACACCAACAGGTTACCATCTGCACACTAGAGGTAGAAGCAGAAAGGAGAGACATTATCCCTACTTGTAGGCAGCTGTCAGCAACTTATAGAGTGTTCCTGTGAGAAAGCTTGCAACTAGAGATCCAAGTGTTTCAACTGAGGATTTTTGTGCACATCATTCTACAACCACATATATAAGCAGTACCAGCTAGAGGAATATACATACATGAATAATACAGTTGTATAGACTTCTTTTTTTCTATTTTTCCAATAAAGTTATCCTAGATCATTTTTGCTATTTTTTTCATTACTTATATCATGTTATATTGCTATACCAGTGGAAAATGAGTGGAAATATTCCAGCCTGTTGTGAAACGTTCAAATCGACACCGAGAGCATTCAAATCGGCCAACTATACAATTTTTCATTGGAGGAAAAAAATCAACTCTGAGGGGCCAATTCGGTAGCCATACTGAAAAATACCCGCCATCTTTTTCGTGAAATCTGATCAGAAACCTGTGGAGGGCAACCACACCGATTTTCATGCTTGTATCACAATGTGTGCGGTTTCTCTGTTAGCCGCTAAATGTGGAAAAAACAGTGCACTTAAATATTCGTTCTCTAGGAATCTGATATTATATCATGAAATGTTGAAAACACAGATATATCCCTGCTTTACGAAAGTTCACTTTACGCCACTCAGGTAGAAATCGAAAATAGCGGCCAGCGTTTGTTTTACACCCCAGTCTCATGTACTTCCCACAATCTCCGATGATTCAGCCTATCGTACCGTTACCACCTTTTGAGGCCTGGGAATGCTTTAAAAAATTCCTATGTAAATCAATATCAATTCCTTCTTCACTTTACGCCATCACAATTCACCAAACTTTTGTTCGTCCAGTAAATGTAAAGAAAGTCAACTTGTCTGGTATTATGTTATCGATATAATAAACAACGTTTAGGGGTGAGAATTAGTCAATCAGTCAAATCAAATGTTTGTTTTAGGGGCTTTTAACTTAAAAAAAACTTACGTTTATTCAGCAAAAAAAAAACAAAAAAAAACCAAAAAACAATACGGTACGCTGTAATAGCAATAATGATTCAATGTGGCGAGAACTTACTTCGTTCTGTTTGTTAAAAGCAAGATTCCACTGGGATGCTAATATCAGAGACAATATGTTCTGTGATCGACCAGTGTTAAATTCTAAAACGTTACAAGTGGAAGATTTCAGTTCAAAAAATCAGGAGATATTTCTACCAAAACCATCAATCAGTTTGGAAAATGATTCAAAACTCGGAGCTAACTCCACTATATCTATTAGAATTTCGAATTATTTAAGAGTGTTGAGCCAGAAGAAAAAAGCTCGATTAATCAGTTCCGTTTGAATCGAACGAGGAAGAAAAATCCAAACGTGTAATGTCTTATACTAGTTATATCCAGCCTAACGATTTAGATGAAGAAAGACCCAAGGGGGGTTGGGTCAGCATCCTGATCGGCACAATCTCGAAAACCATAATCCCTGATGTTGAATATCATTCAATTCCATTTATTTTTGCAACATTTTCTTCGCAAATATTGAAAATTTTTCAACTAGTAATTTCCTGTTTTATACTTATGCAAGTATAGTACCCGTCAAAAATGACGGGATTATCTAATTATGGATCAGCACTCCTGCATAAGATCAGAGTATCTGTGTGCTCTGCCAACAATCAAATTGTCATTCCCTGAAACTTCAGCCTGGTATCAAAATGTAGAATCTGTGTACACTACCTAGGATCATTGAAAAGTGTCAAACGCACAATAAAAATATTTATGTATAAGAATACACTCTGCACTTAATATACGTTGCCGATATCGAAAAGCAACCGAATAGGGGTCACTCATTCGCTATTTTTAGCCCTAGCTCGGCGAATGATTCGTGCCTTTCCCAAGGGCATCAATGTCTCAGCCAGAGTTTGACCTCGGCTTGCCAAATCCATTCCTACGTGCCGTTTCACACTCAGCCAACTTCAACTAATTCCACAAAAAAAAAGCTACATCAAGAGCCAGCCCGATGGTTTCGCATGCTCTAAGAAAGACTTGAAATTTACGTAAGGGTTTTATGCGTCCTAGGCAAGATTAAAAATTGGTTCCTGATAGGTCAGTACAGTGCCCCACCGATGCCTGCGCCCTAAGCAGTTGCCTAGTTAGCTTGATGCCAATGGTAGCGGCGGCCCTGTTTGCATGTTTTTGTTTACGTTTCATAGAAGCCGACAATTTTTGAGGAAACAACTTTTGAAGGAAAGGCAAGTAAAAAATTAAAATGAAGGTAAAAAGTGGCGATAAAAAAAAATAATAATGTTGGGAGATATTGTTTTAACAACACAAAAAACACCCACAAGCATCCACGCGACACGACGATTGCAAGCTTTTTAAAATCTTCTTTTGTTATGAAAACTGTACTTATTTGTTCTTATTACTACTGCCAACAAAAAATCAAACAGCCATTACCTCCCTTTCTCAACCTTGACATCACGCCGGTCGAACACCCCGATAAAAACGATTCCCAAAGAAAGTGTTGACGTCATTATGTGCCCTGACCAATGAGAGCTGACCATCAGTTGCGTTGCAATAAAATTAAGAAGGAAGTGTGGAAAGATAGAGAAAGGATTAGGGGAGGAGGAGGGGGAAATAGGAGATGGATTAGAGGTAGAAGAGGAGAGGGAGGAGAAGAAGGATCAGAAAAAGCGTAGAAATAGATGAATGAAGGAAAAAAAGGAAAAGAAAAAACGGAAAAATGAAGAAAGGGAAAGAAAAAGATTTTGAACGAAAACGAAGGAGTTCTCTGAAACGAAACGCTCTGCTTACTACGACGTGTTGATTGATATAAGCCTTGCTGGAAGTTTCTTTGCCACAACGTTGTTCATTTTGCGCAGCATATGAGAGAGAGAGATAGAGGGGCGAAAAGACAGAGAGGAAGACAGAGGGGGAGAGAGAAAGAGAGAGATAGCAATGTGCGGATGAATGACGAATGGGTAAGAGTTAACTGTTTATTATTGATTTCAGTGTCCGTCTGTCCAGTGATAGACAAAAAGGTCGCCAACTTAGTTGCACGTTCTCCTCTTGTGCGTTATTGTAGGGTATGTTCAGCAAAATTTTCGTTTGTGTTCGTGTGTCCGTTGGTTATACTTGAAAACACCAATTTTTTTCCTCTGCCATCAAGTTTCACCCAGTTCAAAGACTAATGAAACGTTTTAGAACTTTTCCGTTAATCCTTACTAAAGCTAACGTCTACTATTCAATGGTATGGAAGCCTAAAAAGAACTAAAGATAAGGCTGCATTTTCATATGCAAAACTGTGTCCAGAAAAAATAGAATGGCATGACGAACTGGACATGTTCAAAAAGCATTGACTCTGCGACGCCCATGATAGAGACATCTGGTGAATCTTGGGGGGCGTCTGTGTCCTATGATGGAGTTTAAGGGCTGCCACAGATGATGATGATGATGATGTAAATTTTTCAACCTCTCTCGAACGGTCAGTCTTGTATATCTTCTTGGTTGGGTTCCAAATGATCCATGTTGTCAGATATTGCAGCTTTGCCCGAATAAGTTAATGCTGTCAAACGTTTGAAAAAAGACAAAAATCAACAAGTGAAGGGCACATGAATGGGGGGGGGGGGGGGCTTCCCCGTTGGTCTTCCCGAGACCAAAATTATCATAATTGGTAGGAAATGTTAAGTTTACCTCGATAGTCACCGCAGGGTTAGGATATACGGCTAGGGTTTGCCTTCAAGGTGGGAATTTACGAAAAATACCCAGCATTTGGGGGCTTTTCCGACGAGAAAAAGAAAGTACTTTTTTATTTTTAAGCTCTCGTACTTCAAAATATTGGACGTTAGCTTTTGGTTGGAGGAAACGAAAAAAAAAAAAATCTGCTTTTTTTTTTCATAACTTTTGTCCTCCTGAAATCAATTTAGGAACCTCGAACAGAAGTTGACTTCATTTTTCTACCGTAATTAAACCAAAAACAATAAGAGATATTCTCACCAAAATCAGATTGTAAACTAAAGTGTAAAACATTCCTCTCACGTAATTTGAACTCACGTACAACTGATCACCAGGAGTAGGCCTCACTGACTGTGCTAAATAGATACGTCGTGGATATTAACGAAAATTTATCATAGGGATATTCACGGGCTTATTTCATTCTAGAAATTCATACATTAATACAAAAATTATATCTTCTTAAAATTTTTTGTGCATTGTATGTACAATACAAAAGTTGCAATAATCATCTTCAGTTGGATTAGAAGTCGGAGTGGAGGGCGTATGTATTTGAAAAATTGGTCTATTTTTCAGCACTTGAATTACTTTGTAGGAATGAAGAATAAACAAACCTTCCCAGGTAAGACTCGGAATCGCATCCAACATCACGAAACTTAAACATATCATGTAAAAATGTCCCACCGTTTTGGCCTGAGAAATCAGTGCTTTTTGTATCTATTCTTTCTGGTTCTATCTCTGGCCTCAATTTTATTCCACGCTGTATTGTTGATCATGATGTAGCAACAGCAGCAGCAGTAGTAGTAGTAGTTGTAGTAGTAATAGTAGTGTTAGTAGTTATGTTTCCCAGTATGCATTGTAGTGCTGAAAGAAGAACTGGGGGAATGCAGAGCTGTCTGCTTTTGGGGAGTGGAGGAGCTAAGCTCCCCCCGCTTGTGATTTTTAACTTAATTTAACCATTTTCAGACACGTCTTCAGGCCGTATAGCATTAGTATTTGAACATACATTGGTTAATTTTTCCACACGTTCCCCTAGTCGTACACCACTGCCTGTATTTCCGAGTGAAGACGGCCTCCATGTTTATAAAATGAATATTCGAAATTTCGACCTTTTACTTCAGCTAACAAAACAAGTAATGGCGACGGGAGTAAATATGTAAATATCCAGTCGAGCTATTTACTAAGCTATTGATTCCTATGGCACTGCGACTAGCTCCCATGGGCAACGCAAGATATTCGAAAATTTTAATAATACCAGGCAATCGTAATTCAATTAGTTGATGCACGATGATAGAAAGCGACATCTGACTAGCTATTCGCCAATCACTCTATTCATTAATTAGTTGGATATAAATAACTGAAGATTCTTCGTAACCTCATTACTGAAGATTGAATCTACGTGATAGAAGCTATTATGTTGAAGTAAGTATTTAGATAGACGAAATGTTTATTTAATTATCGGTGCGAGACGAAAATATACTTACAGAACCAATTTGGCACCACTTGCAGCTTCTACCATTGAAGTTGCCCTATAGATTGTTGGATTGTACAGAAATTTGGTACTTGTGACTTTTGGACCAAGGCGTAACTTTTGTATGTATCGAACTATAAAAAGCACCTGGCTAAAGCTTCAGCCGTTCCCATTTAGAAAACTGACCCCTAACATTCAAAGTGCATTGACCCTAACAGTCTAAACCGACTCCAAGTACGCTAAAATATTAGAACATTTAGAAATAATTGAAGAATATTCTTTTTATAATTCATTATAGACGCTAAAATTAGATCTAGCATATCAGTTGACTTTGCCTCGTTGATATGAATGGAACTCATACTATATAATGAGGTGTTTGATTAGTTTAATCAATTGTGTTGCGAATAAATCTGTTTGCAGTACATGCCCTGCATCGGTGCAATGCCTTGGCCGATGATAGGTCACTCAAAATTTGCTTGGCCCAGTCTCGGGGGAGCAGTACATCCCGGTGCAGTATCGTTCGATGGCCCTAAAAGGTGATGGGTCGGGCTTGCCCTGACGCCTTCGCGACACTAACTGCGGGGACTGGAGCAATTTCGGCAGCACGCCCCTACTAAGACCCTACATTGAAAACGACCTTATGTCACATCTATCTCTTGTGGAGGTGAGAGTAAATATGGTAATTGTGCTGCAGATGATAGAATAATAGAATCACACATGGCTTGCTCACTGATAGCATAAAACGGTGAAGCCAAAGTCTTAATTATTACCAATTTCACCCAAGTTAACCACATCGATGTAAATACGACTGTTCAGTATTTGGGGTGCCATGAGAAAAGGGTGCCGTGATTCGAATAAAGTTCGGGATCTACAGTACTAGGCCTAGAATAGTCTGCCTCAGTGATGGATCGAAATCACAACACTTGCAAATCGGTCGGCAAAATGATCTAGCTAACAATTGCACTACGGTAGGTATCCAGTGGTAGTACTCTTTGTTATTTTGAGATTCCAAGATGAAGTATTCTAATTATTCCACTTTTTAATTTTTTTCCTTGGTCCCCACCACACTCAATATTTATAGATATTACAGCTTGAATTTTTGATTGTTGAATAAATGTAAATTTTTAAAACAAAAAAAAGTCGGCTATAATTATCTTATCGAGAAAATTATCTAGGGCAAGGTTGAAGCTAGGGGTTAGCGTTAAACAGTCAGTCAGAATATAGTTTAGTTTGTATTGGGAGACTAAGATAGTTTAGTGAATAGTCCTTTCAGCCCCAAGAAGTTGTAAAACAAGGTGATACTAGCTCACCCAAATTCTTTACAATCTATCTCGAGATGATCTGTCGAAACATAAACTGGGAAAATAAAGGAATAAGAATAGACGGTGAATACAACCTCAGATTTGTGGACAACATCGTTCTTTCAGGAGAGAACCTTCATAATCTCCAACTAATGCTTAAGGGAATGAATAAAGACAGCAAGAAAGATGGCCTTTACATGAACTTCAGCAAAACAAAGGTCATATACAATAAACATGTTGAAGACAAACACACAACAATCAAAATCGAAAATGCTGAGAAAGTAGACCACTACATCTCTACATCTACGTCGGACAACGAATCTCCATGAAATCCTTAAAAGAAGAAATCAAGCAATGAATCACTCTAGGAAGGCAAGCTTTCGGTAGTTCGACCTTCAAGAGCAAGAAAAGCCCTATAAGTCCTGAAAAGAATGCATCCTTCAGATAGTCACCGATGGAGCTGAAACATTGAACCTAACCAAGAGACTGACATATTTCTTCTTACATAGCACAACGAAAGGGAAAAGATAGTGTCCCGTTCAGCCTTCTATGTACATCTTGAATAGGAACTCCTCACCCAAAGACTTATATCATCTTTTCCAACTGACACTTTTTCTAAGGTAACAGAGGTCTTCAGGAGATAAATTTTTAATACGATTTTCGGCTTCAATGGTGAAACGTACTAGAAAAACAAATAAAAAATGAAGATGAAGGTCAATAGTAGTCAAAAAACTATAATAATGGTTTACAATACTTCATCTGGTAAAAATTAATTACTGTCAACGTAATTTTTTATAAAATTACCCGCATAGGTTGTTACATGAATGACTAAAACAACATATGAAACGGGTCATTGAGGGTTTAAAGGGTAATAAGTGAAACATAAATATGTTTTAAGACAACTTTTATTGCAGCTACTATTTCAATACCGATATATGATGTAAAAAAAATACCCGAAACTGGTGTGGAAACTTTGAAGATCTTTGTTTTATTCGAAAATTGAATCTCGAATGACTTCTGAGGTCAACCTCACGTAGCCTTACAAATTGATGTTTTGCGAGTCAACATGCCAAATAAAAGATAAATAGGCCTGGTAGCATTAGTACGAAAGAGGCACAAAATAATAAACAGAAGATTAAAAAATCATATATATGTGTGTGTGCGCGCACGCACGCGTGTATGTGTGCACACATGCACATGCGTGTGTGTGCACGCAGCATGCTTCCTTCCTATTTTTTGTGAGATTTCTATATACATACCCAAGGGGATCACTTCGAAGGAGAAGGTGGAAAGTATGTGGTATTGTAAATATCTATTTATTCCTGGTCAAATATCCAGTACTTTGAGGGACTTCTAGGATGCACCCGTATGTTTATTTATGTCAGACCGTATGACTTCGCGACTTTTCGAATGTTGATAATCGCTCAAGTTTTTCCAAGATTTCATTTTACTCCGTGTTAATACAAATAATCTAAACGTGAAACATTTTTTGAAAGCGTTTGCATCTCCAGTACCGATGATCGTCAATGATTGAATTGACAGGTTGACGTACTGAAACACTCCCATTTCAACACATATCCATAAGCCAAAAGATTAAAATACATACAGAAAACCACAAAAATATTGTCATAACAACAAGGACGGCCCAACCATCCAGGAATGGAAAATTTTAATCATATGAAAAGAATAAAATGAATAAACAAATAAACATAAAAAACAATTATTTTTTTAATTTCTAAAAACGTGAAAAGATCAGAAGTCAAACTGACTGAGTGTAGAGTAGTATACGAACCTTTGATCACTGGTACACTTCTTAATTATGAAACTACTCACTTCATTATCTCAAACGGTTCTTTGAAACTAAGATTCCTGATCATCAACCTCTTCCATTTTAATCCCCTTATTCTATTATACATTTTCTCTTTCCACCCAGAATGTCCCCATGGCAACCAGTCTCTTGGAGACCTGACCCTTGGATGACCCTTACTCTCACATACCATTAACGTATTCTCAAGACAGCCATCATTATCAATTCAGTTTCCTGATCCACTGCAGCAGGGTGAACTAAGAATGAAATGTCTCCTTTCACTGATTCTACGTAACCATTTGCTGCTCTATCAACGCCGAAAATCTCTCCGCTGTAGATAAACGTTTGGAATGAAGTAAATAAACAACTCCATATACACTAGTCACTCCAGCTCTGTCTCAACTTTTTACAGTACAACTCTCTCTGTCTCTCTTTCTCTCACTCATATATATATATATATATATATATATATATATCGAAAGTGCCAGGGGAAAGTGCAAGGGAGAGCTTTTGTTAACTGTCCCTCACTAGAGATGAACGATGGATCAGATAGTCTAACATTGATCTGACAGGATTTTGATAGGTTTTATGGACAAGTTGGTCTCATTTGACAACCTTTTAGCCATGAGATCGAAGCAGTCAGATCTTCAGGCTCGTATTCTCAAAATTCAGTTATTGGACCTCCAACCGGATCTTTGTGGCCGGAACTTTTCATTTTATCATTAAAACAACAGGTTTACTTGACTGACCCGACCCTATTTCGAGTGGTTAATCAAATGACGCTATTTCCAAGACCGGCATATCTTTTACGCAGAACACGTCCTCCTACTAAAAGTTATTCATAAATTTCTCTTGCTCGCAGTCAGGCAAATCAGGTGAGTTACTTTTTTCTTTGTTTTAACAGTTGAATCGGGTAAAAAATGATATCATGGATATACACGTTTTCCCCGCTATCCGAAAGTATAGTGTTCCTCTGATGACCTTTTGTAAGCCGAAATTACATAAAGCAAAGAAGCAATTACCATATGGGAAAGATTATTAACGTTCCAGGCCCTCTAAAATGATTAGAATGCTGTGTCAGATTGAGTCATCGATGGTCGTGTCGGTTGGAATTACAGGAGACTGAAATCTATTTTTGCTTTTTTCCTTTTCTCGAAAAAGCGAAAAAATGGTGCAGACCGAGCTTTCGAAACGCAGAGACTACCTGCATTTAAATTCTATTCGATGATTTAAAAAAAAGTATTTAAAAAGACTTGTTTGAGCGGAAGAGTCCATTGTTTCAAATGGTGGATGAGAGATATTTATAACTGTAAAATGTATTTTCAATTGTAAGACTTCATGGTTACGGACAGAGAACAATAAGATCACAGTTCATTATACAAGTAGATAGAATGTGACTCATATCTGAGCTCTGATAAAAACATTCATAGGCGCCTACGTGTACATCAAACGTCACAAAGAGCTTAAGAAAGTTTATTTGTCGGGAGGGAAAAATCATTTTTCAAAAACTACGTACGTCTAATATACAACGAGTCGAGATTCCTGGTTTAGCCCACGTTTTCATTAAAACAAAATCTAGGAAAATAAAAACAGAAAAAGTTAAGAAAACACTCAGCCAACGCCATACTCTAACTAATGCACAAAAAGTTTTCTTGGGCCGAAATTTTAATTTAACTGAGAGATACATGTGTTTGAGTGCATGATATAAAATGTCAAGTTTATCTTCCATTTTCTCTTTTAACCTTTTTAATCTAATTAATATTTTTTTGCCAGATGTGCCATTGAAAAAGTGCTATTCATTTACTTTTTTACATGATCCTAAAATAATTGAAGACTAGAACAAATGAATCGGCTAAAAACTATTGAAAAGTTATGATGTATTTTTATTGAAATGTTTAAATATACAGTTTTTCATGCTCAAAATAATTTATGCAGCTATAATGCTGAAGGTATACATAGGTACCTTATTTATGTCGCTCATAGGGAATTACCAAATTTTCATTGTGGCATCCTTGATTTGACAAAGGCTTGAATATGAACAGGACAAAGACAAAAGTAATGTTCAAAGATAAAGTCCCGAAAAGATCTTAAAAACAGAGGGCGAGGATCTAGAAGAGGTTGTAGAATACATTTGCCTGTGACAGATAATACTTTTAGAGAAAGACCATGAAAGCGAAATGAAAAGATGCATATCGCTTGGTTAAAATCATTTGGTATGAATAGAGTCATATTGAAAAGCACTTTGCCAATGTGCCTTCAGTAATAAGTATTCAATGAATTCATGATGAATTATGGGTGTGAAGCAGAAACTAACAAAACAAACTGAAAACCAACTCAGAATTCCATAAAGAACTATGGAAAGAGCAATGCCAAGGATAAGTCAATGAGATAAAAAATATCAACCTGGACCAGGAGAAAGGCTTAAGTGAAGGATATTCTGTAAATAATTAGACAACAAAAATGGAAACGGACAGGACACTTGGCAAGACAGGGTGTCAACAGGTGGAATAAAAGGCTATCTATGATTAATGCCCCTAGGATATGATCGCAGTACGAAATGACTGAACACTAGATGGAGGCGTGAGAAAAGTTTGCTGGTAATTCATGGCAGAGGTTAGCGCAATCGCGGCCGCCATGGTAGGAACTGGCAAAGGCCTTTGTCAAGCAGTGGACTCATAATGGATAATGACGATGATGGTGATGATGATGGAAACTACTTATTTATTTATTTATTTACTTTGTGTCAAAAAAAAGAGAGAAAACTCCGTCGAAAGAACCTGACATTTTACGTCACAACCAGATTTACTCAAAAATCTTTCGCATGAATCGAATTTCGGTTTCTAAAAGCATTTTTGTGCTCTACCTGAAAAAAAAACGGTATGGCAATCAGTTGATATATAGCTACGATGCAGGAGATGTAAGTTTTGACTTTTATATTCCAGGCTGGTGTCTTAATATATGGAGAATATCTCTCAATCGGAAGAAAAATCCTGGATCCAACCGAAAATTAATCAGTTTTTCTTGGAGGCCCAGGCCTATGGCCCACCCTTGCAGAAAATGTCATTGAAATTCACAGAAAAAATTTACTGATATCATGTGAGTTGACAGACATAAGTGAATAAATATGAATATACGAAAAAAATGAAAAATCTCAATCGAAAAAAAAATCCTTGATTTGCCCCAAGTCAAGCCAATTCTTCCATAAAACATTGTCCACTCTTCCACAAAATGTCACTGTCATTCATTGGGAACTTTTGGAGATATTGTGTCGATAGACTGACTGACAAACATAAGTGAAAACGTATACCTCTTCCAACTGGGATATAAAACAAGGCAAATGTTCTTTTGAAATAATATAGCATTCTAAAGTCACGTACGTATAGGTTCTAGACAACTTAAAGACTATCACTACTGCAGTGAGTTCAAGCTTCTTTTAATGCCATCCACTTGCAACACTATTTCGTACTAAGCTAAGTTTAGTAAATAACTATGTACTAGCAGTAACCCGTGGGAATTCTGCAGTCTAGATAATATCAAACTCGATAAAAAGGTTGTTGAGACAGAATCTTAGAAAAGACTCGCTATTCCTATACCTATAAGTTTTGTCAAGTATGGTTTATCATTGAAAATGGGTGAAATCAGCAAGATATTTCCAGCTAACTGTAAACTAAGGTTCCAGATCAAAATATTAAGAAATATTGTACATTTACTTTTGTTATATTTATCGAATTCAATTGGTTATCGTAGATGTTTTTTTTGGCTAAATTGGAAAGAAATCGACCACAATTAGCCGAAAAATGTCTGAAAGTAATTGTCAACCCTGATATTTCCCTTCATTTTCGGTTTGCAAACGGCTTGCAGCTTTCTTTCTTTTTCCCACTCTAACAGGCACATCTTTCTTTTGCCCTCTCTCTTTAAAATCGTGACATCATTTTATTCGAAGGAGCGGTTACGCACTTTAATTATTGTGATGTAGATTCTTTGCGTCCACAACTTCGTGATAATTACAAAGACTCTGAAATCATCAAGCGAAGTACGTTTAATCATAGTAATAAACGTTAAAAGTTTTTTTTTTGATAGAAAATGAAAAAATGAATCTTTTATTTACAAATCATTGGAATTGTTTATAAACGCCATGCCCAACGCATTACTCGAGGTCCAGTGATAATTTCAAGAATGATTTGATATTTTCAAAGTATAAGTAACCCATATATCCATTGCTTGTGTTTGTAATACCGAGTGTTCCAGAAGTCACAAAAGTGTTCATTATTTTTCATTATTTCTATTTTTATTAGATCTATGTAAATCATCATCAAATCATTATTAATGATTTTGACTACAGTTTCCTTAATCTTAATTTTTTGTTGTTTTGTTTATTTAATCTCAACTAAACTCAGACCATTGAACTTTGGCAGCGAGTGGACAGCGCCGACCAGGAATTAAATAATTGCTTTTTCTTCTGCACTGTTTACCCACGGCCATAGGTCAACGACCTGAGTTCAGTTGACATAATTAATAAAAGCCACAAAAAATCAAGTTAATTCCCAGTTTCCACGTGTAAAATGGGGATAACTCGACTTATCTTTCAAATGGACTGAGGGTTATCTCCCCTTTTCAACAATCGACAGAAACATCTCCATTTCGATACAAACCTTTACCAACACACTCGCCCACTCAATGTAAAAAACAACGCACAAATAAGATAACTGAAAAAAAAACTTCATTTTGATAAACACTTATCCACTCGGTGTTGAAAATGGTGCACAGGTAAAAATTCAACAATTTATTTCAAGCAATAATAATCTGTTATCTCTGAAGATGTTGGGATCTTGCTTAGTTCATTCCAAGACTAACAGATGTTAACGCCACTTCACGCACGGAAGACTACTATATACCGAAAATTATGATGTAAGAAAATAGTTTTTAAAATAATGGTACGGGTGAACAATTTTTATGCTTGGCAATTATTTCAGCTGTGTATTATCTAAAATTATCTTTAAAAAATTGTCTGAATTATCAAGAAAAATATCTTCACTCCTCTGAACCTTGATATTCAAAAAAATGTTATCGTTTTCCCAATTTGACGTTTGATGAAACAGTCTCTCGGAACATACATAATGGAAATAAATACGATCAAGTTTGTAAGCTTTCGTATTTACATATATATCTATTAAATTCGCCATTATGTCGGATTAATTTCATCCATTTCCTCACTATATATATGTATTATATTTAAAAAGAAAGAAATAGAAAACAGATTTTATCCGTTGCAGAGATTTAATCGCCGTACTCAATAGTTAACACAGCAAACAGAGCTGTTTGTAATGTTTATGTAAGCTAATCCGACAGAATGGTAGTTGTAAACTGACAATGTGGAAATGACAGATTTGAGAAAAAGTGTGTTACATCCCCACAAAATTTATTATCCCGAAGATAAGCTTTATGAGGCTTGATGCATTTCGCCGAAATTCCATCGGCGTCTTTAGAAGAACTTTTGTAATACAAAAAGACTGTAGCAAATGCAATTTATACATGTACACACATACATACACAAACACACACACATATATATATATATATATATATATATATATATATATATATATATATATATATATATCAACAGAATGAGACAATGTGTCGATAACACAAGTGTGATCACTTTGGGACAGAGTCTTTTAGATAAAATAACCAACAGATAACATCAATCGAATGATATATAGTTTGGAACTATCTATTTTCATTGTTATAGATTGCGTGTTATATTATCAAAGTCACTTTATTAAATAACTTCACATTGAAAAACAATTAGTTAATCCTTGTGAAAACAAAAATCACGGATATTTTCAAATTTTCATTGGACGATTTTATCAGAAAAGAAAAAATTATTTCGATGGAAGAGTCCATTGCTTCAAATGGTAGTTAGGATATTTTATCAGCTACATTGTCAAAAAAAAAAGTCACATTGTTGATTATATAAATACAGTAATATGAATTCATTTTAGATGGAGTATTTTGATGACTGTTTGATAATATCATCCGTGATTACAATTAATGGTTGAAACGGAGTATTACACCCATCGTGTTTCTCCTTCGATCGTCTTCCTCTTGCACAGTGAATTGCAAGAATTTTATGACCAAAATGGTAGAGGGATTGCTACATGATATAGCAAACTCCTGTGGTAGAGGATGCAAGTTGGGAACGTGTGAAGATAGTACTTCTGGATTCCTGCAATTTGATACTTTTCAATTTTAATTGGAAGCCGAAAAATTGATCAGTCAATGAACGCGGGGAAAACAGCAATAAATGTAGACATGTGAAGAAAACGCGTGCAAGAATGAAATCTGCAATATTGAACATGATTTCTCTGAACATTTGCAATAATGAACATATAGACTGTAGAACTAAAACAATTATACCATTAACCATGCAGCTAACCATTAGGCCAGCCACAACTCTATCATAGTTGTACTAACTTCGTTAATATTCTATTCTAGCCCTAGAGTGTAAATCATAAAAAGATTCTGAGAAACTGAAATATATATATATCATAAAGAAATGGATATTTAAACCAAACCGAATAATTATAAATACGTTTTTTTTTTCATTGAGGGCGTCGGTTCAGAAAGAGTTCCCAATAAAAAATAATGTATCCATAATTATGTATATATGTATACAATGTATACTTTGTGCGTAACATTTTTTATCTGATCATCTATTTCTTCATCGATTATTATGAAGAATCAACGATTATCTTTTTACTTCTTTCTTTCCACCTCGTTTTCACATCGTTTCTCATATCTTCTTTTCGCTTCTTTTTCTACCCCATTTCTTCTTGTTTCTTCTCTCTCATTATCATTTTTTCTTTCTTTCGTCTGTTCCTTTTCCCTTCCTCCTTCTTTATTATCAACTTGCATATCACCCATAAAATGACCGGATTATTCACATATGGATAAATTATGCAGAACATATCCGTTTAAATGTGTTTATTATAAAAAAAACGGCATATCACAAACGAAAGATTTTTCAGTTGATTTCAAATTCTTCATATTTTCTGTATTTTTAGAATTATTCTAAAACAATATAACAACGGAATTAGATAAAAATGGATTTTTCTTTGTATGAGAAGGTAAGTTTTCATGAAAAATCAGAGATGCGTATATTTAGTGAAATTGTTTTACTACCGAGACATCAGCAGCATATGTAGCAGTAGTAATAATTTAGACACTAGAACCTGGCTTTCCCTTTCTTCTTCTCTTCTTCTTCTTCTTCTTCTGTTTGCTTTCCTGTGACAGAAACCAGCCTATGAACAAACAAACGAGGGATAATTAGAATATATGAATTAAGCTAACTGCAGCTACTGGGTACTCAGCGTAGCATGTAAGATATTGATGAAATTTAGTCTGTGAGGAAGCCTCAAATATGAGGAATCTGGTGAGTATTGAACTTACGGGTGTTGCTAAACATTGTCTTTCGAGGCGCACAAATTGATATTTACAAAGTCGGGTTTGGTTTGACACACATATATAAATGTTATGCATTCGCTTAGGATCGAAGCTTGTTAATCATAACTCGATGTAGAAGTAAAAAGCAAAGCGAATATACTTCCCTTGCCGTATGGAATATGTGGAAATGATTTTGTCTTTATTTCTCGAATTATCCATGTAGACCCAAACAGTGTTTCTAGCAAGTGTGGGGTTTCATGGGACTCAGGTGCTAGCCCAACGCCCAATACGGACTGCCTTAGTCTGGCAGCGGGCAACTAGAGGGGAACATCCAGCAGAGATCGAACTCACAACGGTAGTTTTGGTCCACAAAACTAACATGTTAGTCATCGTTCCAAGGTTAGGTGTTAGTCACAGTTTTGTGATCTAACATCCGAAATTCTGGGAAGCGAAAATCTCCGGGAAACCAATATTTTGTTCGTGCTTGTTATCTGCAAACTCAAGATCGCACTGTGCACCAAAACCTGACCTGACGCTATCCTCTGTTGACTCAACTGAGTCTCAGCCCTCCTTCCAATCAGATGCACCTTTGTTGCTTATTGATATTTTCTATTGTTTTGAGATTTTGTGACTTATGAGGCTGTGTAGTAATCTCGACTGTGTATAATTTGAAGTACATTAATATATTTTATGATCTGTTTTCACCTACTCCATAAAACACTAAATAACAATTCAAATAACCTATAAAATCATTTCTAATCTTTATTCATCCCATTCGGTATTAATATTCATACGGTTTACTGCAGAAATATCAATGTTGTTTTACTTTTTCTTTTTTGCTTAGCCATCCCCTGGGAATAAAAATTTCACAGCTTTAGTGGTTGTTGGTTTTCGTATAACTTTTTGAATCTTGATGGTCTGCGCATAGCTTCGTGATCTCGCCTCCTGCGACTATTTTGATCACCTTTGCATTAGGCTACGTTTGTTTGCCGTTGACTTAGTTCCAGTATGTTGCCAATCTTTCTGTAATCATTCACTTTTGTTCTCTCCTACATAGTGATTGAATAATCACTGCATGTTCTTCTTGGTGACAGAATTGGTTTCACCATGATCTGAAAGATGTAAGTTGACACATAAACCTCCTTAATTGGAAAGCTCAATCAATTGCTACGTCCAATTTACGACTCGGAGGGCCACGATGTTGGTTTCAAGTTGATTATCTTTGCACTATTGGATTAAACATAGTCTAAATTATATGAAACGACGCCAAAACCTCCTCAATCGGAAAACTCATGGGTATTTTCTTCTGTCAGTCAGTCCACACGATATTAATCCATGAATTTTAATGAAATTTATTGGAGGGATGGATAATGGAATAAAAAAGAGTTTGTTGAATTGGGGGTGTATCCGTGTATGTCGTAGTTATATGTCCACACCACATTATATCGGCAAATTTCATGATTGTCCACAGGATATTTCCTAAAGTTCACGAAGAATTTCAATGATTTTTTGTGGAGGCGAGGACAATAGTTTACAGGAAGAGTGATAAATGGGCGGGTCCATGAAAAGTTCTTATCCATATGTCGGTTCTTTACTGCGATACTTACAAGGCTTAGCTTAGTCTAGCACTAGTGTCGATCCATGACGAGGCGTCGATTTACCAAGTTCAGCTTAGTACGGCATGAGGCCCAAAGTGCTGGACATTCAATGAGGCTCGAACCTACTTCAGCAGTTTCAGTGTAAGAGACTAGCGATTAACTATAACAAAGTAGACAAGATATCTATTAAACTTGGTATAGTTTGACACAAGGCCACAAATGTGCTCCCAGTCAGGAGTGAACCTACTAAAGCAGTGACGGTTTACGAGACTATATAGATTACTACCCACTACTCAATGTACTCTAGTTATTTAGCTTAGTCAGGCAAAAGTCACCAGTGAAGGACACTTACTGAGGATTGAAATGATTAAGTGCCATGGTCTGCTAGAAGTGCTTCTTAGCCATTGCTAAAAAGAGATGTGAATCCATACTTTATTATTTCTCTTTTCTTCAGTTTCTGTTTATAGTGAAACTTTGTCATCATCATTTTTACCTAAGCCCCCTTTCTCTTTTGTGGCACTTTTTTCCTTATTCTTTTTTCTTCTTAAATGTGTCTATATCTCTATCAGATATACTTCGGTCGGTCGGTGTATCTGTCAGTCTCACTTACCTTAAACAATTGAAATAGGAAAGAAGTGAGGGGTGTGATGTTATTGAAAGAGTGAAGTCATTAATGTTGTGATGTGATAATAGGATAATATTCTTTTACGATCTTATAGAAAATGATTCTCTCAGAATAATTCCATACTGCAATATTTTACAAGTATGAAAAATTGACTCGGGGGAGGTTTCCTTGCTCTCCCCCCTCCTCCTGCTACCACAACCACGGATGGTGGACGCAGCGTTGAAATCATGTTTCTTTCTTTCTCGGTCTTTCTTTGCCACTTTTTCTTCAATACATTTTCTCTCTTTACTTTTTCTACCTTGCTTCCTTTTTTCCTTTCTTTCTTTTTTATGAAAAGAAAGTAGACAGTGCTAAAAAGAAATAAAATGTTCACAAATAAAAATGAAAAGAAAGAAAAAGTGTTAATCAAGGTTAACAAAGGAAGAAAGAAGGAAAGAAATCCTTCTATCTTTCTTTGTCATCGTTTTTTTTCTTTCTTTTCTTTATTTTTCGTTCTGTCTTTCTGTCACCCATTCCTTTCCTTTCTCCCTTCTTTCCCTTCTTTACTATCTCTTCCTTTCTTTCTTTCTTCGTCATCTCTCCTTTTTGTTCGTTTCCTTCTTCCTTTTTATTCACTCAGCCTCCCCCTTTCTTTTTTTCCACTACTTGTTTCATTCCTTCATTCTTCCTTTCTTTCTATTCACACGACCCTCCCTTTCTTCCTCTTGAATACTTCTTTCATCCTTCAATTCATTCATTCTTCTTTTCTTTCTACTCACTGTACTTCTCCCTTTCCTTCCTTTTACTGCTTCTTTCATCCTTCTATTCATTCATTCTTCCTACTCATTCCACCTCTCCCTTTCCTTCATTTCACTTTTTCTTTCAGTCTTTCATTCATCCATTCTTCCTTTATTCCTACTCACTTCACTTTTCCCTTTCTTTCTTTCTTCTGGCGGTTATTGTCCTTTGCACTATGTACATATCCTCCTACCCTATCTCCATGATAAATAAAAAATTGTATCCTGTTGCGAAGAGGATCGGCGATAACCATTGACCACTACTCTTGTCCAGCCGGTGTCCAGTAGATTTTAACACGATCAGCCTCTGTAGAGTCGATGACTCATTGCCTGCTGGCCGTATCCGGCCGGTTGTACTTGAGACCAGGGCCGCCGAAAGATTTCAAATGAAAATATCAAAATAGACACCTACAAAAATTGAATTTTGCAGGAAAAGAACCAAGTATTTTGATTACATACATTCACCGTATAAAACACTAAAAAAACACGTTATATATAATTTGATAGATGAATACACAATACATTCAATCCTTTAATATATCTGCAAATATATCATCATCAGCTTTTTAGTGCCCGTTGTTGGAGATATATTCCCCCTTGATCCACAAGACCTATCAAATATTGGCGCCGCAGAGCCAATATTTCTGAACTTGTCTACTTCGTCAGGCTATCTTATATTTTGCTGGCCACAAACTCGCATATGATGTCAGTGGACCCACCTTGAAATTCGTGATATCTAGCTGCTGTCTGACATTCTTGCAATAGACCAGCCCATTGCCACTTTAGTTTTCGAATGAATTCTATACCTCTCACTGTTTTTTTTTCTAATATACTGAGCAGTCTCATTATCTTTCCATGTGATGAAAGGAAGATCACTCACCGTTTAAACACTTGTCTTTCTGTTCTCGTTTAAGACAGAAATTGATTTGGGACAAAATAGTCATCGACTTATGAAAAAAAAAACATTCATTACTAGAATCTAAAAAGAAGAAAATCGTTCTTCACTGTGCTTAGCAGGATTCGAAGTAAAGCCATTTCTACGAATTATTTGAATCTGGATGAACTGTTATTGCGATTAGTTCGTTTGAACGATGCTTCAGAAAATATCATTTTCTAAACGCATAATTTTGCTACATGCCAACATCCACCCTTTTGCTGTAAATGTAAGCCATCCCACATGCAGCATATTCTCCACACCTGACTGATTTTGCGTTATATTATGCAATACTCCCAATCAGCTCGGCGGTTCCAGCAAATGATTATATTGAAAACATTCTTGGAAAATTCAATAAAATCGGAATCGTTCTTGCATCATTGAATATACAACTTACCTGAAAGTTAGCATGAGGACATAGAAAGACGAAGAAATACTCTGATAACTGAATAATGATGCAACAAATTTACAAGAATGAAAGATTTTGACAAAATTTATACATATATATGAATTATAAATTGTGTGATATTTTATAGAAAGTTGAAAATTACCTTCCGTCGTTACAACGCAAGCAGGACAAACAATTGAAGACAATGGGGCTGCTGCAAGAATCGAACCTGCTATCGATAGGGTAGCAATACTCTTACCATTGAGCTCTGGTAATGCAAAAGCCTAATGACTGCTTTCAATCCAAATTCTTATCTTGTTTATTTTCGGTTTAGTCGTCTCTTTCAAAGCGACAGTTATGTATTTGCATCATCGGCGGCTATTTAGCTCAATGGTAAAAGCATCGTGGCAGGTTCGATTCCGGCAGCTGACCCATTTTCTTTAATTGTTTACTCTACATTATTCGTTGTCTAAATTGAATGATATATTAACTGTGTGACGAGAGATCCTTTTCAAATGATTTTCTGTATAATATAATGCAACATAATTCATTCTGTCGGACCAAATATATTCATTACTTGAATATATATATATATATATATATATATATATATATATATATATATATATATATATATATATATATATATATATATAATCGTGTCATCTACAGACAGCTGTTTCGTTGGATTATAACTCTTCAGTGTGGCTATAGACTATCCATTATCCCATCCAGTACCACAAGACAGGATCGAAACCTTAGCTTCAGACCCGGAGGCTGATATCCTTCCTCTACTCCACGGAACTGGAAGGTCAGTGAGGTTGAATTTATGCAATATATTTATTTATCATATATACTCAGTGTCGTAGATTGATGACCTTGAGTAAGTTGCAATATAAAAGCAATTCGAAATTTCGATGGAAGAAAATCCTATTTTGAATTAGCACAAATAATGGTTGACAATCTAACGAAATAGATAAATGAATATGAAATTGCTTTTGTTGGGGTGTTTTATTGGAAATGTTTCTGGTTCTTGGCACCAGGTTGGAGGAATGATGAAGAGTAGAAGATTATGTGAAAATCCTTGGGTAAACTTCAAGTCCTCATCAAAACCTTCAAAATTATATCTTTCATGACGACAACGACCAAAAGTACACTTTGGAATCGATGTATAGCCGGCTGGATGGAAAAAAAAATGAAAATCTAGAGAGGCTGTCAGAAAGCCTGACCCAATAAAAGATATGTGGAAAGCGATAAACTCAGAGGGCACTCTAAGGAAACTATCAAAAGTCACAGATTCAATGATATTTTACCACAAAGAATGACGAAAAGCAGGTTGTGAATTCCAAGAAGCTCATCATGGCTACGAAGGCAGCAAGAGGACATGCCACCAAATATTTGACTGGTGTATGAGTACTTCTGATCACCACCTATTTTTCAAGTAGTCATTTTCATTTTATCTGTATTGTAAAACCTGAGTAGATTATGTTCGAATAACTTTCTTTTGGGCATTATTTAGCTGTCCAACCTGTTTAATTTTCTTTTTACAAAAGTTTTTCAAATTGTTAATGAAACTAAAAATGATTGCGTTGTATTTGAATCTTTGACCCCCGTGTATTATGCAACATGAAAACTGTGCCATTCAAAATGATATTGATCGAAGATTACTCGATATGGAAAATGGCGATTCATTTCGTAAAAGAAATCAAAGCTTCAGAAATAGATAAAAGACATAGGTCTGGTTAGTCACCCAATTGAAACCGTCACATGAACAACGTCTTTCGCCAGCATGCTGTGTTGGGAGTGATCAATTCAAAATTGGAAAATGGGGTGATCAATGAATAATTTAGTTCGGAATTGAAAAGAAAAACAGCATAAATACTGCTGGACACAATCTAGGGGATTAATTTAGTATAAACTCACGTTGCAAATCGAATCCCCACCTAAAAACAAAATCTCTCTGGACATTATAAGGAGTTGAAATCTTCAGCCCCCTAGCCTCATTTGGGTGACATGTACGCATGATACATACATAGCCAACTAGCCAGTCAGCCGGCTAAACCGATTTAAAAACTGAAGGAAAAAACAATTTTGGTCGAAAACGAGAGATTGAAAGAAGGATATTTAGACTAAATATTTTCATAATTTCCCAACTGAAGCGTAAAATGTCCTTCATTGCTTAAAGGAAATAAATATTTCCGAAGTAGGTATTTATTCGCTATTTCTAATTTTTCGATGTATCGTGTGGGCAGACGGGTGGTCGGATACGGAGTGATAAATAAACATCTTTCTTTCCAAACTTTATTCTGTCATTTATTAGCATTCGCCCGGAAGGCCAATGCTAATAAACGACAGAAGACCCCACCCACGTTTATAATCGGTAGCTACAGATTTTTTCCTAATAAAACCTATTTTGTTATTTGTATAAGAAAATTATTTTGTTATTTGAATACAAATGGACATCACGTCTCACAACATGGATCCCCAGAGATCACATAAGAAACCGAGACCGACTGAATACAAGATGGAGAGATGAACTAGACAGATTCAGGAAATACTGGCTCCGTGACGCCCATGATAGAGAATTGTGATGAATCCTGGGGAATGTCTATGTCCAAAGACAGACGTTAAAAGACTGATGATGATGATGATGATGATGATGGAGAGAAGATTTAATTGAAGATATACCAAGTGTCAATATGAAATAGTCAGCACTCTTTTATCTTCTATGATGTCAATAAATCTTTTTTCATCTATGATGTCAAATAAATATTTCAAAACGTTTTCTTTTCTTTAGTTCATTGTAAGTTTACGAGCTACTCGAGTAGATCAGAATATTTCTCTTAATGGAGAACTCGCTTAAAGGCCACTTTGCCGGCAATTAAGCTCGATGTCAAGTCATTACTTTTGTATGACCACGCTAAATCGGGGGACGCGAACAGCACTATAACAGATTGTGTTATATCGCCTCTACCAGTATATTAAACATGTCTTCGATTTGTACAATGCATAGAGAGAGGTGGAAGAACGCATCACCCAAAATAAAGTAAAAATAATCGAAACATTCCGGAGGCCTAATTTCGCAGAATAAACCGAAAGAGGGGGTTCAGTTCTGCATTATAATTACACTATGTGTATAACCCCATCCAACAAATGTGGAACAACGATTTCCCAATTGAACTAATCTAAGTACTTTGAAGCTGTTGTTTCGTTTTATAGACGGAAAGAGAGGGCTCAGTTGAGCAGTATATATACAATGTAAATAAAAAAACACACCGTTTTTTTTAATTTCATGTTTTCGAAAGGATTTCTGCAATTTTAATCAAAATTTAAATGTTGGCAGTGAGAAATTCCTGGATCCGCCCCCAAATGTAAATGCATCTTCATTATACCATTGCCCATGCTTCCACACAAATTAATTGAAATTTATTGAGAATGTTTATAGATGTATTGTGTACATAAAGTTACGATGCAGGGGAGATCACTGCAGATAATTTTAGGGTTCCACCCGAAATTCAAACAGCGCTTCCTAGCCTATTGCCAACGCTTCCCAAAAATTTAATTGAAGTTCATTAAGATCTATTGGAGATATCGTGTTATATATACATAACTACGGTGCAGGGGAAGTGAATGTGAATAATTCGCGGTTCCATCCTCAAAATGTATTGACCAGCTTTCAACTTTTCGTTAAAATTCATTGAGAACTTTTGGCTACAATGCAGGTGATATGATTGTGAAAAATTATTGGATACGTTACCACTTGGAAAAATTTCTTCCTTAACCAACTGTCCATCCTTACAGAAGGTTTCACGGAAATTCATTGAGGACTTTGAGGGATATTGCGCTTTGTACACATAGCTACGATGCAAGTGAGTTGACAATAAGAAAATCCTTGATCCATCTAAAAATGTGAACAAGTTTGCCTTCGTACATTGCACATACTTCCATAAAGTTTTAATGAAATTCATTGAGAACCTCCCGAGATATGGCGTTGTATATGTATAGCTACAATACATGGGAGATGACTGTAAAACATCAACCTCGACCAACCCAAAAATATTTATTTAAGCTGTTGGATATCTTATTCTGTTCATCTACTTATGATTCAGGGAAGGTATCGATAGAAATTTTCTGGATCCGCCCAAAAATGTATACTTTTTCTCTTAGCGCATTGCCAACCCTTCCACAAAATTCCACCGAGAATTATTGAAAACTGTTGTGGATATTGTGCTATTCACTCACAGCTACGGTGCAGGGTGGTGACTATGAAAATGTAAACACTTCTCCCTTAGCCCCTTGTCCACTTCGATAATTCATTGGGAACCGTTGGATATCTTGTTCTCTACGTACAGATACGATGCAGAGAAGGTGACAATGAAATTTTTTTTTGTCTACTCCTGCCTTGACCCATTATAAACCCTTGCACGAGATATCAAGGGAATTTATTGAGAACTCTTGGAGACATTGTGTTGTGTACATATAGCCACGATGTAGACGAGGTGACTGAAAAACTTCTCAATCCCCCCATTGATGTAAACGCTTTCCCTTGCCCTATTGCCCAGACTTCCACTAAATTTCACCGGAATTTATCCTGAACTTATGGAGATATTGTGTTGTGTACATATAGTTACGATGCAGAGGACGTGACCGTAGAAAATTGCTGGATCCACCCCCAAAATTAAGAAAATACTTCTTTATCAGTTCTTTGACTACTTACCCATGAGGTTTCTCTAGAATTCATTGAGATCTTTGGGAGACACTGTGTTGATTACACATAGCCACGATAAGTTTGACCATAGGGAATTCCTGGATCCATCCGAAAATGTAAACATTTCTTCCTTAGCCGATTTCCCACTCTTCCACAAAACTTCAGAGTAATTCAATAAGAAATCTCAGGAATATCATATGAACCGAAAGTAAGGGCCTAGCTCTGCACTGTAATTTTAGAATAAACCCTCGTACTGAAATATAATGTTATGGTCGGAAACCATCCAGTTTATTTCATTCTCCAAGTTAGAGCACCCCAAAGAAATGGACTAAGGAAATATTTCGCACAATTCGAGGCTGGAGTGAATGCCAGTGTCCCATATTGTACGATGGACGTCTACAATTAATTGTCATTGTCATTCTTTGTAATAAAATTGTTTCATATATATATATATATATATATATATATATATATATATATATATATATATATATATATATATATATATATATATATTTACTAAGGTGAATCAATACGTCCGAAGCCTGGCTGACATGCAACATAGTTAATAGCTGAATTTGATCACAAATGTTCCTTGTATAATGTTTAGTTATGATTGATATTCAACGCTATTCATTATTTCATTTATCATTCGACTAGTCCCTTCAAGTAGTTAGTCACCTCGAAAGTATTCTCCTTTAGACATCATTTTCTCATCCCTGTGTCACATCCACTTTTCAAAACAATCTGTGAAGTCCTATTTCGTGATGACCATCCGCTGTCTCGTCTTGTCCTCTTCAGTTTCTTTAGGAAAGACCAGGAGTCAAAGATGAATAAATATGAACTGTAAGAGTGCTGACAAACTAGGTTGATGTAATGTTTTGTCCAAAAAAAACCTTGATGCTTATTCACTGACCTACTTCTGCGGTCATTGTTAAATCGACAGTCACACGATACACGATCTTATTCAATGGCGTCTCATTGCCAACTGAGAAATCCTCATGAGTATATCAGTTTATGAATGTGATATTAGGTCCTCTCTGATTGGTTTCAAAAACACTGCAAGACCGTGGAACCAAGTTTCGAAATATCCAAGAAAAGCTACATTCTTGGTAAATCTCAAATGACTCTCAGAACTTATTGAGTTGCTCAACATTTATGACGTGTGGGATGGCAAATTCTACAATATTTAAATTGTTTCTTGGGTGGTAATTCACGGCGAATAACGGTTGCTTTCCAACCTATCGCTTTAGCAACCAAATCCTTTGGACAGAACCTTTTATCAGTCGGTCACTGGTCAACTGCCCCTCTAAACTATTTCTGTAGGGTTTGATTTTGATATCGTTGTCTTGAACGGGGAATTATCCGGACGCCAGAAACAATGAATCCTGTATATTATTAGTAAATGTCAGTTGCTTTGCTAACCGTAACCCCAAGGCTGTGATTTGTATCAGTATGTTTACAAAGTAATGATAAAACAATTGCAGCAGTTGTTGTATTTACCTTATCACCAGCCAGCAAACAAATGCACTTACAGAGTAGAAAAGAAAAATTTTTCCGTGTCAGCGTTATTCCTACCTCTTTCCTTCTTGCAAAATACAATGAAGATTCTGCTTGTTTCTATGTACGACTGATTTCAGATTATTAACAATTTCTTCTCTTGGTGCCTTCCCTTACACCAATAAAACTTGTGGCTTTGTTTGCTTGAAGAGGTTTTTGAGTTTTATTGTTTTTTCTCCTTGTTCATGTTTGGGTAAGAAGACACGGTGTCAATTGCTGTCCACAAGAAAAAAAATATTGAACCTTGGAGCAATCTCTTTTCCGTACTTCCATCCTTGCAATTTAATTGACTACGAAATGGGAGAGAGTGTCTTTGCTTGAATTGGAGCAAAAGGAACTCTGCCTTCGCTTTCCTTCCTTCAAGACTCCTCCCTCATAAGCCTGATGCCCTGAAGTCAAGTGACTGTAGTTATAGACTATAAGAATATAGACAAATAGCAATGAGTACAATGACGCACTATACACACTATAGCAGCATGAACAACACCAAGAATCTGTAAATGAAACATTAGTTGTGGCAGTATTATTGGAATTCCCAGTACACACGGATCGAATCAGCGACTGCCCAAACATAATTATTAAGGACAGGATGGAAGAAGGACGCTTATGAATAGATATGACCATTCCATCAGACAAAAACCTATCTGCAAAAGAGTTTGAAGAATTGTCGAAGTACAAAGACCTGGAAATTGAGATCACAAAAATGTGGCAAATTTAATCTGAAACAGCACCTGTTGATATAGGTGTCAACAAATATCTAAGTAGAATCACAGGAACCCAAGCATTTATGAGATACAGAAAATTGTCCTCATGGGCAGGGCATTGTCCATATAAATATTTTTGTTTTTCATACAACTATGTACTGTTTCTTGCGTAGCAAAAGGGGGAGAAAAATGCGAACAGAAAAACCTATACGGAGAATTCAAAAGACAGATAGAATATGTCATGGAAGAGAAATGGACATGGCTACACAAAGGAAACCTGAAGAGAGAAACAGAATTGCTCATCATGGCAGCCCAGAACAAATGCATCAGGATAAACTATATCAAGACGAAGACTGATAGAACCCAAACAAACAGCAGATGCCGCCTGTGCAGAGAAAGGAATGAGACTGAAAATCACATAACTAATGAATGTATTTAACTAGCCCAGACGGAGTATTAAAAACAGACAGGATAGCAACAGTGATACATTAGGAACTGAGCAAACGAAGGGATTCAACCACGCGGACAAGTGGTATCAGCACAAAGCAGAAACAGCAGTGGAAAACGAAAGCCATAAAATAATCTGGGACTCTGACATACAAACTTACCGTGTCCATCCAAACGAGAAAATCAGATCTGGTAATCGTGGACAAGGGAATGAGAACCTATCAAATCATGGACGTGGCAGTGCTTGCGGATCACAGAGTAAATAAGAAAGAAAGTGAAAAACTGGGAATATACTAGGACTTGGAAGGGAAACTGAAGAAGGCAGGGGATAAGAAAGTCAGGGTAGTACCAGTAATAGTAGGTGCACTCAGAACCGTACCAAAGACACTGAAAATGAGATTGGAGAAACTGGGGATAAGAGGAAGGATTGAGACTACAAACAACAGCACAAGTGGGGACTGCAAAAAAGCTAAGGAGAGTACTGGTAGTATGAGACCCACGATCCTCAACTCGTAGCAGTGACCGAACAGCCATGAAAAAGGCACAGTGGAGGCAGTACATACCACAACGCTGCTGTGATAGGTGGTGACTGTATGTGAGGAGGGCTGGAGATCTAAGTAAATTTACTGTTTTTCAACCTCCCGTGATAACCACCAGGCAACTGGTGTGAAACCGTAATCCACAGCAGTGCTGTGGACTGTGAGGGTGCGAAGAGGCGGGCTGGAGACTTGACGAGACTTGCCGTCTCTCAGTCTCCAGCAGTGAGCACTAGACAGGTGTGAAAATTAATATTATTATTATTATCATCATTATTATTATTATTATTATTATTGATAATGATAATTATAATAATGATAATAATATTTATTATTATTATTATTATTATTATTATTATTATTATTATTATTATTATTATTATAAAGATATATTATATACTGCCTTTGCATGTTATCATAGTTAATATAGAAATATTCGAAAAGTAATTAATCTTCTTAACAAAATCATATTCTTTAATTACAGGAATACATATGTGAGAGTAATGATGATGTCCTAGTTTCTAATAATCGTGGTATTTCAATAGGTCAAGTAAATAGATAAGTATATATAAGAACTTCTCAAAGTGTTCATCTGGCGAGCAAGCCATTTGTTTCAATTGACTTCGAGATATGATACCAGCGATATTGAGAAATAAATCATTCAAAGAGTTCAATCGTTACTTCCCTGGATCGCTAACCAAGAGCGACTTCCATTGGCTGAACATTTTGACCAATGGCTGCAAAAAGAAAATATGAAACGTGCGTTAGCGACTTCCGTAATCATTTTTCAATGTGAAATTTATTCGTGTTTTTTAATGTTTAAACTGATATCGTTAAAAGTTTGCTCTGGATTGATTTTTATGCTGACATAATACTATTCATCCTGGAATACAAAGAAAACACTCATTAGATAAGTCACATTCCAGGTTAATAAAGAGCGCGTACACTTAAAACTCTTATTGATTCATGTCATCAGTTGGTTTGCTCACTGTATAAATCACATAGTAACACAAATGCATACAAGAATCTCTCTCTCCCTCTCCCCCCTCTCTCTCTCACTCTCCTCTCTCTCCCCCCTCTCTCTCTCATCATATGTATGCTAGTGCATTTTTTTTTCATATTCCTTTTTTCTTTCATTTTAATTTCAAATATCCAGCTTTTCTGCGACCTATTCTTTATTGTCATGTCACAACAGCTTATCCCATTTTGTCACATTCCTTTAATTGTTTTTTTAGCTATGTTAATCTATCTCACACAGACCAATCCATCATAACTTTAAGGTTATAACGATATACAACCATACGATTATATCCTGGTGGTCCACAAAGTATTTCTTGAGATCCTTTGGCTGTAGTAGGAAAGCCTTTCAAAAGCCTGGGGTCCGTCGTGAAATTCATTGAAATAAAAACAGCCCTGAGAAATCCATTGATATAGGCGATGATTTGGGGGCGTGTGCAGAGGGCCTATACAGATAAAGGTTTGGGTTTTGCAAATCCTTTCGAAAAGATTGAATTATCACCAATGATAGGGGCATATGATTATTTATGAAGTGAATGTTAGGGCATAATCTAAGGTCAGTCAATATCATGTAGGTACAGTAGCGGCGCAGTGTCTGACTTCATCATCCCTCGGACAAAAATGATTCAAATCAGAGGATAACAAGCTTGATGGCAGCGCTAGGTCCGACTGCGCCTTCTGTTAATTTTTTTTATATTCATCATCCAGCAGCTCTCCGCGGTTGCGGGGTTTGCGAGCCCTACGCATCGTCTCTGGCTTATGCTTCGATCACAAAGTGGCTTTATTCTTAATAACAAATGCTAAAAAAGAAAATTACAAGATCCACCATAATTATATATATATATATATATATATATATATATATATATATATATAATTGTGTCATCCACAGACAACTGTTTCGTCGTATTAAGACTCTTCAGTGTGGCTATAGACTCGATATCTATCTATCTATCTATCTATCTATTTATTTATTCATATATATATATATATATATATATGTATGTATTACATCAGCAATTCTGTGGAGTGAGTGATATGGCTATACATTAGACATGTAGAGGACATAAATTTACCAACGTATATTGAAGCAACGGTTGTAAAGCAGTATTTTGTAAGCTAATCAACAGTAAACGAAGTGAATCCCAGTGATTTTCACCTAGGGAAAATCCATGACTGGAATCGGAGATCTAAAGTTCATCGCTATGTAATCCTAACTAATAATCAATGCTGTTACATAGTATAGGTATACTTCGTTTTATTGTACTTCGCATTGATATCCTTTACACATATTTACAAATTCACCACCCTGAACAGACGGCCGCCATTGATTTAGAGCCAAGACCTTCCACCAGCAAAAAGATTACGACTTTGTGAATGGCTCAGATGAGTATTAACTTCTTTAACAATTAGATCTTCTCCGTTTTTAGTGCTTCTTTCTAGGATGCTCCTGTTCGTGATTTTTCGCTGAGGGTAGAGGATATCTGCAGTGGACGCCCATGCTGATACTCGGGAATGCTTAGTAGGCTACATATTAGTGTAAATATAGCTTTTATGTACACTGGCATACCAAAAACCGTCACCATCATCATCATCATTATCATCATCGTCGTCATCGTCGTCGTCGTTGTTTCAACAACAAAAACGCAATGAAAGAAAACAAATAGATATGAGAAAACAAACAAAACTAATGAACGCTTTCCCTCTCGTCTGTTTCATGGGAATCGGTGGGCATTTTGGTTTTGTTTCCCTGAAGTTGAAATGTAGAATCTTGGAGTACACTCTAGAAATGTCAACATTCGATGTTAACATTATCTATGCATTATGATGATTCCATTATAACCATGATTTTTAAATTTTCCCCGATCGCCGTCCAGCCCCATCAGAATTAGCTTCCCATTACCTCAGGAGATATAGATCCCCCTAGGTCTTACATGTCTACCAAAGTCTATGTTAGAAATCACATGGGCTTATTTCATTCCAGTAATACATTCATACAATATACTTTTCACTATCGTGATTTGAAATTACGACCATTATTCTATATACAAATACAAAAGTTGCTGCAATCAAAGAAGTGGAGATTGACCCTGCAGCAGGCTGGCTTGTTAACAGTTTGAGTGGCAATCTTAGTTTATGTTTTCCAATATTATAAAAATCTCAAACCCTTTTAAGTCGTTCAGTGATATGGTAAATTGATTAGCTATTCTGAGGGAGATGAAGAATTGAAGAAAATTTTTCCATGCTTGTTGATATCTGATACATTTTTTTTTAAGTTTTTTTTTCAACCCCCTTATACAGCTTCATAATTGACAAAATTCGAACTAAAGATTAAAAAAATACACAATTCGAAATAGTATTAAAACAATGTTAAACATAAATAACTTATGTAGAAAATTCACAAGTTTTTGGTACTATCGTTGTGATGAAAAAAAAGCAACAATAATTCGATAAACTAGGCTCAATTAGAATGAAAATTCTTAATTCACATAAGTTATTTTGTGGCCACTGATCTTTCTTTACTTTTATTATATCTTATACTCCTACTCCAACTATTAAAACTACTACTACTGCTGCTGTACCGAACCATCGAAGCTGCCGTACTAGAGAATCTCAGATTAGTGAGGTTCAACTTATACTTGGTGTCAAATGCCTAATCCACACCCTCAAATAAATTCAAGAGCTAATTTTTGATTACACCCCAATCAAAATTTTAAATAATTTCCTTCAACAATATAAGAATATTGTGAAGAAATAGTATCACAAAATTTGAAAAGACCTATTGATTAAATTAAATTTTGATGAGATATAATATACAGATTTGTACTCTCGACTTGAATCAATTTTAGGAGTCGTGATCTTAAATTTGATCCAGGTAAACAAGCAACAATGCAATAATTATTTCTGGGCCAATAATCTCCCTTGACTTTTTCTAGCCAATCAAATCAATGAGCGACAACAAACAGGAAGTAAGGCTAGAAATCACTCGATCAGAAAAGCAAGACAAATCCTGCTCATTTTTCATTAATAGTCAATTCTTGCTTGGCAAGGCGCACACACAAACACACAAACAGCCATTTCTATTCTCCTCTTAATGATTTATTGTAGCCGGGTTGCGTAATCATTTAACGCTAGGACTTCCTCCTTCCTCATGTGGAAATCTATGAGGAAAAATAATAAAAATAACTCCCACATTTTGAACACGATTTGGATGAGTATTATTGTAGTTGCGTGATTTCAACTGCGTCGTGAAGGTTGCACGTGTCCTCGTCACGTTTTTGCTGAATTTCGTTAAGAGATCACTACTTATTTTTGTAAATACAGAACGCATCCAGATTTTTTTAACTTTCTTTATTTTACTTTATTTTCTTTTTCTTCTTCTTCTTCTTCTTCTTCTTCTTCTTCTTCTTCTTCTTCTTCTTCTTCTTCTTCTTCTTCTTCTTCTTCTTCTTCTTCTTCTTCTTCTATCACTACAATTTGAATTGGACTTAGAAACTTGAGTCAAACTTTAATTTCTTACATCATACTTTCATGTATACGAAACACATAAATCCTGGATACAAATTTGTTTTTCTTCGTAACTAAAATTATGTGTTTCTTACTTATACTTTAATCAATGATCTTACAGACAGACCAACATGGAACCTGTGAAAAATAACAGGATTATTTACGAATGGATTGGTGCTTCTGCACTTTACCTCAGATCAAAGAATTGCCCCCAGGCACTTGGATCAGAGTGGAGTATCTGTGCGCTCATTGAAAAGTGTTGTGCACAAAAATTAAATACATACATATTGTGGTCTCCTTTCTCCATGGTCTATATCTAAGGATTCTTCCTTTTTTACTTCCTTTATTGACCCCTGTTGATTATGAAGTAACGGAATTTTACTGCTATTGCAGGTAAAACAGATATGGGGGAGTGATGTTGGCATGTGCACATTGATAGGAGCGTACCAAATGATTTTTATCAAGGGGGGTGTAGGCCTCTGATTTGCCAATTAAGTGGGCATGCAGGCCGAATGAATAAGTGTTGCCTAGTATGGTTCACTATTTATAGCTAAAAAATACTTTTAAAATGCCTAAAATGGACTGAACTATAAACATTCTATGTGTGTGTGTGTTTGTGTGTATTGGGAGTGCGACAAGCTCTGCACTCCCCATTCGGTTTGCACCTCCTTCCTAACCTACTTTCTTTTCGCAATAGGATAAAGAGCGAGGAGAAGTAAATTCATACCTTTCCCAAGGACATTAGTGGGAATAAACAGCTTCAGACACAATTCGACCTTGATTTGACCATTTCATTTATCATTATCAGTTTCTTTAAGAATAGTATTTCAAATGAAAATTATCCTCTCTAATGAAAACTTGCTAGCCCACTGGATATGCCAAAAGAGATTTTTTTTTTGTAGTACTACGTAATAGATTTTAGGAGTTTATCAATTTTTATCGATTTTTCCTGAAAGAGTCGAGGATAGAACGATATATTTTATTATGATTTACACCAGTGTTTGCCTGCATTTTAATTGGTTGTATTAAAAATATATATATAAAATTCAGAAAAAAATGTATCAAATTTTATGCCCAAATTGAATGAACATCGGAAGTTTTCGAATTCATTCCAATCGTGGTTACTCTGTATACATTTGGTCTAATGAGTTGTTGTTTTTTAACTGCTAAATCACGGTTCAAAGTGTGAAACTGAATCAAAGAACTGTAGCAGCAGACCCACAAGATGATATTGGTAAATTCCAAACATACCGGACCATGGGCGTTCCTGGACCTATATTAGAGAGGTGCAATTCATGTGATTTTATGAATTACATTCTAGTGTTTATTGCATCCTGTCAATATTGATTAAGAGGATCACAGCTTTTTACTACCACTACATGTCCAGGTAAGATAGTTATGAAAGAGTGGTTTTGCCCATGTGTTCAAGCACCAATCACTTTCAAGTCAATCATTATGATATGCCTGTGGCAAAATATTTCGTAAAGCTAATCGGTGATAGAACAGAGTGCTGGGGAGAATGACCTCATACCTTTCCCAAGGGAATCAGATTCAAATGAAGATAAATACAAGGGCAGTCTGGAAAGCATCAAGCCATTTTATATATCACAAGAACCAGTTAAGTGGCTTTGATGTAACTTGACAACCAATTAGAAGGGACTTTCATGGGTATACGTGAACAGATACCCGCTCATGTGGTTACTCAGTCAACAATGTGATGCCATGGAGTGAGCTTGTGTACTGTGTGACTGTTACATCCACAATGACGAGCAAGTCATTTCTCACGTCTTGTGCAGGGTTTCTACGACAAAACACCGCGAGTCTGTCAAGATTTCAAATCATTTAAATAAAAACCCATCTAAGAATAAAAATGGTCAGAGTGAATTCTATTTATGACATCACCGGTGTTTTACATTTCTAGAAGGGGTTTAGTGGAGTTCTGATGCCAATTTTAAAATCTGGCTAAGAGCACCGGGACAAACAAACACTTAAACAAACATACAAGCACAGGCACATAGAAAAAGGGAAGAACCCTTCGCTACCTCAAGTATCTACGGCTGTTCAATTATCTTTCAATTCTTCTCCGTTAGTTCACCCTCCAAACACATTAGATAATTATAGCTATTACAGTTTACCGCTGTTAAAACGAATCTAGCAAATAGTCAGAAGCCACCAGTGCAAATTAGCCCTTGCTATTAGTGACTGATTAAACTGATATTATCATCTCAATAAGATTATAACAATCGAGTTGCCAAAATGTCCTTAATTATTTTATTTACATTTATTTAGCAAGCAGAAATACAGTTAGCTATAATAATGCCTTTTATTGGGCACAGGCAGGTCCGTAAGTTGCCGGCAAATTGGGCATTCAGAGCGAATAAGGGAAGAAATTAGCCCACAGAAAGAGCATTGGGATGCATCATCCTCTGCGCTGTTCAACATTCCCCTAAGGAGGGGAACTAATGAAAAAAACCCTACTGTTCTTCAAAGATCTAGTCTCGACAAGAAAACATAAAAACATTTATACAACAAATTCACAAGCCATTCTACGCACTCAACAAAATCTGGTTTTCCCAATGACTTGAAAGAAGTCAGGCCTGAACCTTTCGAACATAAGAATAAAATGTCCTTCACATATTTCAGAAATTTGAAATGTGTAATACATATTTATAGTGCACACAAATGACCAGGATGATTGTGTACAACATGAAATTTTATAAAATAGTACATACCATAATCATTTTCAGATTGAGAGGAGTCAGATTTGAACTGTGAGGACTGTGAGGCGTCGCTAGTGAACCAGGTCTAATCTTCAAATGCGCTTAATTTGGGAATCGAACAGGGTAAAGAACTTTCAAGGTGCCACTTCCAGCTAAGTTGGGAATGTCTTTTCATTTGGTAACATTCCAAGATCACCAGAACCCAAACAAATGTATTTAGGTGAAGGATGATTTTATCAAAAGCGTTAAAAAGACATTTCCTCTGTCAGGCTACATAGAGACTCTGAGCTCTTTCGGCCCCAAAATGGGGTAAGACAAGATGATAATAGCTCACCCAAACTTCGCGGCCTGCCTCGAGATGACCTTCCGAAACTTAGACTGTGAAAATAAAGGAATCAAAGTAGACGGTGGATATCTGAACAACCTCAGATTTGCAGACGGCATCGCTCTTTCCGTAGAAAACTTATACGACCTTTAACTAATGCTAGATTAACTAAACGAATAAAGCAAGAAAGTTGGCCAACGCACGAACTTCAGCAAAACGAAGATCATGTGCAAAACCACTTCAGAAATAAGAGCACTGAGATCAAAATCGAAGACGCAGAACTGGAGAAAGTAGACCACTACATCTACCTAGGACAACAAATCTCCATGAAATTCTCAAAAGAAGAATAAATAAAGCGAAAAATCACTCTAGAGTGGCAAGCCATCGACAGAGCAATCCCAACCTTCAAAAACAAGAAAATCCCATTAATCCTAATATAAGGATATACAACTAAGGTATCCCTCCGATAGTCACCTATGGAGCTGAAACGTGGAACCTAACCAAGAGACTGACCCACAGACTTATGCAATATATCAGGGAGAAAACAGGAGTTGGAAACATCATAGAATCCATTAGAAAACTCAAATGGCAATGGACTGGTTATGTTGCAAGAATGGTAGATAACCGATGGACATCGCCATTCACAACATTGATCCCCAGAGATCACATGTGCAAACGAGACTTGCAGAATACAAGATAGAGAGACGAGCTAGACAAATTCAGAAAGTACTGACTCTGCGACGCTCACGATAGAGAAGTGTGGCAAATCCTAGGGAAGGTCTATGTCCAACAACGGATGTTAAGAGACTGTTGTTGATGATGTTGATGATGAAGAAGACACACTTCCGTGAATACATTTAGTGCTGGGCCACATGTTGATCATGTTACAAGCAATATTTCGTTGAAATATCAAAGTAAGAAAATGGATCAGAATACACATTGTTCGTGCATATTTATGCCGTATCATATGATTTGCCAGCAAGGAATTATCTTTCAAAAATGTTCTTCAGTACCAAATATATATTTTTTCGAAACTAAATTGCCTTGTTCAGTACCAAATTCATCCGATTGGAACCAAATGGCAACCCTACTTTTTATCCCGGGGACTAACTTGCCTCTTGTCCAGTCGTATATTATACTATTTGGATGAAAGGAGTGGCTTTGGAGATTCTTTAGAAGAACTTCAAGAACTCAATGCAGAATGAAATCTTCATTTAAAATAGCGGAATTGTTCAATATACTTAACAACCGACTGATACATTTGTACATTACATCTCACTACAATAGGGGGATTACTGCGATTACTTGACAACTCTTATTATATCAAGTTGACATTCACCAGATATATTAGTCAACACACAAGGTAGTGAAGTGTCGAGTGCGATGATTTTTGGATCAGCGAATCTCGGAAATCTAATAAAAATAATCATTATATTATAGATCTTTCTTCGTAGTTTCTATCATTTATCTCCCTTAACGTCCACTCTTTTTGTGAATCTAGATGAAAAAAATTTTTGGCAACCCTAAAGAGAAGTAATCGAAATACTTCGAAGCTACAGTTTCGTTCGACGGATAAAAAAAAGTATTTTTCATGACAATTATGACAGGCTGCTCCACACACCACAAAGTCAAACCAATTTCCATACAAGCATCTGTGGAACTGGCACTGTCCGAGTCATCATAACGCACAAACTCCATAAAGCCGAATTTAAAAATACGAATATATGAATATATATATATATATATATATATATATATATATATATATATATATATTCATATATATATATATATATATAAATATATATATATATATATATATATATATATATATATATTCATATATATATATATATAAACACTGCCATGTACATGTGTGCGAGTGTGTGTGTGTGCTTTTTGTATTCGTGGGGAATATATAGTGCTCCATATTTTAGAAAAGGACCATTTAATCAATAACAATAATTCAATAAAACAGAGCATATAATAATTAATTCGATTAAAAGGGTCACTACTTTTGGGCCTATATATATGTGTGAGTATGTGTGTGTATGGTATCAAGAAAAATGGATGTATGATCCGACATAGTGATTATAGATTTATAATCATTCTGATCATATATCAATTTTCTTATAACATAACTATGGCGTTGAAAGAAACAAATTGAGCAGATATATGGACTGTGAATGAACAAAAAAGAGAATTTGGAGTTAAAACAGTTATTTGGGTCTCTGCCACATTGGCGGTTATTTACCTAAATGGTAAGAACAACGCTACGTTGCAGTGGCTACCCTATCGTTTGCAGAATCAATTCCTGCAGCAGCCTCATTTCTTGATTGAAATCATATAAATCTTAGAAAAAAAGTTTTTCTTATATATTTTGGGTTTAAAGCTGTAAAGCTTTATAGCACACACTCACGTATATATATGTATATTCTAGAAATCCTTACAGTTTTGAATCTTAAAAAAACATTAGCTATTCTTTCATTGTCGTTATCATTACACTATGGTCAAGCTGACGAGTTTTAAATGGGATCAGAATGTCTAATCATAGCTTAAATTCTCGGAAACTTTACTAATTTCAACGTCTTGATTGGCTAGTCTTACAACTGAAGAAACACCAAAGCCTAATGATCATCATTCTAAAGCCGACATTTTTCATCAGTAGCCACGATGAAAACGATAACTGCAAACCCAACTTCAATCTCTAATCCTAGACTCAACCCTCTAAGGTATGTGCGGGTGCAAACGAAGCAAACTTGAAACATCAATTCCAACTTGTTTCGAAAATTTTGGTCTAGTGCTAGGCCCTAAATTGCTTTTCTTTCTCATCTCAAACTTTTCTTTTTCAGGAAAAGCTGGTAAAATCTGACTACTTGACTGATGTGGAAACAACTACGAAGATATGGCCGTGTCGGTGTGTTCGCGTCATATCGTCAGGTAGCAAGAAAATATGGAACACCTAAAAATAGACGCCTGCAACTAATGCAGAGAACTGTTGAGGTAATTTTAGATAGCTCATTTTTTCTCGCAGAGAAATTACCCTGTTCTCAACGAAATCTATTTTGAAGAAAGAATAAAAGCAAAGTTGTTATTGTTGTTGTTGCTCTCTCTCTCTCTCTCTCTCTCTCTCTCTCTCTCTCTCTCTCTCTCTCTCTCTCTCTCTCTCTCTCTCTCGAAACGCGGAGGAACCTATCCTTGGTTCATTCCAGGCAGTCCTGGACCAAAGCCAAACCAATTCCATTCAATTTTGAACCGATATTGATGATGAAAAGTTTCGCAGAAAGAGAAAAAAAAATCAGTAACACTCGCAGGCAATGTTGCCAAATTTATTTCCAACTTTACATCTGAAATCAGGTCAAGAGAACATCTAAGAACCTCTCGATATATATCTAAATTCTAAGGAATTTATTACGTATTATTAATGAATTAAACACAACTTTAATTTCACATTCATCATATCAAAATATTACTTTATTTATTAAAAAAACATTAAATATTTTGTTACAATGAAAACATGAATAATTTTATTGAAAATATTTTAAATTGCAATTTCTGACATCAAGACGCAACCAAAAAAATCTAGATCTTGATGAAAAAAAAAAAAATTGGCAACATAGCTTGCTGGCCCAGGGCCAGTTCTAGCTACACTCATCTGAGCTAATAAGCCTCTTTTTCGTCATTTTTGACGTAAGAAAAAGTTAGAAAACCTGATTGGTCAATTTAGGAATGAGGAATACCTGACGACAATGACCATTGACGAATCAGTTGCCTTTTCAATTCTAGCGATTTTCATGTCCAATTTATTTTCCTTTGCAGCTATACCTTACATGGCAAAGTATTCTCCTGTTCACCCAAAAGTATGATATCTTATTCCAGAGGACAAACTCCCCAAGGTTGCACATCCCCATTGTAATAGGAGGAGTAGGGTCATGGTTAATCCCTAATGCCTGTGGCATGCCAAAAGGGAAGTATGTAGTTTTTGTCTGTGTTGGCTTCACACAAGTGTAAGGGTCCCAACACTAATGTCAAACTTATTTCATAGTCTTCCAGAGTTTCCGTTTTTTCCAAGGCCAAAATTGAGCAAATTTAACGAAGCTATTTAGCTCTGAAAATAAAAATTCAATACTAAACAAAGCTATTTAGCCCTGAAAATAAAAACCTGGTACTAAACAAAGCTCTTCAGCTCTGAAAATAAAAATTTGGTATTGAAGTAAAATTTACAAGATAGCATTCCCTTACGCACAAATAAAATGATTCGGCCTAGATGTACATGAATAATAGATGTAGGGTGGAGTCCTAAGGCAATAGAAATTTAGTTTTGTGCGGCAAAAGACAGCTGGCGACCCAGATAAGGATTTTATGGCCAACATACGGATTACGTATATGTGCAACATTGGGGGGCATGCGTGCATGTGTGCATGCGTGCGTGTCTGGCTGTGTGTGCACGCACATGTGTTTGTTAATGTGTGTCTGTGCATATATGCTCCTTTCAGATTTGCTTTGACATTGACATAACCGGATATTGATAAATGTCCCACTAAAGACAGATAGACGAAATGAGAAATACTTCGAGGTTCAGATTTCCGCTCATAGACCCAGCCGCAAGCCAATCATTTACCACCATTTGTTTTTCCCTGCAGGTACCATGAAGGCTAAATCCGGCCTGACCTGTGTTGCCACTCATCTGACAAAAAACACAGATCAAACACCAAAAATAATGAGATAAGCTAAAAAAAAACAAAGAAACGTAGATTGTAGAAAAACTACAAAGTAAAAAATTTGAGCAAGTATAAGGCGATGAAAAACAAAACTAATCATGAATATGATACTTACATTGCAATACACACAGTGCTATTTCAATTCTGTGGTCTGCTTTGAAAGGTTGCTTATGTCATGGAAATAAGGTTCTACTAACACCAAAAGGGAGTACAAAAAATCTCTCCCCGTTCTTAAAAATTATTTTCCACTAACGAATTTCTCAGAAATTTACATACAAAATCTACATTTCTTAATTCAATTTTCTTTATTTTTCTTACATACAATGTAATTTTACTACATAATTTTACTATGTACTTTTATCATGATCTTCATGTTTCTTCCATACATAGAAAACATTATATAAAATAGTTGTTTTCTGTCCTGCATATTAAGTTCAATTCTGCAATTCAATAGAAAAATTTTTGTTAAATATTAAAAAAAACACACGAAAAAACGTCAATTTTGTATTCATGCTCAGTGTGCATAAGATAATCATTTGAATTAATTTATATTAAAAAGTTGCTTCCCTTACATCTGGCGTACGTGGTGGATATAAAGAGCCTTAAGCAATCAGCAGTTAATGGGTTAAATACGTACATTATTCCCCTCAACAAAATGAACCCATTTTAACGAATCTACCATCGCCTTTACGCAATTATCAACGAAGTCAATACATATTTTTTTTTTTGTTTTTGTTTTGGTGGATGTGTCAAGACAGAGATGAAAATCCATGTTTTATGGAATTCTGGGAATAAGAATCAAGAAACCCAGCTTTGGAGAACACCAGCAGTGACTGGGTCAGACGGTTTTTAAACACACATCCAACTGTAGTTGCAAGAGGAGATTGGGGAAGATGAGAATGGTTCAACCGAGAGTCTAGTTTCATGTCAATCCAACATGATACGGCTGAGGAAATTGAAACCTAACATTACTGGTTATAGTTGTAGTATCAGAGGAAGGAGGAGGAGGAGGGGTAAAGGAAGATAAGGGTGATTCATCCGAGAGTCTGGACCGTTCCATATCAATCCAACACAATATGGCTAAGGAAACTGATATTTAGTTGTTTGTAGTAGTAACAGGAGGAGGAGAGAGATCAGGATGGTTCACCCGATGGTTTGGATTGAGTTTTATGATATTCCAATATTCCAGCTGAGAAAATTGATATTCAGTATTACTAGTTGTGTTTGTAGTATGAGGAGGAGGAGGTGAAGGAATATGACCATGCATCACCCGAATATCTGGACCAAGTTTCATATCAATCCAACATGATATAGCAGAGAATGTTTATATTCAAGATTAACAGTAGTAGTAGGCGGAGGAGGAAGGAGAGGAGAAAATGAGGATGGTTCACCCGAAGTTCTAGACCAAGTTTTATGTCAATCCAATCCAATAAAGCTGAGAAAATTGACATCATGGAGATTGTAACAGAAGGAAGAGGAGAGGGAGAAGATAGGGATGGTTCACCCAAAGGTTCAGACCAAGTCTCATATCAATCCAACATGATATGGCTGAGAAAATTGATATTTAACATATTGGGGACTAACTGACTGATCGTGTTGGTCAGTTAGTCCTTGATATGCTGGACGTATCCAAAAATAAGTAGAGATACAAAGACGGATATAAGTTCATGAATTTCTCGAAATATTACCAGGAAACGAAACACGTGAAACCACAGTGAATGGTTTTAAATGAAAACCTTGTGAAAAAAATCAGCCAATCACGATTTGGCAGTCACCTTCGTTCCTCACTGACGCACCCCTTCTCACAAGAATTTGCGCCTGGGGTTTTAAAAAGACATCCAGGAAAAAAGGATTGTTAAGTGATGAATGGGGAAAAACCATCGTCACTGAACTACATAAAACACTAACCGTGGCGTCAGATGAGAATTAAAAACAGTTTTATTGAATTGGTTATCAAGAATATAATGATGTTTTTCTAACATTGATGTTCATCAGAGAACATACAAACTGTACAAATTACCACAATTCAAGACTTTGTTTTACATATATTTACACATGCCGTTACTTTCTGGACAACCCAATTATACAGTGCTTCTCAAAGTCTCAGGTCACAGTCCTCCCCTTGCGATACAAGATTTTCTCAATTCCTCTCCCATTTTGAATTGTCTATTAGTAATTTTTTACCATCACACTCTTCTCCTCGGACGGAAATTCCTTCCCTTCGGAGCCAAGAGTCTCCCACTTGAGAATCTCTGATCTAGTAATACCGATATAAATGAATAATCTAAAAAGATTATGAGTAATGCCTGTATCAATACCTAGATCTAGAGTGTCGCGGGCAGTTGTCAATTAGACCCACTTCCGACGTGCCATGCCATGAAAACTGGTACATCCAATGTAATCTTGCCGTAAACTTTCATGAAGGCGAGCAGTTATCATCATCAGTCTTTTATCGTCCGTCGTTGGACATGGATCTTCCCCAGGATTCAGCACACCTCTCTATCGTGGATTTCGCAGAGCCAGTACTTTCTGAATTTGTCTGGTTCGTCTCTCCATCTTGTATTCTGCCAGTTGTATTCTGCTTGGTTAGGTTCCACGTTTCAGCTCCATAGGTGACTATCAGTGGTATGCATTGGTTGTATATCTTTCTTTTCTAAGATCAATAGGATCTTGTTTTTGAAGGTTGAGATTGCTCTGCCGACGGTTTGCCACTCTAGAGTGATTTTTCGCTTTATTTCTTCTTTTGTGGACTTGATGGAGATTCGTTGTTCTAGGTAGATGTAGTGGTCTACTTTCTCCAGTTGTGCGTCTTCGATTTTGATCTTAGCGTTCTTATTTCCGACGTGGTTGTTGTACATGATCTTCGTCTTTCTGAAGTTCATGTGTAGGCCGACTTTCTTGCTTTTTTCGTCTAGTTAATCTAGCATTGGTTGGAGGTCGTGTAGGTTCTCTGCAAAAAGGGCGATGCCGTCTGCAAATCTGAGGTTGTTCAGATATATACCGTCTACTTTGATTCCTCTATTCTCCCAGTCTCTGTTCGGGAAGGTCATCTCGAGGTAGGCTGTGGAGAATTTGGATAAGCTGGTATCACCTTACCCCTTTTTGGAGCTGGAAGGGCTCAGAGTATTTATGAAGCCTGATAAAGGAGTCGCTATTATATGATGCAGTAGTATGACGTATACAGGGTCTACACCTTGTCGAGTGATTAACTTCATGACCATGGGCGAGCAGCCAGTGCTTCTCAAACTTATTTTGTCAGGGGACCCTAATACGATTTTCCAAAAATTACAGAACTCATAATGATATTTTACGGACAACCCCAGCCACCCTAAATTACAGACAACCCTAGCAACCCTAAACATGATATTGTCTAAGAGAGGGAATTTATTTATATGGAAAACAAATAATAGATGAAGCATTAAAAGGAATAACAACAACTCTGCTTTTGATTGTTTCAAATTTGTAATTATTGTGACGAGAAATATATAAAGCAGATAAATGTATTTAATTAAATTTTAAAAAACACGTTATCTCGCAGAACCCCAGATTGTTTTTTTTTTGTTTTTTTTTTCGCAGAACCCACTTTGGGAAACACTAGTCTGGACATCATGAATAATGTTATCTGGAAATCATTTTTTATATTGTCGCCGAGATTAAATGAGTGACGTGACATTTGAAATGTTTCCTTTGTAGAATAACACTTGTTTTTTCTCCAATGCAGTCGACTATCTGGGGATAGCCAATAAGCTTCTGGTTTTTCTCCTTTACTCTATTACAACCTTTTAAGATTAGAGGAACCCTTGAGTTGACTTTCATATCTGAAACCCTACAAAAGAATATCATTTGAGGCTAATGACTGTATGTTCAAAAGTGTATATTTATTATAATCTAAAATGATTTATCAGTGCTAACTAGTCCCATGGAAATTCTACGAGTGTTGACAACGAAGACATCAATGCTATTCTATATATATATTCCTACAATTAAAGTATATGATTTTGTTGAAGTAATTTATTGCACATGGAATATATCTATATTAATCATGATAATATGCAAAAGCAAATGAAACTAATATATCTTCAGTCGTTACCATTATCATCGATCACTTTTGCTACCTGTGTATATTCTTGTGGTCTACTACTATAACTTATTTTTTTTTAGGATTTAGACTTGCAAAGGTGTAGTAATGAATGAATTACAGTTGTAGTGAAGCGTTTGTCCTTTTAGCTCCCATTGAACTCTCTTCCATTCTTCTATAAGATTGCCAGGAAATTATGATCAGGACGTGTAACAGTCGCACATACGAAGAGAATAATTGTTTAATTCTGCTGTCAACAGGGAAATAGTTTCCTACATTTTTCATCATATTGGTGAACATTCTAAGATATCATATTTTTTCTGACCCTTCTTATCCAAAGAACATTTAATATAAAAGGGAACTCACCATCACACTCAATAATTGAACAATCGTAGCGTCAAAATTTGACGTCATGTCAAAAAAATTCGATGAATTTAAATAATAGATATGGTCAGAATAAATTCTATTTATGACATCCCTCACGTTTTCCATTGGAAAACATCTAAAATTCTGGAGAATCTAGATGTTATCAACCTGTCAGAATAAGGTTCCTAAAAGGTTAAGAAAGTTTTTTTTTCAAAAAAAAAAAAAAAAAAAAAAAAAGGCCAAACAAAAAAAAGAAGATTTTTAGAAGGAGTGTAGTGGAGCACTGGTGCCAATTTCTGAAGACAAAACAGTATGACCAGGAGTACTAGAACACACCATCAAACATATGCACGTATAAAAAAAGGATAGAACCCTTCCCTACATATGTGATGGCTACGGTGGTTCAAAAAAGTAAAATTTATAACGATTGTTAAAGATGAGAGCCGCTGGTCTTTTTCAACTGGTAAACATTTTGGTGCCTCCAGTAGTATAACTTATCAAGACAGGAACTGCTACTTGTTTCAACACAGTGGTCCCCAACCAACGGGCTGCGGACTGGTATCGGGTCGCAAAGTATGAGTGACCAAGGAAACGAGATGATTTGATGATATAAAAATTTAAACAAATTAATCATTTTCCTTGGATCTTGATATTGAGACGATCTGCAATCATATTATATTAAACCGCTACTGTAATACAAAGATTGGGGATTACAGACCAATGACAACTGAGTACCTTATGCTGAGATTGAACCACAGTCTAATGAACGTGAAGTCACGCACTCTACCACAGGATCATGTTGATCGGTTACACTCATGTTACAAATGATATTGTCGGAATTTTGACAAACATGAAAAAAATCTGATCTGATGCCAACATAAATTCTCTGGTATTGGTTTAGATTGGAATTCAGCTTTTGCGGTTGATATTCATTTCATTGTACCCGTAAAATGATTGGATTATTTACATAATATACGGATGTGCATTTTAGTATAAATACATCCATTACAAAATGAATGCAAATCCTCGAACGAAATTCATTTTTATGTCGATTTCTCAATATTTTCAGTTTTCAATATTTTTGAAACAGTAAGGACCCAATTGGTTGAAAACGAATTTCTTCTTTGATATTTGAAAAACTTCGGGTTTATTTATTAAAAATCAGGTATGCCTATATTTGTTTTCTGTCCTACTGCGAAGAAAGCTGCTGTAGTAGTAGTAGTAGCAGAAGTAGTAATAAAGTAACACATAAATACATAGTTGTATGCTTTAACATGAATAAACATACGAACGTAAGCTTACACCTTTCCTCTTTCTGTTTGCTTTAACGTGACATGACCAACAAACAAAGAAGTGGCGATGGTTTTTTAATAAAATAATTAACATCCTGAAAAGGGACATCTGTAATTTTTTTCTAAAAAGAGGAGAAAGGGATAGAGAGATACTCAATTGCTGTGTATCTGCTACACGATATTATTTAAATCTGTCAAAGAAGCTGGAAAGGAAAATGTATTTGGTTGCATCTTTCCATCTGTCTGTCCACGGGATATTTCCGAAAGATTTCTGTAAGATTTCGAGGAAGGGTAGACAATGGGGTAAGGAGGAGATGGTAAAATTCGAGGGTGGGTCCAGGAATTTTTTGTCTTATTGAGAAAGATTTTTCCACAGTTTTCACATTCCCTTATGTATAAGCCCACGACTATCCACCTGTGATCTCCAACAGTTCCCAATGAATTTTGGTGGGTGGTGTACAATAGGCTACGGAAAAAGTGATTAAATTTTTGAGTGGATCCATGCACAATTATCTCCCCTGCGTCTTAGTTATGTGTCCAACCACCTACTATAGCTGATTCTTCTGGTCTGTCCGTAAGATATATCCAAAAGTCCCCAATGAATTTCAATGATATTTATGTTGAGGTAGACAATAGGGCGCGGAAGAACTGATAGAATTAGTGAGCGGGACCATTCACAATTATTCCTCTTACGTTTGCAGAGGTATGCACTCTGAGTGCTTTCTAATTTATTATAAAGCTTTTGAAATCATTTCACTATGAAGGGGAGGAGTTGAAAAAAACAGAGACTAATGTTATCAATATCTTTTGGTTGGTGTTAACAGCAAATATCAATCCTAAAAGCCCTAGCATCGATTTTTCAACCATTCAATAATTGATATTGTCGTAATTTTGTCAACATTCATAAAAATAAAAATGATTTGGTGAAGTCGATTTCTTTGAAAAAGCCATATATTCATTGCATCTATTTGAATTATTCGGGATACATTTCCAATGAATTATGTTTGTTATAATTTCATCATCATGAGCAGCAGCAGCAGCAGCAGCTGCAACACGACGTAGACCTTTCCGAAGATTTGCCAGACCTCTTTATCATGGGCGTTGTAGGGCTATCTTTTTGAATTTGTCTAATTCGTCACGCCATCTTGTTTTCTATCGCTCAGAGTTTCACATATGATCCCCGTTGTGAGTTGCGTTGTCCACCCGTTGTTCGACATTCTCACGACATGACCAGCCCTTTGCCATTTGAGTTTTCAAATAGTTTCAATGATGTCTTTTATTGTTGTTGTTGTTTTTTGGGGGTTTTTTTGTCCATTATACTGTGCTGTCCTGCGATCTCTCCATGTAATATTGGGCACAATTTTCCCTAAACGATGTTTTAGTTCTATAGGTGCTTGCTCTACCGAAAGATTGCCAACCTAAAATCCGTACGTAAATAATCCTGTCAATTATCACGGATACTTAGCTAGTACAGAGTTGAAATCTTTGCAGCTTTCTTGACTCTGGCAATCTCGAGATATCTGAAAGGTTTGATTAGTGTTGATTAGTATATAAGTGCTTTTGGTCGACAATTGAAAGGTCAAAAGAATCAGGTTACAGATAAGAGGTAAGGATAAGTTACAATGAGCAACAGTGAAAACTCCTCTCGTAAAACATGCGTCTTATCAAATAATTCACTGAAAAGTCCAGCAGGGTCAAACCAAACTAGAATTTCTGTTTCAAATCACCGGAAGAAAAAAAACTGTCGTGCCAAGACCCTGAAACATGAAAAACTAGTTGGCTTCTGCCTTGTCGTATATTTTATTTGACAAGGGAGTCAATATTACTCTTTTTTTTTTAGTATAGGCAAAATTTCATGCCAGGCAATTGAGAATGATATGCAGATGTGTCTTAGTGAAACTGTGTCTAGAATTGAGTTACTTACTGGAAAGGACTAAGTTTTTCCACCCCTTGAAAAATCTAGCATCAAATTAAACGACATTACTTACAAATACTAAATGTCTATTGTTTTTTCTATGCCACACTTCTCTATCGTGGGCATCACGGAGCCAGTTCTTTCTGAAATTCGTCTAGCTTGTCTTTCCATCTAATACTCTGTCGGCCTCGTTTATGCATGTGATCTCTGGGGATCCCTGTCGTGAGTTGCGATGTTCATTGGTTGTCTGCCATTCTTGCAACATGGCCAGCCCATTGCCATTCGAGTTTTTAATTGATTCTATGATGTACCTTACTCCTATCCTCTCCTGGATGTACTGTGCTGCCTTGTGGTCTCTCCATGTGAAGTCCAGCATAATTTTTTCATGTGCACGTTGCATGCTTCTCAATTTACGGATCTCTCTCTTGGTTAGGTTCCATGTTTCAGCTCCATAAGTGACTATCGGGAGGATGCATTAGTTGCATATTCTTCTCTTTAAGATTGATGGGATCTTCTTGTTTTTGAAGGTTGAGCTTGCTCTGCCAAAGTCTTGCCATTGTAGAGTGATTCTTCGCTGGATTTTTTATTCTTTTGAGGGTCTCGTTGTCCTGGGTAGATGTAGTGGTTTACTTTCCCCACTTCTGTGTCCTCGATTTTGATCCTAGTGTTCTTATTTCCGACGTGGTTGTTGCACATGATTTTCGTCTTGCTGAAGTTCATGTGTGGACCGACTTCCTTGCCCTTTCAGCTCAAAAAAATAAAACAAGGTGATACCAGTTCACCCAAAGTCTTCACATCCTGCCTCGAGATGGTTTTCGGAAGACTAGGGACTGAGAGAATAAAGGAATCAAAATTGACGGCGAATATCTGAACCACTTCAGATTTGTAGACGACATTGCCCTTTTTTCAGAGAACCAATCTCCAACTAATGTGATTCATCATCTTGGCTGCAACTTAGCACCCAGCCGCTTCGATTTGGAATCAATGTTGTCCGTCCCCTAGACTGGTGGCGAATTGTGGCTGTAGAGCCCACTCTGCTCTGCTATTTACCCTTAGCAGGAGGCTGAAGATTTGGAAGTGCAAAGTAAAAATACCTGTCTCAGGTGAAGTTTGAACTTTTTTCGCCAATCCCTCTCTCTGAGCTATCAACGGTTATGCCAACTGCAACTTTTGTTGAAGAAGGTCCATTATGGCATTGCTCGGCATGAGGACTAAACCTTGGAAGGAAACAGATGATGAACATTTTTTTTCAAATTACAGTTGACTATTTTCTACCGTAACAAAAACAATCCTCACCAGAATTAGGGATGTAAACTGACATGCAAAATTCACCTTCTCCTACCGTGATTTGAATTCACAACCAAGTGATTGCCATGAGGTTGCCTTACTGACAGAGCTATATTGACAAGTCTTGGTTAACAACAAAAATTTACCATACAAATAGGCCCGGGTTTCTTTCATTCTAATAAATGAATACATTTATACAAAATATATAAATATATCTACCTTTTTTTTATTTATTATTTATACATTACAAAAGTTTCAGTAAGCATCGTCAGTCGGAATAAGGGTTGGGTTGGAGTTTACCCTGTTGCAGATAGGAATTGAAAAAACACATTCTACTGTATAACATGTTTGTAACTTTGATAGCATATGGGACACCAACGTACAGCATGGTCTTTTGTTTGTACATAACTTGTTGGCTGAGATCTGATAATATACAATGTATCATGGACGTGAATACTCGCAAAGCAAGTTTATGGCAGAATCAAAGAAGAAAAGGCGTGTCATCCACTTGTGATGACTCTCACAGAGGGCTGGGCCAGTTCCTTGGAGGCATTGGATGATATTTCATAATATATTTCGTATTATGAATGAATAAATACATTTATGAAAAAAATATGTATTTTTATATTTTTTCATTCATTATTCATTCATTAGAAAGGTTTCCGTAATCATCTTCAGTGGGAATAGAAGTAGGAAAATAGAGCAGTCAATCTTATTATGATAAGTTTCCCTTTATTCAACAGTGGATCCATTCGAATTTTCGTTGACAAAAGGAAAAAAAGGAAAAGGCTCTCATTTGCTGCGTAACTACAGATGATTGAAGAAAGGGAGAGTAAAGAAAAAAAGAGATCGACAAGCGCCAACCCAAACTTTGACAAGAACAATCCTCATCAACCTTGGTAAAATTAACATTGTACTTTTGTGAACTGATATCACATCCAAATGATTGGTACTCGTGTCTCTTACCGACTGAGCGAAATTGATAAGTCTTTCATATGTGCCAAAACTTTTGTTAAAATATGCAAGGAATTATTTCATTCTCTTAAATGAATACATCAATACAATAACTTTACCCGACCTTAATTTGAAATGACCACCAAGTGATTGGTACTCGTGTCTCTTACCGACTGAGCCAAACTGACAAGTCTTGTATATCTACAAAATTTATCTTACAGATACACAAGAGATTATTTAATCCCAATAAATAAATACATTTGCACTAAAAACATGCTTTTATGATTGTTTTATTACATATACAGTATAAAGTTGCATTAATTTTCTCAGATCGAAATAGAATTAGGACAGGAATTTGACCCTGCAGCAGCAAGGCTTGCCCATGAACATTTTATGCCGTATTTTTGTACATCTTTAAGTACATTAAGGGTGATTTCTATCTTTCTCTTCTAATTATGTTGTTGATTAGAGGCCAATCAAGGAAAAGTTGTTTTTTTGTTGAACTAAGATTTAAATCTTGTTAAACGTGTGTATATCTACGTCTATCTATCTAGCTAGCAAGCTAGCCGTATCCCCCACTCTCTAAAAGTTCGCTTTACATCACTTTTCCGCATTTACTAAAAACGAGCCTTTACGGAGGCAGCGCACACTCTCCTTGAACTCAACAGCATTTGTTGCAATGCTTGAACACGATGTGTGGTACTTCATTCACCAGATGACTTCGATAATTCTCTCGGGAAGACACTTGTCGTGTCAGGTGTTAGAAGGAGAAAAGCACCCCTCTCTCTGCATTTGATAAAGCTTTCCATTTAACATTCACGAAGGTTATTGAATACAATAGACATCTGAAGAAATCCGGAATGTTCATTGGCCAAAATGTTTCAATAATCACAGCAAACATGCTAAAATGTATTGAATGAGCCAATTCGGTTTTTATGTTCTCATCATCTTTTTGCTGGAAACTGTTTTTCTTATTTAAACACCATTGCTTGTTGCTGTGGATAGTGCTTTTCTCCCGTGTCTAATTATTCGACACTTCTCCCAATAGCTTGGCGCAATCCGAGATTTTGACATTGTTATCGATTTAAACATACAGGAGCCAATAATGCGCCTCCAAATCCGATGGCGGTCATTTTTTACACGATAGAAGTTTCAATATGCCAAATTAGACACTTGTCTCTATTATTAGCTTCTATAAACCCAATTCACTCATGACACCTTCGTGGATCTAAGCCTGATGATTGTTTTAAGTAGCTTTAGGTCGAAGAAACTGCATTTATTACAAACTAGCTGTTTATGTAACCTGTGATACTCCCGATAGGATTTATTGAATACGTTAATATTATCATTCACTCTAATAATTACATATGTGGTGACTCAGCAAATTCTAGCAGGAATTAAATTAATTAAAAAATCGAACTGCACGAGGACTTACGGTGTTATATTTTTTTTTCTTGATATTCTGTACTGAACTATTTTTAAATGCTTTCCTAATTTGCATGTGTGATACTTTTAATCTTATTAAATGTGAAAGCAAAAATTGAAAGTGGACAGTGCAGGATTTAGACTTGGTACGGCCCAAAGTCAAGGTTCGGCAACTAAGACCCGCCGACTGCATTGAATATGAGATATTGTAAACGAAAATTATTTCCCGAATTCATCTTTGGGGATGGAATAATAAAAACCGAAAAATAAAACGTAAGTCTCATTTTTTTGGCCCCAAACGAATCACTGTTCTAGAGGTGAAAATATTTCAACATTCCTGTAGTTATATTGACATACACGAAGTTTGAAATTTAATTTGACAATACATTTTGCCCCCCCCCCCCAGGAGAATTTCATAGTTCTCATTGATTAATAAGTGGGTATGATGAAAAAACATTACAGTAATTAAGAATAAGCTGTTCCCATAGACTATTATGATAATTGTATTTTTATTTGCCCATTCTCGCAAGACATAGAACATTCATTATCCGGCTAGCCTCTCAAATACTTTGCCGAGTCATTCCCCGAGCTATATAAAGCTTGGAGGCCCATTGTTAAAAAAAGCCAAAAGGACTGACGAAACTTGAAGACATAAATGACATTTAAAATATTTTCCTACCCCTGAGGATTGTGATGCCTCAAGCTTTAGCTTCTGTCTATATCCGGCACCGCTAAAAATACATTCACATATTTACAAATAGGTACCAAAGCCCCGAGCAACAACGCGTACTTTCTGCTTATAAATAGATAGAGAAAACGTAAATATTTGTCCATTTCTTCCAAGGTCACACATCGTAAATACTTATGAATACAAGTGGCACTTTATGTAACTGAGAGAAGTCTTCTTTTTGTATAAAGTATCAACAGGAATGGAAGTAAGAAGAACGGGAAAATATTTCTCTGTTCAATAGATTGACTTACTATTTGCATAGAGACACTCATTTGTTTATTCATTGTCAGACTCCAGAACTGGAGTTCACTTTATTTTTCTCACCTGACAAACAAAAACAACCCTCACAAATAATAATTATGGGTGTAAACCGATATGTGACATTCACATTTTCCCACTGTGATTTTAACTCAAGACCAACTAATCACTTGGAGGCTGCCTTACTGACAGAGCTAATGTTTCTCTGGACTTTTGAGATGAGGTATTACGATACTGTTTTCTGGCTTTCATTATTAGAGGTTCTCATATGGTATCCATTTCAATGCTAGGATTACTGAGGCAGTTTTTCTTGCCTAGCATATGGGCCGACTCTTTCAATTTTCGAATCTTCCAGTGTTCTTCCTTATCAATTATTTCAATCTCGTTCCACAGGGGTAGGTGGTCTCCCCTTTTTCTCCATACGTGATCAGCTATACCCGATTTGTTGGTTTCACCTTTGCTCACCAAAGAAAATTTATCAAACAAATGGGCACGGGCTTATTTCATTCTATTGAATAAATACTTTTCACTAAATACACACACACACACACACACACACATATATATATATATATATATATATATATATATATATATATATATATATATATATATATATATATATATATAATATAATTTTTTTATTTATTATATATACAATACAAAGGTTGCAGTAACCGACCGGAATAGACGTTGAACCAAACAGTCTTGAATTCATACATTAATTAATTTATTTATTTATACATTCAGTCATACATCGACTTACGTCTGATCGCCGATACGTCAGAAGTCTCAATAAGGATTCGATAAAAATTGAAAATTGAAAAAAGCACCCTTTACAACATAACATCTTTATAGTCTTGATGATATATGGGACACTAGCACCCAGCGTCGTCTTTTGTTTGTGCATAACTTGTTGGCTGAGATTTCAAAATATACAATGTATCATGGCCTTAGAACGCTCGCAAAGCAAGCGTATGGCAGAATCAATGAAGAAAGGACGTGTTCATCAACTCAGAACAGCGATTCCCGAAATGGGCTCCACTGATGGGGGGGGGGGCTAGAAAGCAAGTTGCTGATTGGGAACCTTATAGGTCAAGGGTGCAGAAAGGGGGCGTTGAAAATCAAAGGTGTCGTAAGGATGTCTTCGAAGTCAATGTGGGCGATAAAGGGTACTGAAAGGTAAGCATGATGAAATAAATGCTCTAAAAGGAGGAAGGAGGTGTGGTACTGATGGAACATACATGCCCTAAAAGTGGTGATAGGCCGAAAAACTCTTGGAAACACTGATAATCAAGTATTTAGACACAATTAAAGGTATACGTAAATAGTTACATGTTATGGTATATCATGTTGCGCTGTACGTATGTTTCACTTCAACCTTCAATAGTTGACTTACGCCCAAGTTGAGTTGCGTCTATACTTTCAGAATAACATCCGGGCGCCAGTTGACGCATGTATTTATTTAATTTAAAAAAAAAACGGTCTCAAGTCTTCAACCTTGCACTGAACGGGCATTATTATGTGTTCTTTTGCCATCGATAAGTTATGAAGTGTGCGGTAAAAGATGATGGTATTGTGATGTTAGCTGCACTTCCAGCTGCTGACCAATGGTCACAAACGAAGTCCCCCTCCCCTAAAAAAATAAAAATAAAAATAAAAAATAGAGATAGAGAAAGAGAATGAAAAACTCTGAAGGAGAGACAACCTCCCCCGCTAGATAGGCCATAAAAACAAACGATTAGATCCCAAGACAGGCCGGTCCCCAATGATGAATTCTTGCTATTCCAATCCGGGTTCGAGTGTAGTACTCTTCAGCAAGGTAAAAAGAAAAAGAAATGTATTTTTTTTACTGCTAAAAGTAACCTGTTGTCCTGACCATAGCAAGAGATCAAGACTAGATAAGTAAACCGAAACTTTTGTATTATTTCTCTTATTTATTCCATTCACTTGTCCACTAATCCAGCTTTGATTGTTGACATGCAATATCTAACCTCTTTTAATTTCCCTTAAAATATTGTCAAACATAGGGCTCCAAAATATACTATTAAAAACCTAAAACAAAAGATAGCCCCCCCCACACACACACAAAAAAAAATATATAAAAATTAAAAATAAAAACGGAGAGGAAGGAAGAGAAGGAAACACTCTGAAGAAGAGGTAAATACATACACACACACACACACACACACACACACACACACACACTGCTGCAATCAGACTTGACTGGTGAGTAGTTTCAATGCTCCGGATAGCTCTGTGGCTTTGGGTGACGTCAAGATACTCTTAACCAATCAAAAATGCAGGTGCATCGCTGGCGGAGAAATGTGCAGTAATTTAGAGATTTTAAACAGCTGATAATAAAGGAACTCTTTTAAATAGAGAGGCGAGATTGTTTATTATTAGATTGTTCTATATGTGTGCTTGTCTTCTTTATGCTTCTTGTATTTATATTTATAAAGAAAGAGAGAGAGACAGAGAAAAAGAAAAAGTGTGTGTGTGTGTGTGTGTTTGTGTGTGTGTGTGTGTGTGTGTGTGATTTAGACTTATTTTTGTTTTGACTATCAGCATGGTTATGAGTCTGAGTGACTTCCCAGTAAACTAAAACCAAAAAAAGTGGTTGGTCACTTTTTATAAAAATTCCACATCAACTAACTTAGAGATTTTTCTACGAATAGGTTACTCTCTATTTCGAGCTGCAGTATACGTTGATATACAATCGCGTCGAAGGGGCTTCAACTATAGCTAGAGGGCCCATTCTGTCCTGCTATTTACCCCTAGCCGTGAAGGAGAGGGAAATGGGCCCATGCCATTCCAAAGATTCTAAGAGCAAAATGAATGTAAAAAAAAATATTTAAATTCGGTCAGCCGATTCCATTCTTCATGGTCTCGACGATCAGGCAACTCACACCATCAAAATACAGAGATCGGAAACAATTCATAGTTTTCATTTGGGTCTCCTGGTAAATGTAATTTTCTAATATAAATAATATAACTATTTTACTTTTAGTTTTAGTTTTCTCTATTTTTTGTAACAGAATTCTAATTGAGCGGCAGTATACGTTGGTATACAACTGTGTCAAAGGGGGGCTCAACCATGGCTAGAGGGCCCCACCTGCCTTGCTCTTACGTCACTTTTTCTCCCTTTTTCGGTCCAGTGTTTACATATTGCTTATCGTTATAAATCATGATGATAAAGCTAGAAATAGATGCCTTTCCTAGAAATGACCTTCAAACACAGCAGTCATTTTTTATTACTAATTAGGCGCATTACCCTCATCAAGTCGAAACGGCAATTTATAATGATTTCTCTGGTAACCATTTCTCTGGTAACCAAAGTTGGGAGAGAATATGTATATACTCATGTCTGTCAGACTGTCCGTCTGTCAGATTATCCGTCTGTCAATTAACTTGCTCCTACACACAATATCTCCGAAAGCTCTCAATGAATTTCAATGATATTTTGTGGAAGGGTGGGTGGATACGGGATTTTGTTTATCAGTTGAGAGATATTTTTATCATTCAGCAACACTCAACAGGGGAAAGGGTCAGTCAAAAAAGCTGGCTTTGAATTTTTAAGGGAGTTAATTCATCATTTCATAGAATTTATTGTCAGCCCTCATTCTTCTTCTAATTCACATCTCTTATTCTCATGGGGCACTTTTTTGAATTCTTCACTTCATTCTCACAACATCTCACTACCTTTTGATGACGCTTATGTTTACCGCTCGGGAATTTTATATAGCTCAGGTCATATCTCTCTCTCTCTCTCTCTCTCTCTCTCTCTCTCTATCTATCTATCTGTTACGCTTTCACACACACACGCATGCATATATATATATATATATATATATATATATATATGAGATTTTTCTCTTCCTCAATTCTCGCTTATTTGCACAGTCTATCTCTCTACGGTGAGTGCAATAAGTATCCGATACATTTTTTTTTAAGTTTGTTTTAACGTCCACATACAGCTTCAAAATTGACACAAAGTGGATCAAAGATTGGAAAATATTTTTAAAAATATTGAACGATTGTGTAGAAAAAAATCAGAAATCTTCAGTCCAAATTCGGTCAATTTCGAAGTAGTATGAGGATGTTATACCAACTTTTTGAGAGGCACCAGATAGATTTGTACACAGTGTATTTAGTTCAGTGAACCTTTGTTGGAATGAACAACGTTAAGCTATATCGTATAAAACGGACGGAATATGAGTGATGGGAATTAACTGAAAGATCATCATTCATAGCATAGTATCATAACTGGACGAGTTCAAAATTGCAACAATTAACCCCAACATTTAGATGTAAAAAAAATTATAACGGTTTGTGGATTTTCAGGGAAGACAGATCTTAATTAATGAGATATAAGCTAATTAACCTCGTTATATGTTGAATAGTTTCATTATATTTTATATAACTTGCTACAACTCCTCACAAAACGAGGATAATCACCAGAAGATATAAATAACCAAACAAAGAAGGCTATCACAATACCCAGAAGAGAAACTCTCGCATTCTCTAACAAAAACTAACCCAACTGCATACTTCTCATAACCATCTTTTACAATTTCCACGTATAATTAATGAAAGATAGAATATACTCATTCTTATAACAGAATTCAATGAAATATTCCGAGAACCATGCGTCATCACCTACTGCAGATTCTCAAACATTAAGGATATGACTAGCAGTAAGACCGTGATAAATAACAAAGTCTCACATAGCATCATCCCTAAAACTGTCAAATCCTACAACAATAGAAATAGTCCACGCTGCAACCACCTTTAAAACATTAAAACATTCACTGGCTCTACCACTAAAGAGAATTTCTACATATACCATAATTCCAACTGCAAAAGCAAAGATGTCATCTATCTCCCAGGAAGTACTAAATGTAAACTGCAATATATTGGCAAATCGGAATGGCAGTTCAAACCTCTCCCAGTAGAACTACACTTCCGTACCCCCAGTCACATCATCGGAAAAAATACATCTCCTGACACGACTAAAATTCTGGAACTACATGAAGATATGTAGATAAATAAACTTGAAACTCTCACTACTAACGAACTCAACGCTAAACTTGACAACCCTGCTAACCCCAGAATCCTCTCACTCCAAATTACTCTATTCTCACCAACCCACTATCTTTATACCTCCATTGAATACTATACTTCCACCCTGCCCATGAATATGTACCATAACACCCCTCAATATACATATACTCTTATTCTCCACAATAGCCCTACCTATATAATCTGGACACAGCCTACGTATAATTGATTTTATCCCTTCCATTCCTAACTTTCCTTTTCTGTATATCAAACATTGGGAACATCATACATAGTCACCTAGACCCCTATTCTCATACAACTATGTATGGTCCATTTTATTTGTACCACTCAAAGCTATCTGACTTTTCAGAACAATTACAATGACCATTAAGGTTACAGAACATGCGCTTTCAAACTAATACTTGATTATTGACCCCCTCTAACTTATATCCCATCACCTTGATTATTACAAGAGATAACCTCGACCCCATAGCCCACCACTGGAATACTCCTAAAAGATTTCCAATTCTTCAGCCCTATTATTACCAAAGCCCCGTTGGACACACGTTCTTTGGCACAGTTCTACTTCCCCACTGACATTCGTCAAATAAGGTTATCTGTGAACCGATGGGCTATTCAACATACAAACACATATGCAAGGACTCTATATCACCTGACTGAGTACCCAAATAACTCAACACTGGACCATATTCCTAATAACCATTATAACCAATTCTCAAGAATACCAACCTCTCTTGACCAGTACAACCAATAAATACCCATAACTGCTGCTACTACTTCTAACAAAAGATCCAGCCAAACCACCACAGATTCCTTCACATACATGGAATTATGGAACCGTCTGAACTCACCACTATGGCTGCCCATGGATCCTCATTTTCGATTCCCATTTTTGCTTTCAAAGAAAAACATCTGTTTGTTTTCTGTGGAAACCTGACCTTTTAACCACTAAAAGGTACACACATGCTACTGAAGATGGGAACTCTTCCCAGAACATATATAGCATACTAATCAATTAATTTGTTAATTAATTAATTAACCAATAAAGTCACCATATATTTTTACTCCTGGGTTTATCTCATTCCCAATCGTTCACTTATGCATATATCATTATAAGTATATATATTATACATGATATATATATATATATATATATATATATATATATATATATATATATGCTTCAAATAGTTTTTATGTATTGTGTTCAGCGTACAGTGTATATTAGCAATCCTAACAGGCTTTTGGAAAAAAAACAATGTGTATCAATGAGAACATCTGTGACTTGAAATCTATTAATTTTATAGTAATTATCTTTGAGTTATTGATAAAAGAAAGATTGTAGAAAAGTAATTTTTCTGATGAAAGACTCGTCATTTAAGGCAAAATCGATAAAATTTAAGTCAAACACGTGAACGCAGCCTTAATCTGCACAGAAATCCCCTGTGAGTACACATACTTTATGCTAATTTCTTAAATTATTACAACACGTTTTTAAAAGGCGTAAAAATAGTCCGTGAGAATAGCTGTTGTATATAATTTCTAATATCGTACATGTGTAGAGTATTAAAACCTATCATTGGTTAACTCAAACTATCGGCTTTAACGGACATCCTCCCCACTATTAATCCGTTCTAAAAAGGGTTCACTGTATATTCATATGAATTCATTTATTGTAGTTACTTTATATCTATATGTTGTATCAAGAGATTTCAAGATCGGTCAGAGGCAGCATCTGCTTGGATCTGGCATTCTAACACTGACGAAAAAACAACGAAGTCTGGTGATATTGCGAGATACCAATGGGGTGCTCTGGGTCAGTGGTAATGATACTTCGGATAGGAAACTATGCTTGACCCCAGGGTCATCTGATGAAGGCTTTGTTGAATGCGCAGCTACTTTTCTTTCGCAGCCATAGTTGTATGAATTTATTATATATCTTTCTTTCTCAGGGTATTTACATCCGTCTTATATTTCACACAGTTAACATCTATTTCAATCTATACATATCTATCTCTATCTCGACCTGTTTCTTTCTGTCTGTCTGACTCAGCCAGTTCATATCTATCTGTCTACATATCTCTATACATATCTCAAACTCATCATATAGATATAATACATTCTGTAAGTATACGTCGATTTACTTATCAATGTCTATTTTTGTATGTGGAATCGAATTGTTTTACCGTCAATCTCACGTTCTTTTTTCCTTATTCGCAGCATAAGTTTTCTTTCCCTAATTCTCTTGTTCCCTCTCTCTCACTATCGAAGGCAACATGAACTGCCCTGGTAAATAGAAATTTATCCAATATCGCGCTCAGGTCATAACATGTTTTAACAATGTCATTGCATTATGTTGTGACTTTGATTGCGGGACATTAAAGAAGGTAAGATGAGAAAGCTGACTGGCTAAAAGCCGTAAGGAATGTGGACAAAAAAAATGCTGCTTTGCACCCTTAAAGTTATGAAAAATCTTTTCGGGCAATAAATGCTCATTGGTTTTATCACAACATTCGACGAGGGAAACTGAAAAAGAATGCATGATGAATCAACGAAGTAAGTCAAACTATATATCAGCTGAACGTAGTAATAAAACAAACAAGGATCAAAAGATTAACCCCTATGAGTCGAGGATTAATAATATTCTTTCAAATCCATTACTATGAGAGCAAGCACTTGCCACGGGTCATCCAACCATCTTTAGGGCCATTGGGATGTTCTGGTGATGGTTATGTTTATTGCTTAGCAATTTTGTACAGCTGAGGTCAAAATTGGGCATACGGTCAGGGCCAGCTTTAGGCATCGGCTACATTACACAGAAAAACAAGTGCTAAAAGGCCCGTGTTATGTGCGTAGGTCTCTCTAAATAAAAATAGAAATATTCAAATAAATTGCACTGAATAAAAACAGTCAAAATTAGAAAATTCCCTGATGTGAATGCAGATTTTTCAAGAATATCTGGCAATTGTTGTGATGAAACTAAAAGAAATAATTAGCAAAGGAAATTCTCATGACTATTTTTCCTATGTATTCATTACTCTCACAGTAAAACATTAATGAACGATACTACACTTCAAGGGGCGTCAAGCTTCAGCTCGCCTGGGGTACCAAAGGACCGTAGGGAAGGCTATGTAGGCAATCATTTTCAATTATATTTATATTTCGAAATACTTTGTGAACTTCACTTGAACGTGTTAGGTAGCAATACTATGTCAAAAAGAAAACATTTCAATATGATCTGCTCAAGTTCCATAATGAAAACAGCAACTTTGAAAGTTTAACGGTGGAATGCCTAAAGTACCTAACAGTGCATTTTCGTTGTTTGAAGTACTAGCTGTTTGTGTAATCATGAATGGAGCAAATATTCAACTGCTTCCATCATTATATAGCGTTATGGTTAACATCAGATATGTAGTGGCCCGCACTTATTAGAAGCATACATAGATATTCATCGGAAATCATCTTACTAAAGAAATATATTGCAATTTAATTCAATTCATGCAGTACCTGTTCCAAAGGTGCATGTTTGGAAGGGGTTGAACTTTATGGTGTCTAGAACAGCCTTCTATAAACGTCATAAATAGTTTTGAATGAATTGATCAAGCAAACAAGCAACACACTCTTGCCACGACCTGCCCCTAGAATCTTTCACCCTTTTAATGGATGGGTTACTATAACACCATAAGAGTTTGTGGGGTAGTTTTCGTGCCGATGTTCACTGATATCTATCTATTAGGCACTTTCACTGACTTTTTGACACTCTTTTAAAAACGTATTGCAAATTGTGAATATCTCATTTGAAGTTGTAATTTGGTTATAGTAGCAAGAATATAGCATCAAGTTAGTTGTTGAAAAAGAAAAACAATTGTGCGGACTCACAGAGGATTTTTAAGCGATTTTGCGCCGTGGTTGCGTAATTTGACTAAATTTCCGAGATTTTTTCAAGTTTTGGTTGGGGTGTCAACAGAGATAAGGAATTTAATGTTTCAGAATCTTTCAAAGATAGAATTTACCGCACACAAATTTAAACAGAACGAAATTAGTTGATTTAATGATCATGACTGAATTATGCCCAAATATTTTTTTCTTATTACTGGAAATACAGTGAAAAGTGTATTTATTAAGCAATTGGGGTCGTAACGGAAATTCAAAGGTAATATTCAATCTAATGCAAATTTGAGCAATTTAAACCTCCTGCAATCACCAAGCGCATCGGGCATAGCTGGCTGCTGATAATTACGGATGACTTGAATAGGTATATATAGCATGTAAAACAGGTATTGAACACGGTAACAAGAAAAGAAAGATAGCTATCAGATGAAGAATAATAAGTATCTTTTTCTGTCGGATTGCAATCGGGCAAAGGAAGAGAATCAGTTACCGGCTACCGTATACAAATGATAGAAACGTATGTGATTAAGACAAAAATAATCAAAATTCTGTAAGAAATAACAGGAACCTCATAATTTGTAAAACTTAATATTTATTGATAAAAAGGGTCCATTCTTTCTTATATCAAAATTTCTCTGGGTTTCCAAAGTATTAATGATTTGATGAGAAATAATGATAAAGAAATTCAAGCAGATGTTTTTTTTTACATAAAAATTCACATCGTATGTTTAAAAAAAAAGAAAAAATTCAGAAGATATTTTTTTGTATTTGTTTTTTTTTTCAATTCAGAGCCTATTTTAAAATGACTGTCCGTATGATCAAATAAAATTCCAATGGATTTAGTTTCTCTACAATAGTCTTCATAGGAATATAATATGGTTGGTTCCTGAGTATTATTGACCGAATTATCATAACATGGAAATGGAAGTGGGTAGACTCTGAAATAATACATAGGGTTTTCGTACAAAATACCATTTTCATTGGAAAATTCATTCAAAAACAAATACATCCCTAAATTTTTATTGAAATCGGTTCATTAGCATATTTTGGTGGAATTCAAAATGATGTGTGTAAATCGCCGAAAATCGGGCTGAAATTTGAACATGCTATTTTTACTGGCCTACTTAGGTCACAAATGTAAACAAGTTTTCAAACCCAGTTATCTCCACTTTGATATTGTCAACAAAAATGAATAGCTGATAATTTGATAACAGTTGATAATCTACAATCTTTCTTCTATTGATAAACACAAGGATTGTAACGGTACAATTGTTAGATTTCAAGTTACAGACGTTTTAATCGACACGTGTCGTTTGTTTCTTAAAAAAATACTATCTATCTAACAACAATTTTATTTTTGATTCTTTTTCTAAAACAACAAAAGAACAGGAAAAAAACAATAACTCTTGAATGTTAGACTGAATTCATATTATTATAATAGTTGAAAAGAACATAAAGACAGCTTTGCAATAAAAAAAAAATGCACCAAATGTGAAAATATAGACATATATACTTGTGAGAAAATACGCATATTGATAATTCAAGGTGATCAGTAAGGCGATGTTTTCTCGAGAAAACCGAATTCATACATACAGAGAGATATTAGGTCATTCTATTTGTTTACCTTAATGTAATCTAACATTAGGGAAAAGGGACAAAACTGTAAATAAGAAAAAAAAGTTTTCTGGCTGAGTTGAATGATTTTCCGTGTTCATTTCACGATATATGTAACACCTGATAGGTTGCACGTTGGTCTCTACATGATAAATAAATGTTGGCAAAAAAAGTGACTGAAAGAAATGAATAATAAATAACCTCATGACTGTCTTCAGTCAAGGACATCAATAATACATTTCATTACTGACCGTATTTTCTCTTGGGAATTAAAACCACTCGTCTTTGAAGAGGTAAAAACATTTGCCGGTTGAATGACCCGAAACGAGACCTAGAGTGATTCGCTTTCAGTACCGGATTTAGGCATTATCTAAATAAACTATCACTGAGAGCTTCACAATCCCTGAGGCTCAAAAAGTTTAAAAGCTATTAACGATTTAAAATTTTCTGAAACTTTCTGGCGAAATCTTTGGACAAAGGAGTCTCCAACATCAATACAGTAATACCCTGTCCAGTAGTGCGCCAATTCGTTAGAGCGCCCCTTTTCAAACGTTTTCGTAATGAAATGAGTAATGTTAAATTACCGAAATAGATAATGGTAAAAGAAAGCATCACTGAGAATCTCCGAAGAGTATACTATACATTTTACATAACCTGCAATGAGTATGCGGTAAACCCCATGCACATAGATTATTGTATTATTGTGAATGACTATCACGTAGTGATATACATCAATGCTTAGTATCAAATTCGTCATCAGTCTTTTAGCGTCCGTCGTTGGACATAGACCTTCCCCAGGATTTACCACACTTCTCTATCATGGGCGTCACGGAGCCAGTACTTCCTGAACTTGTCTAGCTCGTCTCTCCATCTAACATTTTGCCGGCCTCGGTTGCGCATGTAGTCTCGGGGAATCCATGTTGTGAGTCGTGATGTCCATCGATTGTCTGCCATTCTTGCAACATGGCCAGCCCACCGCCATTTGAGATTTTTCATGGATTCTATGATGTCTCTAACTCTTGTCTTTTCCCGGATGTACTGTGCTGTTTTGTGGTCTCTCCATGTGAGGCCCAGCATTATTCTTTCATGTGCACGTTGCATGGTTCTCAGCTTACGGGTCTGTCTCTTGGTTAAGTTCCATGTTTCAGCTCCATAAGTGACTATTGGGAGGATACATTGGTTATACACCCTTCTCTTTAGGATTAATGGGATCTTATCATTTTTGAAGGTTGAGCTAGCTCAGCCAAAGGCTTGCCAGCCTAGTGTGATTCTTGGCTTGATTTCTTCTTCTTTTGAGGGTCTCATGGAGATTCGTTGCCCTAGGTAGATGTAGTGGTCTACTTTCTCGAGTTCTGTGTCCTCGATTTCGATCTTAGTGTTTTTATCTCCAATGTGGTTGTTGCACATGATCTTCGTCTTGTTGGAGTTCATGTGTAGGCCGACTTTCTTGCTCTCATCATTTAGTTCATCTATCATTAGTTGGAGGTCGTGTAGGCTCTCTGCGAAAAGCGCTATGTCGTCTGCGAATATACTCGCCGTCTATTTTAATTCCTTTACTCTCCCAGTCCAGCCTTCTGAAGATCATCTCGAGGCACGCTGTGAAGAGTTTAGGTGAGCTGGTATCACCTTGTCTTACTCCTTTCTGGAGCTGGAAGGGGTCCGAGTCTTTATGTAGCCTGATAAAGGAGCTGCCGTGATTGTATATATGTTTCAACACTTCAACATATACTTGATCTACACCTTGCCGACTGATGGCCTCCATGACCTTAGGGATTTCTACTGAGTCGAACGCCTTTTTGAAGTCGATAAATGCTACGGCAAGTGGTAGTTTATACTCTGCTGCTTTTTCTTTCAGTTGATTTATCGAGTGCAGGTGGTCCATGGTCGAGTAGCTTCTTCTAAAGCCAGCCTGTTCACGTGGCTGGTTTTCATCGAGTGTTTTTGTGATTCGGTTGGTCATGATCTTTGTGAAAAGTTTGTATACACAGTTGAGTAGGCTTATAGGCCTATAGTTGTTGAGGTCTTTCGGGTTTCCTTTTTTATATAAAAGCATTATGATAGCAGTGTTCCAATCGTCTGGGACTTTACTGTGTTTTAAACACAAGTTGAAGTGGACGGCCTGTTTCCTAGGGATGATATTACCTGCTTTTCGGAGTAGGTCGATGGTGATGTTGTCTGGTCCAGGGGCAGTTCCTTTCTTCGTCTATTTAATGGCTTCTTTCACCTCCCACGAGGTTACTTTTGGGAAGTCCTCGAGTTGATTGCTCGTGTCTTGCGTATCTTGCTCATTGTTTGGTAGTCCTTGTTTGGACGAATAAAGTTTTTGGTAAAATTCTTTGGCACGTTCGACAATCCTGTCTCTGTCTGTTGTTAGGTTTCCAGTTTCCTCGAGTATGCTAGTTATTTGCCTTCGTCCCGAGTTGAGGAGTTTGTTTATAGCTTTGAAGCCCCGACCTTTTTCAAGAGTTGATTCAATGACTGCCGTCGTGTATCTCCTTCTGTCTTCCCTTCGTTTCTTCTTGATCAATTTGTTTAGTTCAGTATCAAATTACCAGCCAAAAAAATTGATTCCAGATGAGATAAACATCACTAATCTATTCCATCTTGTTGAGACTAAAAAACATAATATAATTTTAAAATGATTGCTGGTACAATCACTATTTATGCTATGTTATAATGACCTAGTTTATTTATTCAGTACCTAATTTGGGGGGATATTTCTAGAGCGCTTACCGAGGTGTTACTGTATTATGTTGTTACATAGGATATTTTTTTACGAGTGGAGATCGTTAATTTTCACGAAGTTCACTCTGAACAATATCAACCATTCCGACTTTTTGGTGCAACTCTGAGTATCCAAATCAATCAGGCTTAGAATATTTTGCTTTTACGACTCACTTTCTCAATAGGTCCTTCCTGGTTGACTTGAAACTTGTTTTTTCATTGGTTGCTATTCGTAGTAATATAATTATCATATTGCAAACATATTCAGTATTCGATACCCATGGAAAAAAGAGATTTCTTTTGTAATTTCATTGTTACCAGAGCCACTTTTTTCTTAGGTAGGCTATTTAAAGAAGATGCCTTGCATGTTTGATTGCAAAAATGGGAAGCACCAAGAGAGCACATACCTCTTACAACACATCAACTAAACTGAAGGAAGATCAGTCCGTATATAGCTACAATGCAGAGGATGGAAAAAGATTTCTTGATCCAGCCTAGAATTTGAGAAATACTTCCTTAGTCTATGACCCATTCTTCCTCAAAGTATTACCAGATTTCGTTAGGGAACTTCTAGAGATATTGTGTGGACAACCATCCGTGAATATATAAAGGTATTTAAAAATAAATTTAAAAATGAATTCCTCAATCGCAAAATTTCTTGGATCATTCCCAAAATTCAAACAATTCCTCCTTACCCCAATTTCTTTAAAATATTCCAATATTTTTTTTGTAGGTTAAAAGGTAAAATATCTTAATTAAACCTGTTTGCAGATTCATTACGATACATAACGATAGATTAGTAGAGACTTAATGTCTAATCGAACATCATGATTTCTTGAATCTTTCATTTCCGTTTTGATTGGTTTGAAAATGATTGCTGAATACAAAAATAGAAGAACCCAAAGAAGTGCACCGGGTTCCATCAAGGGTCAATTCGACCCTGTCAGTAGCACAGAACTATTGGAAGAGAGGCCATTGAGACTATCAGCCTACTGCAGTGATTATCAAACTTTATTATATGAGGGCACTCTTAGAAACATATTTAATTAATATGGTACACGAAATGTACAAATGAATTAAATGATACAAAAGCAATGCCAAGGAAAGAAACTTTCATAAAAACATACCAATATATGTCCTCATCACCCCTTTTCCTCTTCTACTCGTCGCCAAGAAGGTTGAGATCTCACTAAATCTAGTGATAAAACTAATAGATTAATAACTCTGTGGTAGAAGCGGAACCACCACAATTCTCGGTCGCTGAGCCATCCATGTGCCCTCAAAACAGCTCTTCGCTGATCAGGAATGGACTCTGTTGTATTTTTTTTTCTGGAATTCAGGGACAAGATGTTAACAGCGGGTCCTTAAAGTTACATGATTGGGGTTCTGTCGGGGAAACCTATTGGCTCAACACATCCCATAAATGTCCAATGAAATTGAGGAAATTTGAGAAATTCGGAGTTAGGTCAACACAGTCTTCCTGAGAAGCATTCTTGTACATGAAAGCTAGCTCACCTGCTTATATACCCCTGATCCTGGCATGCTCAGTTGCAATCTTGCCTGTTATTAAATAAGTGACCATAAATTCAATACTGAATAATTTTGAAATTACCATCCATATTCCTATAGAGCAGAACATGAGGTGAAACAGCTCAGCAATATGTATCCTTTGGGGCTCTCAACCAAAAAGATCCAGTGGAACAACTTCAAATAGTGTAAATGTTATGACCAGATCGCATTCGATCCACCACTTCTTTCACGATCACTGAAGTTGACTTAATGTCAAACCCAATCAGTACCGAATTGGGTGTTCGAATATCAGGTGCTGTAACTAACTGATCTCCAGACGTATTAAGTACTGATGGTTGTTCTTTGACATTTCTACAGATGCCAGCAAAGAAAAAAAATTAAAAAAAGATTATACACTGTCTATCCAAAAGAGACCGCCAGCTTAATAAATTGTCCATCCTCCATGGGTTCACAAAACAGCTCTTACCTTAATAGGCATGGACTCTACAAGACCTCTAAGGTTTTCCTCTGGATGTTAACCGTAGGTCCTGTAATTTACGTGATAAAGGTTCTGCTGAAGGAACTTGTTCGTCCAACACATCCCATAAGAGTTCAGTGGAATAGTTCAGTGGCCAGGTCAACACAATGAAGGCTTCATCATGACTCTGTGAGCATTCCCGTACAAATCGTGTAAGGTTACAAGGTGAACGATACCACTGCCATCGTAGAAGACTGTTGTCATGAAGGGGCGTACCTAGTCTTCAATGATGCCGAGATAGCTGGTAAAAAGTATCTCTACATGAATGATAGGATTTAGTGTTTCCAGTGGAACGTTGCCCAAACTATCTCACTGCCTCAATCGTCTTGTTTTCCCACCGTGCACCCTTGTCATGACTTTGTCACTATAACGACACACGCATCTTGCCGTCCACTCCACTCAGGAGAAAGCAATATTCATCAGATCAGTGTGTATAAAATATTTCTTCTTACACGGTTTTTCAGCTGAATCTGTGTTGAGTTGAATTCCATTCCTTAGGGTCTCATTGACTCCAGAAGGGGAACATTTGTGTGGAGGTTGACCATTGTTCCAATGATCCCTGTGGCTCGGTGGAAATTTGTGTGAACAAGCTGTGCGTTTGTAGAGAACCAACCACAAAACAGAAGTGGAAGCATTAGATTGTAGTTCTAACTCTTGCCGAATGAGGGCGTTCAACGAGTGGTTCCAATATTCAATAGGCCAAATCACGTCACATCCACAAACATAACCATGTGAAAAGTGGAAACATCATCATCATCATCATCATCATCTATCGTCCGTCGTTCGACATAGACCTTCCCCAAGATTCGCCATACCTCTCTACCGTGGGCGTTGCGGAGCCGTCTCGCTATCTCATATTCGACCGGCATTGGTTCCGGTTTTGACCTCTGGGGATCCATGTTGTGAGTCGTGATTGTCTACCATTCTTGCAATATGACTAGCCCATTGCCATTTGAGTTTCCTAATAGATATCATAAAATATGTCGAGCTCCTGTTTTTCCCCTTAATATACTGTGCCATCTTGTGATCTCTCCATGTGATGTTGAACATGATGTGCACGTTGCATGGTTCTCAGTTTCCAGGTCGATCTTTCGGTTAGGCTCCATGTTTCAACTCCATAGGCGACTATCGGGAGGATACATTAGTTGTATACTCTTCTTTTTAGAATTAATGGGATTTTCTTGTTTTTGAATGTTAGGCTCACTCCACCGGATGTTTGGCATCCTAGAGTGATTCTTCGCTCGATTTCTTCTTCAAAAAGGACTGTGTCGTCTGCAAGTCTGTAGTTACTTAGGTATTCGCTGTCTTTTCTGATTCCTTCATTTTCCCAGTCTTCAGGTGAGCTGGTATCACCTCGTCTCAACAGAACCGAATCAAACCATCTGATTTCTGCAAACGTACAAGTATTCACATCTTTCAGGAAAATCTACTACTGTCAGAAAACAGCCAAAATTACGTAACATTATATCTCTTCAAACAAACATCATGGCAATACATGCACAAAATTTAATCATGAACAGCACGAATTATCTATTCATATTTCGGCGGTTGAATACAACAAAACCTTTTCATTAGGTTTAGTCTTGAAATGCCACCAGAAGCAACTTTGAACTATCATTTCCTTTACTTATTGTTAATATCAGGTGAATAAATCATTTCATTATAATAAATAGATTGCTTGTATATTTCCTCTCCGAACGCATATTTTCTGAAACACTTTCACGAAATCAGATTCCTTCACTCGATAACGTACAAGGGGCATCCCAAAAGGGTAGTTTCAACACATTGGTGACCCCGACGTGATTAAACCTCTCTAAATGATACGTTCGATCATCCCAAGAACATTCTTTATAAACTGAACATTTTTGTGTTTCAATAGCATTTTTAACTTTTTTTAAAAAAAAAAACATAGGGCGCCAAGAATGATTATTTCATCTTCAATGTGAGAATCAATGAACAGAAGAAAACTCCAATTTTGACAAATTAAACAAGCTGGAATTGCAGCAAACAAATTGAAACGAGAGACGGAAATCGGTATTTCATTTCATTTGTTTCAAAAGTGATAATTTAAGTGACTTTTAAAGTTTTTTGGGGAACTTTACCGAAATCAAAACGAAATGGCGATGAATTTCTTCCATCTCAATACCTTCTATCTAATTCCCACCACCTACTAGAAAAAATAGATGGAATATCCATGGAATGTACTGGTCAGGGTGTTCAAATAACCCCCAACCGGATCAGACCTTCTCACCAAAGGTGTGAGAGGATTTGGAAGTTGATATCCAACTCAAAAAATGTGCCAGACAAACGGTGCAGGACAATTGTTTTATGTAACCCCAACTTGATGTTGCCAAATGAAAAGATTTTATCAATTATTCACTGGCAACAGGGTTGTCACTGAGAAATATTTCGAATACATCCCTTCCTGGAAAAGAAGCAGCGGGCACCCATGGGAATATTAAGGACAATCTTTATTGTAAAAAAATGGTCAAACAAAAGAGGATCACGACCCAAGGGCTGACCGGGAGATTGAGGTAAAGGCAGGTCTTGAATCTATCCCACTTTTAGTTCGTTTCTTTCGTCACCTAGACACACACGACTTGTTCCTATCATCAAAATAATTTTACAATCCCCATAATTGAATCTATGGAACCTAAACTATCTACGCGGGATATATGTACACATGGCTGTTCGCTAACGGTGCATTTTTATCTACAATTATATTTACACATTGTACAGGTACACATTTTTGTTTTTTGCTGGTCCTGTTTTCTTTATATAATATCAAAACATTTTTCTAAGTAAAACTAGACCTTTTGAACAAGATATTTTCAATTGCAAGTTTTCAGAATTTTTTTTCATTTATTGGGGCAAATCCAAAGAAGTGATCATATATGGTGCTTCGCCCAAAAAGTGACCATAAATTTTTTAAAAATGTATATAAAATTAAAGAAAAGGTTAAATAAAACATAGAATTAAATGAATGATATAATGAATAGATACAAAAAATTGATACTGACAAAAAACAATAAAACCAGCCAGTTGCGTTTAATGTTGTATTGCTATCTACTGGGGTTTGGTATGCTTCGAAACAGTTTCTGCCGTTATTCAAACACAAATGTACCTTGCAAAGCTTGTAGACCATATTGATGCGTATTATATGGTCTATTGTCCTTGCATCTTATGGCCATAATACCATCATCAGTTGTAAGGTAATCATATACATCTCAAGGGTTTTTCTTGCTAGCCATTTCTTGAGTATTTTCATTGTTTTTCTATGATTCTAAGCCTTATACTGAGTTTTATATTGAAACCCTGACCTGGAAAACATGGGACTAGCATATTTAATTAGATTTCTTGGTCGACAAGAAGCCGAAATAACCCAAATTATGGATTTCACGGGACCCATTTTGAAAAATCCAAAATGGTGGTTATGCAGGTGTCTACACAAATGCCAGCCTTATGTTTTTGATTCAATATATTTTGAAGATTCCAAAATGTATGGTTTCGCTAATCTACAAAAACTCAACGAAAATACATAGAGAATCTGACTAGAGCAAAATATGCAATTTACCGTGGACATTTTGAAAAAGGGCGGCCCGTCTGTTATCTTTGCAAAAGCAAACATTGATTTTCGGATTATCTATGCTCCTAAGATCAAAAAAATATGTAGTAATTTTGATACAGTTCTCCTTATTGACAAATAATTGTAGAAAATAGATAGAAAATATTACAAACACATATATATTATATTTGTATTTGTCTATTAATTTATATAATTTCTGGTTACACTTTTGAACGACCATCCCTCTTTTCACTCAATTTTGGGTGAAAAAAACAGTAAATGAATGAAAAATATAGCATATTCTGTATTATATCTTTATCAATTTATATGAAATTGTATAAAATATTATTAAAGACGGTAGAACTGTTATGTTTATAAAATGGGTGGGATCCTGATTTTTTCGTAGGGTCATTTTACACATTCCTGTAAAATTTCATCTAATTCAGTTCTACTGTTTAGATGTGTATTATTTTTAACACGACGAAATCAGATATAAAACAAGGAGAAATAAAATGTTCTAATACTTTTTATCTAGCATTATCCAGAGCAATGGTGATTTGGTGCTATACAAAAAGTTACTAAGAATAAAATTCTCTGCAAATGTTTTTACAAAAGAAAATCTCCGTTTTGTGTAAAGATTCAATATTAAGGGCTCAGCGGTACCATGCGTGCCCAATACACAAGTAGTTGTTAGTGTTTGTTTGTCCTGGTGAGGTGGCAATGGCGGTTGCCTTATTTCTTCGGTTCGTTTTTATTCTCTTTCATTTTACTCAAATAAATTGTTATACTCCACTTACTGCTGGTAAGGCCCGTCAGACCTTAACCAGAGTCTTGTTTACCGCTCACTTCTGTCTGTCGGAGTGTATTATTCCTGTTTTTAATCAGTTGTTTCTCTTCTAGACTAGTTGCCAACGAAGACTGAAGAGTCAAGTGTGTGCTGCAATGTATAACTGGGAATTTTTATGGCTGGAATTCGAACTCGGTTTGTCGAATCCATTCCCAGAGCTGTTAACCATTAAGTCACCTGCACCTCCATACATTAGTTATAAACTTCTTTTAAATTTCTTAGATGACGTATTGTCTGTTATTACAGTACAAAAAGCAACAAATCATGTGCATAAAATCTTTATCCTCACATATATATTCTTACTATATCTTTTGAATTACATTCTTAAGGGTCTTATTTAAGTATTAACTCTATCCAATCGAGGAGTGTTCATGTTTTGGCGGACTATTGTGACGTCAATAGCTTTCAAAGTGGAGGGTTTTTCACACAAGGACAATCCCACTCTCTCGGTCTCCAAGATCGTTTCCTGTCGGCTTTCTTGGAAGTTACCAGAAAAGATATTGAGTTTTTTTTCCAATCTGCTTTTGGAGTTTCATTCCTGGTTTGTTTTTCTGTCAGAGTAGTGTTTTAGTTCGGCTGATTTTCAAGGCTTTACAAGTGCTCAAAATGATATTTACCCATAACTGTGAATTCATGTCTTTCCTAAGGAAAGGCATGAAAGAAGTGGATCTTTTTAATTTGGGTACTCAGATTCAGATGAGTTTCCAACCAGGGGCTTTGGTATCCTACTCATCCTCCCCAGGCCGAACCTATTTGGCCACAAAAATGTTAGGTCGACATTAAAGGGGTTTCCTGACCGTGTTTTCCTTGGGAGTGCCTATTGCTCAAGATAAACGCATTCCTATTGAAAATGAATTTTTAAACGTCTCTCTTCAGTCCACTGGCGCTCCCAAAATAGGTTGAGTTTTCTTGTATATGATAGAACAATCTGTATACTACAGACTCTGACTGCGATGATACTGATACTAGACCAAGAGGGAACTTTCATTTCCTTGTATTTGTACAGAATTAATATTTTGATTAATCAAGTGGAACTTGTGGTTTTCTCGTCAACTCAACTACAACAGTCAAAAAAAATGCACATCATTTTTTCCGTTTTCAGAAATGTTCTCCATCGATAAATCGACTATTTTTGATGTGCATGGTCATCCACAACGTTCATGTTCGACATCTCGACTTTCATGAAACCTTTTGTGCTACTCGAACACATGTGCCTAACATACATCATAAACTTCAGATACAGAAAGAATCGATGGCCGTTTGATTTGATTTCACCAAAAATTTCAAAATGATGTGTTGCTCGATTCTTCAACAGATCATTTTACGGCATGTCAGAAAAATATGTCAACTTCAAGTGATACAGCGAACTGAAGTTGTGAGCAGATTGAAACTTGCAGGGAGTGTCTATGCTTCCCCCCTCCAACCCTAGTCTATGTATATCACATGGTTTGTGAATGGTCTGAAGTTCAATTCAAACCAAGAAACATGGTAATCGTAATGATGGACCTATCCCTAATAATTCATGGTGTGATGACAACACTTAATTTCAGAAACTCAATTCAAACCTAAGGACACCAGTCCGAATATTTTGTGGAATGAGGTTTTTTCATTGATCTAGTTTCGATTTTGAAGCTGCTGAATGTTTGTAGCATTCAAGTGTAACTGATTCTTTCATTTTTCCTTTTATTGTTCTTGATTCGTTTTTGAAAGTAGGAGGTGCAGGTTGGCCAAGCAGATCATGATTCGTAGAATTGATTAGGTTAGCAGAGTTAAAACTCCGGCTGGGACAGTTTAACTTCATTCCACACTGATGCTCTTGAAAATTGAAAAAAGTTGCAGAAGATTCATTGATAAATTTGGATCGAGATTTTCTTGAGAAAAATACAGAATTCCTCTACTGGGAAGTGTGCATAGTCTGAAATGGTGCGTTTTATCGGCAAAATTTGTATCTCTCAGCGGAATAGTCAAGTGTTGCCGACAGTGAAGCCGGAGGAGATTATTTATTTTGAATCAGAGAATCGAAGGAGCGTCTTTTTTCAAGAAAGAGAAGGTTGGTCTAAGAATTCAATACATATGCATTTTACGCTATGGAATGTAGTTTGTTTTTTGTTTTTTTCCCTCTGATATTGGTTTTCGTTGAAATGATACGTCATTCCAACGACTTCAAAGACCGAAAAACTATTACATTTCGTTATTATTATCGATGTTATTCATTATTTTGCGTGGGAGACAAGACTGGTATTTGAAGGGGTCCGAGAAAGATTATTGTCTACAGACGTCATTTTTACGCATACAGCTTTACAACTTTCGACGTTGGATGCCGAGTCCGAATCAGCAGCTTGCATAAAAATTCTATCCAATTCTGTAGCCATTCTGTACCGTTCTGTGACCCTTGGGAACAGCTGTATCAATTATCACTATTTAGGGTCTAGATAATAATAACCAGCGACGGATTATCTACCACCCACGTCCTTTGGCTCGACTTTAGTGAGACTCCCCATTACTTTTGCCCTGTCATGCATTACCTCTGAAAAAGGCCTCTGAGTGGAATTTTAAAAGCGATGGGACACACCCTACACACAAAACACCCTGGTCCTTTAGCCATCGTGTTTTCATTTGCTCTAATCCTTTTAGCACGCCATACTATACTGGCTTGCGGTAATCGATAGTCAACCTACTTTATTAATGGACAAATCGTATTGACTGAGAAGTTCAACAGTTGGGTCTCTCTTGGTCGTCCATTGCAATGTGATGGCTTCACCCTCCTCTCGGAGGCCCTACTTCTAAATGTTTGTTTTCGAGCCTAATTTAGAAAACAATAGTGCAATTTACAATATTCAAGATATGAAAAGATGTACGCAAAAATTAATCATCATCCGAAATACTCGTGTGTGCATTCGTTTTTTTCCAGTGATGTAGAGCTAGCAAAAGAAAAAATAAAAAAACTGAGGAAACGCAGAGCTAACCCACCATCCATTATAGAATTAATTTCAGAGACGTCCCAGGCCATGTGGAATGAGTATTTGGACATATACTGGTCAATTTTGCTTATGAATAAAGAATTTTAGAAATATATTGATAGTGTAGGAACACCGACCCCCCCCCTCCAGGAAAAGAACGTCGATCTCATGCGTTCCTGCAACATTGCCATGTTTGTACACTTTTGGGGGTTCATGGCCTCATCTCCCTTCCGGGTCTCCAAGCTGAAGCATACTCAGCCTAATTGTTAGTCAACAAAAATAACGGTTATTTTGAGCAACTTTTTTGTTTACTTGTTTCTGACTTTTGAAAAGACTTCTATCTTTCCTTCATTCATTCTAATGTAATATCAGCAATGCATCACACGCATGCATATACCTTCTGTCCAGTATGGAAGCTTTTTAGCTTTATTCACTCATTTAGCGGGATGAGTACAAGTCTTAATCCTGCTTTCAATTCTACGCACGAGGATGTGAATGGGCTTAGGATTATATACACACACAACCTCTAAAAACTAATGACCTGTTCGTGCTTCCATACTTTGTTAGCTTCCTTGTTACGAGAAGGTGAAGAGGGTGTTGACATCATACATGTAGTTACATCCTGGTAGACTGAGCTAGAAGTGCTTCCTGATTGGTCAGATAATGAACCAATCAAAACTAAGTATTCCATACTACTGACCTACAAAAAAAGTTTCATTCAATGTCGAGTTAGGCAGATAATGCAAGTCGCCAGCTTCACATCACGAACATTATTTTTTATCTAAAAAATTAAAAAAAAGAGACGATGGTTTGAATGATTATTGTCGCAAGCTATCATAATGTTTCCATTCAACAATTTATTGTCTTAAAATGTTATCCGTGTCTGGCTGTGGTAATGTGTATGTAAATTGTGTCTGTGTGTGCGTGGTACTGCTTTCATGTCGTGTATGTTGGTCTTACTTTCTGATTAGTCCGTTTCCATCCAGTACAGCAACAACTTTTTTAGTGTGTGTAGTGTTGGCCAACGATCACCTTTTTAGATTTATATCCGCTTTCTCGAGTATTTACATACATTAACGCAAACAATACATGGATTATTTCTTATTGCTGTCATCTTCCCATTTTCAAGTTCAATTACTTAGATTGCAACCGATGGTGGGGGCAGTTGGCTGAGGTCTACAATTTTGAGGGGGCCTATTCCAGAGTTTATTGATCGTTGTAGTTCTTTTTATTTTGTTCTGTTACTTGTAAATATATCATATAAACTACAAATACATACCCATACACAAATATGTACTTAGCACTGATTACAAAAATACTTAATGAGTAGTTTGAAATGGGGTCTGTACATATTCCATTTGGGCTGGCCTTATAACCTACCCGGCCCTGCAACCATACTTGAGGAACTGTAAACACTTGACAGCAAAATTTCAGGCAACCCAATCCCAGATATTTTGATGATTTATCAAGTGGTTTGAGGGGGTATTTCAGGATTTATTGATTCAAGGAAGACTTGACTTTATTTTATCAATATTTCAATTTTTGTTTTGATTAGATTGAAATAATATCTAAATTCAAATAAGAGTGCACAAGAATCTGAAATGCTATGCACTGGGCCCCATCAATGTTGAATTTGACCCTAATTGCAACATATTTTTTCTACAACTTTCATTTGTTCCGATTGTTTTATCTCTTCTCTCGATCTATCCATCTACAGTAATAGTTATGGTGACTGGACTTAGCTTGGCACAAGGGCGTCTGTTCGAGGCCACTGCGGTGAAGTCCCAATGGGGATCGAACTCAATACACTGACACTGGCCAATACTACATCTGCATGCGAAACAAGCTTAACTATTTTTGCTACGGCAGGTGAGGCGCCCAAAACAAGGGCATACTGTTACACAAGACCGGAAAGGAAAGGAAGTAATGAGGGCACAAATTGATGAAGATGGTCCCCGTTGAAAATTTGTTGACGTCACGTAGTGCAGCAGTTTCACATGAATTTCACACTCGGAGTTGAAAATGGAAATGGTGCATAGATTGAAAAAGAAAGAAAGAAAGAGGAGAATTCATGTAACAAAAACAATTTCAATGAATTAATTTGTGACAGCTTTTTATTTTCTACATCGCATCTTTGTGACATCCAATAATCAGGCCTATCTTGGCTAAGATGTACTTGAATAGGAGGAAGATTGTGTTACGCCAATCTTCCTAATGAAGAGGGTTTGTGTGCCTTAAAATAAGCTTTCTAAATCCTAGATTTACTAGGGTTTGAACACAAAAAACTTGTACAGTGGTACCAGCGGTATATGCACAAATGCAACATTCTAACCAACCCCCCACCCCAGCCTTGTTCTGCAAATTAGCTCAGTCGAGCAGAGTGGGACATACCAGTGGGGTAACCCTCTTGTTTCTTCTACTAACATCGGGATGTGAGAGACAAGAGCTTAGTGATCATTGGTTTACAGCAGGTGCCTTATATAAATTCTCTCTCTCTCTCTCTTTCTCTCTCTCTCTCTCTCCTCCTCCTCCTTCCCTAGACTTATTGCATTCTCTATCAGCTGTAGAAACACATTTGAAAGTAAGTAGTAGTTTCATTTTAACTTGTTTATGATTTTAGGGTCAAAAGTTTGAACTGATGTTATTACTATTCATTGTTCAGTCGTATTAAATTTGACCTAAATATCATTATATTCCCTATCTGTTCAAACATTGGTATAATGCGTTTACATAGTCGTACTACTACATGAATATTCGTTCTTTAAGCCTATTTTTATCATTCATTCTTACACCTAATAACGTCCATTTTTTTTAACGATATCATATTTTTCTACACACCGTTTCGTTTTGTGTACAAGATCGTTTAATCATTGGAGAGATTACTGGGGTTAACATCATCTCCAAATGGATGCTCGTAAAATCTCACAGCTGAAGCAAAGTAACTAAAAACTGCACTAGGTAAAACAAAAGTCTCAAGTCGCAGTAACGCTGTTGGAAAAATTGTTGTTGCAAAAATACGGCTTATAGCTTAATACGGCACAATGACAAATTAGAATAAAGGTAGGAAGATAGAGTTGCGCCAATCCTCCAAGTTACTTTGCCTTGAATAGAGGCAGTAATTCGAAATTCAATTTTTCATTTTTTTTAACTCGTTTCAGCCTGGAACTAACAGTCTTTGATTTCCTTCTCTTTCCATTGTTTTAACAGCGACAATTTTATCGTTGTCCGCAGATCCGGTGCAAGAGTATCACGCACCTTATGCCAGACTTGAAATTTGTGCATTCTCTGTAGTTGTATCTAATTCTATTTTATTCAAATGCCTCGAATCACCTAATAATCGTTCCGGCCCTGCTTGTCCGGCACACCAACTTACGCAAAGCATGCCCGCATGCATCCGACCCTTAATCTTTTCATTGTCCATTCCAGTGTGAATTGAACACTGCTTGCTCTAATGCTAACCCGTGCACTTAGGGCTGTTGTTAAACAATAACATCATGTATTGGTTATCTACGTCAATGGTAATGTGAGTAAGCGAGCAGCCTGAAAGGAATCTTCTTCCTTTCAAACCAAGGCAATCGCCTAGGGTGCAGAGCTCGTGGGGGCGCTCTTCAAATTGAATTATCACATTAGAAATTAATGGAAGCTAAAAAGAGTTAAATAAGACCTTGAAGAGTTTTAAAGAATCCGGACATTTTTGGGACGAATTAATTTTACAGAGATATATACCTACATTAACAACGGCTACACAGGCGGGCATAGCCGAGTGGGAGGGCTATTTAAAGTTAACCCCTGGACCCCCAATGGTGGGTAGTCAAAAGCCCTATAAATAGTGATTCACCTACTGTATATCTACCGACAGATTGTGGCCCCTCAAGACGTCACTTCCCCCTCCCGGGCCCTCAAATCTCTAGCTACGCCTCTGCAGCTAGAGACTAGTAGAGGGAAAGCAGGGTCTCCGAGAGGAATTCCATGAAGTGGTGCCAAGCAGTCTTCGTTACCTGATACCCTCCTTCTTTAGCCATCCTAGTTTTAAACATTAAGTACACCATTATGTTCGTTCGCTAGGAAACGACCGTCAACCTATTTTATTAATGTAAATTTCGTATCGAAAGTAAGTTCCGGTAAACAGCTGTACCCAAGAAACTCTCTGGACCCCATTCCCGGGCCACGGTGTGTTACACCAGCTGCACCCCCGTCTCAGAGGTCCTTGGTAATAATACCAATACCATTATTCAAAATTCTTATTAAAAGAATATCAGGAACAAAAATCATTCGTTGTTGTTGTTGTTGTTACTCATTTATTGGCCGTCAGTTCATGTGAAGTCATGAAGTGATCATCAACGGATTAAGCCAACCAGTCTCTATCGGGGAAACTCCACGTCGGTCGCACGGCGCTTCTATCGTACATAATCAAGTGCGCCTTAGTCACTTACACTTCAACGACCAGCTGAGGGTTTGTGCATTTTTCTTCCACTCACCCGTCATAGGACTTACTATTTGTTCTCAGATAGAAAGAAGAAACGACTATTTCTTGCATTGACTTTATTTTTTCCACTCTAAAACACTTTTTCGTGCCATGTATGAATTAAATTATTATTAATAATCGTGGTGTACCCTGTTTTCATTTTCGGAATGTGGACTAAACTTCAACGTAAAGCATCTCCACCTTCATCATTTATATTTGTTATTGTTTCAGTCAAGTCGACTGTCTTAGTTTTTAAAGTCCTGCAACTAATACTTGTAATAGCGGACTACTACCATGACCAAGAAGACCAGATGAGAAGGTGAGTCTTTCTTTTAACTAATGTTTCATTTAGTATGTTTTGCTTTGAATTAACTTAATCAAATCCACACGTTTACAGGTGAAAGACCTGTTAACCATCGTCTTTAAAGTGTGGTATAACATTTAATCGTAAATCTGTTATCGTCCATCGTTCCTTCTGTCTTTGTTTCCTATAGCACTACGCAGTCTACTCTCTTAGAAGAGTGAAGGTCTTACTATTTTTTTTTCTTCACCAAGAAAACTTGTAGCTTTATTGCACTATATTCTGCCAAATTCATTCATGATTTAATCATGAATGATCATTTTTTCTTTTAATAACGTTGCTTCGAAAGATGAGGAAATATCATTGGATTTATCTTTTTGAACTCTCCGTTAAAAACTCTGATTATTTTATTTCATTTTTTTAATTTTTATTTTTTTAATATATTTTGAACTTTTGAAATTCTAAGGAATCCTATGGATAAGATCAAGTTATTACAACTTGATTTTTAACAAGAATCAGCTCTAGGGGTAACTGAATGAAGAAAAAAAAACGTCATTTTCGCGTGTTTCGAAAGAAAGGAAAATTATTTTCAATGAAATTCGCTGAATATATTTGATTTGACTTCAATAATTATTAAGTACGGATTATTTCGGTTTGGTTTCCAACTTCGGTCTATTATTGCTCAATGCTTATTCAAGCCCTTCCTTTCAGCCTTCTCAATCTTCACACTTGGCAACAAGTGCACGAATTTTATTTCATTCATTGTTTTGTAAACAATGTTCTGCATTTAAGACTTACACATTTTTTTAGATATGACCTTTTAACTGTAGCTAGGTTTTCGTTTCATTTTATTATCTTACTTGATGGCATATAATTCCCCCCCCCCTCTTTTCTGTAGAATATATTCGGAAAAATATACATTTTCCTGAATACCTCTCCTTTATCATCCAATTTTGGGCTTGATAACTTGGATGTGTCTGGATAGTAGACAACGGCATACGTTACTTTCTGGAGGGTGGAAAGGGGTTCAAATCGGCAACTTCGATTTCACAGGTTGCCTTAGAAGTTATCTTCCTGGGTTTTCCCACTATCTTCCGTCTGATTCGTGTCACTAACAAGCTCTAAGCTCATTTTAAGCTGCTAAACTTTGAAGTAACCTTGTGTCTACATCCGCCCATTTTTCTTGCTTTTTTTTTTCTTTTTCTTTGACGCAAAATTTACAATATTTATTGGGTTCTTGACGTTAGAAAAAAAACTTTTTTCGTTCCTGCGCTTTCGACATCGATACTGATGAGCGAAGACGTTTTAGTATAAGTTCCAGTGCCGGATATATTTTAATACCTCTATATTCAATTTGGCATAATCTAGTAGTCTGGGAAAACCCTCTGCTGAAAAAGTTCTCGCAGTCATGACAGCAGATTATTTTAGGTAAAGAGAAATATTATAATTTGGGTTTAGAAATGGAGAAATTCACCTTCTGCTCAGAAAAAAAAGTAACGAAATGAGTAATATTTTAATGTTGATGTTTAATTTGAATCATTGTCAGTTGGTCTTGAAATATTACTGATTTTATTA
>OY735211.1:57823247-57838247 GCA_963457665.1 Thysanoteuthis rhombus
GCTACTTGATCTAAAACCATGTCTACTTCAAGTGTTGTAGAATAACAAGCTGAGGTCACAAACAGATTGAAACTCTCATGGGTTGTTCATGTAGCCCATTGGTCAATGTGCTCCATACATATGCACTGTGGTTTGAATCCCATAAAGCTCTGTCTTATTATTTAATAGCCACCTCCTTAAAGCCTTAATATCCCTGAATTGGTAAAGGTTGGTATCAATAACTGTCGGCTGCAGTCCAAGTATCCCAACCACTCAATAGGATATTGCTGCTTAGAAAAGGTATTTTGTATTTTTTTGACAATTTTTCGATCGACTGAGATAAACCTTTTTGTTTTTATATACAGTGGCAGCAAGAAGGTTTTTTGAATTGGGATCAATTACAATGGCTGCACTATTGAATGATATTTGTGAATTTGCAATTTTGCTTTATTAAATATTTCAGTTGATGTTTCATTCTTTACTTTTCAGTGATCACAGGGATTTTATATTCTATTCAAAAACCTTGTTTCCACTGTATTTATAAAAACATTTTTGTGTTATTTGATTAGCAAAAAAACATGCCTATTGGCTGGGATTTTCAGCTTGTTCCTGCAGAGGGCCTAATTTTTTTTAACTGGATAGAATCTATACGACACTGCTTGTTCCTGAGATAAAAGCTCATGGATTTGCAGTGTGAATTTATTGAATCCTACTTTTTAAAAATCATCCACCATTAACTCTTGGATCACATTTGATTTAAATATCTTGGGGGGGGGGATAGAAAATCAAATTCTTCTGAAATAAAAACCCTTTGAAATCTTCCCCTAAGTCCATCGTATATGCTTTGGTATAATTATTTTTCAACTCTTTGTTCATTACATTCATGTCTATACATATAGTTCCTTCCTATGTAAACTGACTCTACGTATTCTCAGCATCTTATTTTTGTGTAAGATCTTGATACCAGTGATTTTGTAAAATCTCTCATTTCACAATCAGTGATGGTTAGTTTATAATGCTGACCATTGCTACTGTAATGAGTTTGATCCTCACTGGGTGCCCTTGTGTCAAACTAAGCTAAACTTGGTAAATATCAAGTATATACTGTTTCAGAATTTACAAGAAATCCCCAGTTTTGCAATCAATATAGTAATGGTTAACAAGCTTGTGAAGCTGACCATTACTAGTGTAATGAGTTCAGTCCTCACTGGGTGCCCCACTACTATGGGCTTGTTGGACTCCGCTAAACTTAGTAAAAACGAATGGATCAGCTGGAAAAATAAATCAAGTTGTCATTTCGCATTACATTTTATATATTTACTAGTTAACTTACATGGAAGAATTCAGATATATATTTGAGATTTTTTTTTTTTTTTTTTTTTCTTGAACTTGTGTGAAAATTGGCCGTATATTAAATTGACAGAGATCAATTTATCTCTTTCACTGTAATCATTGTCTGAATTTTCGTTATTTCAAAAATTCCCAAATCATGACGGGATAGTTGTTCAGGTTTTACCATCACTCTGAATAGAAATGAATATAGTATGGAAGCTATACAAGCATTAAAATAATGTGTTTAATACTGGATAATTTACGCAAAACACATGCACAGGGCCCATAATAACAAAGGCTATTTGGACAATATGATCCAATTCAAAATATCTCATGGGACAAAACTATCCCTGATGTTGAAATGAAACCAAATAAAGTTAGTTTTATCTTGGGGGGGGGTCACACTTTTGCACACACACACACACACACACACACTGAACAATTGATCATAAATCTATAATAATGGTTGTCTCTTCTATTCAGTCATGTAAACCAATTTCTGCGTGGGTTTCATAATATGATGAGGTCATTGTCTGTTGTTGTTAAGGCTGGGAAAATTTCATATACTTGGTTTTTGATGACATCTGCTCTTGTAGACTTCTAAAAAAGATCTACAGGACATGTCTATCTCGGCAGTCATTCTGGTTAGTCATTCCATAGAGACCATCACGTGATATCTTATGGCAACATGCTGTGTCGGGAGCAATCGATTTAAAAAAATTGGAAAAAAGGGGTGATCAATGAATGAGTTACTTCTCTCACCTTCTGTTGGGCAGTGATCACTAAAAAGTCTGAATTTTCAAAAAAAGCATTAATTTAGTATGAAGTTGTTTTGTAAATTCCCCCTTACACATCCTTAACCGAGGGGTGGAAATTTTCAAAAAATAAATATTTTTTTGTAGATATGAGAATTAAATTTTCAACCTCCTAGCTCCATTTGTGTGGTCTGTATGCACCATACATTCATACCAAGCCAATCAGACTGACTTAAAAACTGAAAAAAAACTATGTTGACACTTTTGGTTGATCTCAAGTAATCATTAAATGACCTTAAAAATCATAACATTTTTGTTTTCCATCCGATATAAGTCATTTCATGAATTTTTCATTAATTGATTCTATGGTGATTTTTTTTTTTTTTTTTCCAACTTGTCAGTTTTTAATCCCAAGAAAAAAAAGCTACAACTGAAATGTAAATGAAAAATGCCGGATTACATATTACTTCATTGTTTTCGATGTTCGGAATTTGATTTGTTTTTTGTTTAATTTACATGTTTATTTGTGGAAAATGTTTCCAGTCCCCCCACACACACACACACACTTTGGCATGCTCAAAATTTTTTATCTATCCTTGTATGTTCCAAGAGTCTTGGAAGCGGCATTAAACAACTTTATCACCCTGGTCTACACCTATTTCTGACTTCCTGTGACATCACCTCTTTTAAGTGCTTTCATTTTTATTCAACCAGGAAACTTCACTCCTGAAATAATATCACTTAAGTCTTACACTTGTCACACCCTAGTCACCTTTACACTTAGGGTAACTGATTCACTAATGCTAGTAAGTTGATTTTCACTGATTTGCTCCATTCTGGGAGCCTTGAGCCTAGACTAAGCTGAGGAAAGTCTCTGCTCCACTGATTGGCATAAAGAGCCATCCAGAATGTCAAGCTCGTCATTGGTGCTGTGAATAAGCAACTAGAATGATCGGTACAATCAAAGATACTATTTACAGTTTATACCTCTCTTAACTGGCAACTTCCATGGTCCAGTATGCTTTGAATCTGCCACTATTAGTTAGTGGATATATGCCTCTCAAGTTTTTCAATTCTGTTCCAAATCATGGTTTGAACTATAATTCTTTTTTTTTTTCTTTTTTTTTAAAGTTTATAAAACAAGTCTTTAAACCCTAACTGCAGTTTGAAACCAAACCAAAGCATTCTAAATTCAACAACTTACGATATTTATTTTAGAATAAAATTAGAAATATATTAGTTTTTATTTTCTATTCAACCAATGAACACTGATTAGCAAACAAATAATTTTCACTTATGATGTAATTTATATTATATAAGACACTAAAAATGTGTCTCTATACGATCATTAAAAATCTGCAGATTTTGGCGGATTGAAGTTCAGTGTGTTCAGTCCTTCCTAGTGTCTCACTACTGTAATATCGAGCTACACTAGGCTTGATCAATAACAGAGTACAAATTTGTGTTTGGTTTTGTGGGTTTTCAATTCAATTTTGAACCAACAGAATCGTAATACTTTTTGTATTTTAATGCCTTTTTGGAAACTGTGAATCAAAATTGTCATCTTAGCCAGCATCACTTGAAAACTGAAGAAACACATCTGTTACATGTACAGTATGCACAAATAGAGCTAGAGGACTGGAAATTATCTTCTACGTCTAGAAACCTTGATCAACCCAACACGACATGCTGCCAAAAGATATTTGATGTGACACTTTCTATTAAGTGACTAACCAGACTTTTCTTCCTTGAATTTTATTTCAAGCCAACAGAATGTCAATGTCAGCCATTGTTTTTGTTCCACTTTCAGGAATGAACCGTAGCTGCGTGTGGAAGAACTCTTGATCGCAATCCTTCCTCTTGTGTCAGAATGAGAATATGGTGGAGGTGATCAAAGCGGCTAAAAATGGCTACAAGAAGAAGTTAGACACTCTCTTGGAAAACGGTTATTCAGTGGACTGCCAAGACGAAAAGCAAGCAACCGCACTCTTCTGGGGTGCTTGTAGAGGCCATCATGGCATTTGTATGAGCCTTCTCTCAGCAGGTGCTGATATTAATGCTCGGGTTGACTGGGGTGCGACCCCGCTCCATGCTGCTGCTGATACAGGACATGCAGAATGCATTAAGGTTCTCTTAAAGTTGTAAGTGTTTTGTTTTTTCTTCGCTTTTCATTTCCTTTTCTCTTTCATTTTTTTTTTTTTTTTTTTTTTTCCCTTTCATTTTTTTCTGGAGCAAGGTTGGATCAAAGTCCTGGCCATGTGCGACTCACACAGAACACCGAGTGATAAGGGGGCTCCTATCTCCTAGAACAGGACTGACCTGATAATACAAATAGAAAAAGAATTGAACAGAATAAGTTGGATTATGAAGATTCACTGATAAGAAGTAGGGAATATCTGGCAGATGAAACATTGGCAAAGGAAATTCTCATCACAAACTCATTTGAATAATTGATATGTAGTATCAGTCATTATGTGTCCTTATATATTTATGTTTCTCACTGTAAAATATAAGTTACCAAGTTTCCAAGCCCCCCCCCCAGTTACTTATCTATTTTTAGCATTTAATAAAGTTCAATGTGTCTACTGAACTTTCTTTCAAATAGTTTGACTCATTAACAATTTTATGGTGAAGCAGCGAATCCCAATAAAAAAATTCAAGAAGTTAAAGAGAATGCAAGGTGGCAACTGATAGCAATCCTGATCGACGATATCACAGACAGTTTGGGGGTACATCAGGATAAGTGTCAGGTCTTAAGGCAAATTCTTTAATGGGGATAAGGCAACAATGCCTCAAGTTGGTTTATTTTCATTTCTTTTTTCTTTTTTTTTTTTTTTTTTTTTTTATCAATGGGTTGGATAGTCATATTTTCTACTGCTCCACCCCAACCTCACACGCACAATATTTGCTATGTCACCCTCTGTAACCATTCAATTAAGTATTTTGCAACTTGAGATAAAAATCAATTTTTTCCTTTTCATCGACCTACATTTATTTTCTCTACAGCCAATGAGATTTGTTGAAATGAACTTCCCCAAATATTTATCACTAACATAAGATAAAACAGGTTTGTGATATAGAATGTCACGAGAAATTAAGTAATTGGGATTTTCCTAGTTTTTACTGACATCATCATAGTATGAAACCAACATAGAAATTAGTTCACATAGCATGACTGAAAAGGAAAGACGTGTAGGAGAGAGAAGTGATTGGTTAGTTCAGTGCTTTTCATCTGAAGGTTGAGTAAATTGTTCCCAATTTTTATATCATTATTTTTAAATTAGCGTATCCCCGTCAAAAATCATGGTGTTTCTTATGTATAAATCGTCATTAAGAAGCCTAAAGCTATTTTATTTGAATTTTTGATAATTCTTATATCCTAATTTTAGTTTGTTTTTGGGGGGAGGGTTCTTAAGTCTACTCGAGCAGTTTTAATGTGTGATCATACATAATCGTGAGCATTTCTCTGACGTATTAGGATGTTATGACATAACAATGAATCTCATTTTATTACAACTATTTGTATTTCTAGCTACGTTGATCTATCCATTATCCCTATGGGGTTATAACAGAGATCAAAGAGGATATACAATTATACAATTAGTCTTAAAAACTTAAATAAAATTTTTTTTCTTTTTTCCTTTTTCTATAAACCACTTTTTGCCTCCATCTTAATTTTATTCCTTGCTTTTTATCGCAAATTTTTGTATTATTGATTTTCAGTTGGTTGTTAGTGGAAGTGTGCATAAAGAATAAATTCTAATTTTTCCGCTCTGAATGTTTTTAATTGAATAAATTTATCAAGTTTCATATAACAAAACTATATATTTAATCCATTGCATCATCAGAAGAGTCCTTTACACAGAAATGGTCAATGAAGTCTTGTGTATGAATACACATAATGTTTCATATATGTAGAGACACACACACACACACATGCATATACATTTCATACCAGTGAAACGATCCACATACTTTTATTTGCGTTTTTTCTTCTTCATATAAGATTTTTCAAATGTTTTTTATTCTTAGCAATGCTGATATCAATGCGCAGAATAATCGAGGGGACACTCCTTTGCATCTGGCCTGTTACCGTGGTTATACAGATATTGTAAGCCTCCTTCTAAATTCTGGTGCTGATATTACCTTAGAAAACCGTGAGGGAAAGACTCCATACGTTGAAGCACATAGCCAGAAGCACAGAGCCGTTCTCAAGATCCTTGAGCCTCAAAGTAAGACAATCTTTTCCAATTAAAGAAGAAAAAAAAAGCTAACCCCAAAAGTTTTGTGCATTGCTTTTTCTTACCCTGTTGTGCCTAAAATATTTTGAATTTTAGATTCCAATATTGGTTGATTATTGGCCCTTAAAATATTCAAATGAAGACTTACGAACCATCACAAAACAATGCCAATATCTAACTTTTGCAAATTACAATGGTTAAAATATACTGCCCATGTAATACGACCATGAAATTTTTCCATTCAGAAACGATTATTTACCAATGAAAAATTCTCTAGAAATTCCTGGCTAAAGATTGAGATGATTTTAGATTATCTTCAATGTAGATACAAAATAGAAATAATGAGTTCATGCCTTCAATCATATCACTAATTTTGAAGCTGCCATATTGCTTCAGCAAAATCAATTGCGTGTATCTCTCAACAGAAAAATATCATTATTGGATATGGTTGTAAACTAATATACATGTTTGGCTGGTCCTACTGGAAAGATTTAAGAGAACGAGTCCATAAGGTTTTAATGTAATATAAAACTCGGTTTGGGCCGACGTTAGCCTACCAATGTTGCAAGTGATCGAGAGCAAGTTTAATATTCAGTGAATGCTATGAAGCAATCAGGTTTTGTGCAACAGTTGTCCTTGAAAACCAGTCGTGTCCCTGTGATCGTGTCAAACATTCAAGCTTTAATTAAAGAAAGATGAATTGTTCCTCTTGAAATTTCTGGACTTTAACTTCTATTCAGTGGAAATCACTTCTGTTGTTGTTCACAAACAACTTACACTATCCGGAAATTTTTTTTATTGGCTAAAATTTTCAGCGCTGAATTTGATAGATCTGAAAAGCTGTTAGCTGCCCTTTTTTTAATTACTGCATTATCTGAAACCAGGAAGCATGGGAGTTGAGCTTAGAGATCAGGACTCTTATTGTATACGTTGCCTAGAAAAACAGTTTAGCGATAAAACTGCTCAGCTTCTGATAGAATTCAAGGGATGAACAACAGACCAGATAGAGAATTAGCATTATCCTGAAGATCAAAAGGTCATATTGTCCTATCAGCTACTCAAGAAGAAGCAAAAAAGATGCTTTGTGTCTTCTGTATCAAAGTATTGAGCATTCAATTCTCTCTGTAATTCAAAAAATATCTGTCAACATGATTGGTTGAAATCTAGTTCCTGTCTATTGAAGTCCCTCTTTCTGGATTGGTGATATCCTAAAATATATACTTTCAAATATGATGTTTTTTTTGTTTGTTTTTTTTCATTTTTGTATTTTCGATTAATGGAACAGATATGACTATTTAACTCGGTCCAACAAAATTTGAGAACTTTAAAGTTCATAAACTGACAGTAACCATAGGCATATAAGTCTATTGAGCAACTGCATCCCCAAATTTTGACAAACCAATGTAAAAATCAAAACAAATTAATAGAATTTGGCAAAACCATGTAACTTTATAGGCAAATCAAGCTGACTGTATTTGACAGGTTCTGCCAATTGGAGAAATTTATTTTTTTTTTGATCAAATGAGTATCCCATAGATTACTTTTATTTTACATATTCTGAGGAAGCTGTTCATTATTATCATTGATAATGTTATCAGGTGGAGTTCTATGTAACTATGAATGTAAATTGTTCCAGTTTTTATTTACATAATGTATTGGTTACCTAGTAAAAACTTGTCTTAGAGTGATCACAATAAATGGCTTCCTCTGTGTGTACATTTATATAGCCAATTTAAGAATAATCAGGGGCCCCCATCCCTACTAAAGCTATGTATTTGGGCACCTTAAACCTGTCCCAATATCTCAAAATTGAGGTTTTATTTTTCAAATTGGATTGGGGGGGGGGCTGGAGCTAAAATCATCTGTGAACTGTGATCGCTGTGATGTTAGTGCAGGATGTCTCATGAAATTGTCCCTAAATTCCTGTTGGAAGGGAAATAATGGAAATCTAAGTTTTTTGTTATTTTTTTGTGTAATATATTATATGTATGTATGTATGTATGTATGTAATTTTGAATGATATTTAATTGGCTCTTTCTTTCTTGCAGTGTATCATCTAAAACAAAAGAACGACAGAATAACCCAACAACAGGTTCCACCTTTAGCAAATATTCACTACTCTACTGAGTGTATTCAGAACTCTCTCAACAGCTCGTCATTCTCGGGCAACAACAATATGAGGACGATAAGCTTTTCTCGGAGGAATGAACCACAAGAAAATGAAGACCGTGTAGGTTCCCTTAGTGAAACAGACTCTATGAGTGCAAATATGAACATCTTGAACTTTGATGGGAATGTTGATGGTATATGCAACAGGGACAGAATAAACTTGTCAAGCTGCAACTCAATGTCCCAACAACACTTACCATCTTGGATAACAGAAAGTGTTGACTGTGCAAGATCGGAACAACGACAGATGAATGTGAAGTATCAATTAGAGATGCAGCGAATGCGGAGGTCTCTAAGTGAACAAAATAATGAAATTCAAAAGCTGAGAGAGGAAAATGAAAAACTGAAAGAAACTGCTAATCAACGAGAGCTGGAACGTATACGAGCCGATGATAAATGTCGGCAAATATCTCTGCAAATATCTAGGTTAAGGCAAAATCCTGCCTGGTCTATAAGTGATGATTCGAACTCTGTGAGCGACTTCTCTTCCTCTTCTGACCTCTCAGCCAGTTCCCTTTCCCCGAATCTTAATTTTCCCTTCCCAAAATATCCGTCTATGTCTGATCCATCAGGGTCAGGCAATACCTCTGTTAACAATGACAATGTACACAGGAACAGGGCCATTTCAGATCCTCAAAACTTTTCACACAAGTCTTTGCTGGAACTTTACCAGCAAATTCCAGACTTGAAATTATTAGACTTTGCTTTCATCACAAAGAAAGTGTCTGACATATGGTTGCAAGTGTCTGAGCACAATGTAGAACTTGATCAAAATGACAGTTCTGAATGGACACTCGGACAAAACTATGAACTCAGGGATAATTCTCCATTGAATCGCAGAATTGGAGAACGGGGTGATGGTACCTGTTCACTTGTCTTCCGGATAAAATACAAGAACCACAACCTCATATTAAAGGTAATGAAACTTTGCATAATTATGTATTATGAGTTTGTAACATATATGAACTTCAAAAGAATTCAGACTTGGGGTGATTAAATAATTCATGGGTAGGCTTATGATTATTCATTGATTTGAGCAATTTTTACTGGTAATGAATGAATTTTGCTTTGCTTTTCATATTTGACAATAACAGGGCCCTGTGGGAGTTGCAGATAACAATCTAGCCTAACAGACTACTGTAGTCAGTTCAATCCCAACTTGGTGTCTTCGACATATAGCCTTGTGCCAAACTAAGCCCAACTGGATAAATAACAAAAAATGATATAACAGCAATACATTTATGGCACATGATTTGGCAGATTTTATAGTTTTCAGGGTCAGAAATTAGCCATCAAAAATATCTGCTCTGTAATATGAATGCTGACTTGTCAATACAGGAAAAAATTTCACATAAGATAGTTGTTGATCGGGTATCATTATCGAAATTCTTCTAACCCCTAGAAGTTCCAGGTTTGTTTCTCAATAGGAGTGAGGAGGGAAGAACTCCTCATTAGGAAAAATTTCTCTCTGCAGCTAAGTGAGTACACTCCAAGCTATGTGATTAGGGTTGAGGCATCCTTCCTGTGGACTTCCATCCTGCCAAAGGGCTGGTCATAAAAACTTGTAGATAATAAAATCCTGGTCTCAACAAGAATTGAGACTTGCAAGGATCACTAAGCTGATGCATGCAACAGAAACTTGTCACCCTCTTAAGTGACGGGGGAATATTTTACCTTTACATCTGCTAGTATAATAAATGCAATCCTTAAAATGTTTTATTTTTTCTAGATGATGACGAATCTCATAGATCTTCACGAACATGGCCATGACCAGGGCTTCAGCCTCAACAATTGTCTGCACTATCATTTTGGTCCCGAACTCATTCCCTCCGAACTTCCTCCACACAGAAACCTCATAAAAATCATTCATCATTACAACGGTTCAACATTTAACTTCCAACAGTATCATGACCTAGTCGTGCCACAGGGTTTGGATGGTGTTGAAATGGCTCATCAGACCCTCTTCTACGTGATGCCGGAATACCCAGAGAGTCTAAAAACTTTCATGGAAACCACCAGTTTCAGTCAGTGCTTCGAAGTGTTTCTCTTACAGCAACTGTATCAGTTGCTTTCTGTTGTTCACTTGCTTGCAAAGAATCACATTGTCCATCGGGATATAAAACCCGACAATATATTTCTTGATTCCAGGCTACGGCCTGTCCTTGCAGACTTTGGTTTTGCTAAAAAATTTAGCTGTTCAGATGGGAAAGTACCAGTGACACACACGGCACAAATCCTTACTGGTAACAACTTAGCTTGGACACCAGAAATGATTCGATGGAAAACCTCTGTGGATCCTCTTACAAATGTGAGTTTTTCTGGGAGTGTGTTTTCTTTTTGTTTTTGTTTTTCCCCCCATCTTGTTTTTTGCTACCCCCATCCCACCAAACTTGTGACCCTTTGCTTCATAATGGTTTTTGGCACAAAAAACAGAATTAGTAAATTTGCGAAACCTTAATCCTCTTGTCCTTGCATTGTCTCTTTCTCCAATTACATACATTTTTTTTTCTCTTAATTTAACAAGAATCAGTTGTGTGGCCCTGATATAACCAATCAGAGCAAACCTTATTGCAAATAAGTGAATATATTCTCCTGTGTGATAACTCAGTGACATGCCATTGATTGGTCTTGTGTATCATGTGACTGTCACATTTACAATGACTAAGCCTACCCATTCTTCACATCTCGTGTAATGTCTCCTGGTAAAACATTACATCACCAAGTTCTATCAACCTTCCTACAACTGGCATTTTCCGAAGATTTCAGACCATGAACACTACAAAGCAGCTAATGGCAATCCTGAAAAAGGACTTTTCTAAATAGTTTGGAAAATGGAAGTGGTAATGGGATAAGTGTGTTAGGTCCCAAGGTAAGTAGTTTGAAGTAGACAGAGGCCTCAATGAGTTAGATAGGCTATTATTTCAGTAATATTAAATGGCTGATCACTTTCCGGACGGACTGTCTGTCTGTCTGTCTGTCTGTCTGTATATATATATATATATATATATATATAATATATATATAATATATATATAATATATATATATATATATATATATATATATATATATATATATATATATATATATATAATATATATTTATTTAAAATTCTAACAGTTCAGATTTTGTTGTATTTGAACTCTTGTCTTCAATCTTTATATAATATTTCCCTCTTTCTTGGAAAAGTGTATCTAATGTTTGGCCCATGTGTCAACAGTGACATGCAGCAGGTTTTTAGGTGACACATAATGGACTTTGAAAAGATCTTTAAAGTTAGGATGACTTTTTCAATCGGATTTTATTAATCTACTTTTGTAAGTATTTTTGAAATTTCAAGTTAAATTTTATTAAATTCCTAGTTTTATAGATATATTAGAAAAACAGGCAACTTATAAGGATTTTCCTAAAACAAATATGTCAGTTATACAGCAATAACAGGATTGTTAAAGAAATCAAAATGTCAACATAAAGTGCTTAAAAAAGGTTTGTCATCACTGTTACTGATCAGCAAATATCCTCTTTGTTTCTATAGTACCTAAATATCTTCATTCTCTTATTTGCAAGTACACTTGACTTGTTTTCCCTATGAAAATAAATATCTTAAAATCTATCTTTCAACTTTTTCTTTTATAGTTGACGGAAGAGGATGTTTACAAATACACAGATTCTTATTCAATAGGAAGAATGTTTTATAACTTTTTAACAACAGAAGAGCAAAGATTTCCTGAAGTGACAGCTCTCAAGCCGCACTTCAGCAAAGACGATTTGCCAGACTTACCTTCTTATTTGTCCTCTGGTTTACGTTACATTCTCCAGCGACTTGTTCTAGACAAACCTTCTGATAGAATGACAACACGACAGGCTATGCTCTGGTAAGTTACCTTTAAAATCTTCTCAACTTATATTTCCACTAGCATGATACAGGTAAAAAATGTGTGGATTATTTATGTATGGATCAATTATTCAAATACTTATATTTGCAAACAGAGAATGCATATTTGGATCAAAATTTTTTTTCTATCAATTTTCTACAACTCTCTCTATTTTCTGTTTAACAATTTCAGAAGAATACGACCAGCAGCAGTTGTCTGTGTGTTCACTGTTTTAGGCCAAGCAGAATGTTGCTTGCTTACAGCAGGCAATTTTATATCTGTTCACAATACCCCCTTTCCTCTCGATTAGTTTTTTCTCTCATCTCTCTTCAACCATTGATGCAAACTGTGGAATCAAAATAGAAAAAACCTCCAGCAAGACTTGACCCCTCATCCTACATCTCTGAAACCCATCTTACATGGATAATGCCTTAACCAAATCATCCACAGAATCTTTTATGGTCGGGCAGGACACTGGTCAGAAAATTTCAAGTCCTGCTGAATGCTTCTTATCTTGATTCAACATTGTTTATTTTATGTTTCAATTCATGGTTGACATTTTGATTTTTGGAAAACAAATCATCGGTTGTATTCAATCAAAGGAGATTCGTTGTGTGATTATCTTGGACAAAATCTCAAATTTTAATGAATGGTTTTCAGTTCCAATTAGCTGTGTCTGTGTGCCAAGACCCCTATTTAAATCTACAGTTTTTGTTTGTTTGTTTTTTTTGGGGTTTTTTTTTGTTTTTTTTTTTAATTTTGAGCTGCTAAATATTCCTCATCTGGTCTGTCCCAGAGAGTTGAACCTTTCCAGGTTCCGCAATATTTATGCACAATCCAAATCTTATTAGTGATGAGAGCTGTCTAAATATTCCAATGTGCCAGTCATTATTCCCCAAATAGTTTAAACAACTATTCTCATCCTTAATTTATGATCACATGTATCGTGCCTAAAGTATTTGTTTATAGATCCATACAGAGGGTAAAGGTTCAAACTATTGTTTCTTTTTTTCCAGGACTGGTATGCTGCTTTTTCCCCCTTCACCTGAAGAAATGGCTCAAAAGTTGAATGTCAAGCTTTATATTCAAGCCAAACTGATGACCCTGTTAGTGTGGAAGCCCACAGTGTAAGTAATTATTTTGAAACAATATGATTTACATCTGTTTTTGGATGGAGGGGAGAATATATTTCATGCAAATTTCTGTCACTAAAAAAGCAATTTTTCAGAAGACTCCTCATATGATATAATTCAACTTAAATTTGACTACTTTGCTGGAAGTCTATCCAAGTAATGGTTGCATTACTTACACATTTTGCACTTGCATTTGTTATCAAATAAACAATGAGTTTGGTGTGAATTATATGGTGGAAGCTGTTTATTGTGATCACTTTGGTATTTTGATGACATTAAGCAGAGTATTGCTACAATTAACATTATAAATTCATCAAGTAATTATTAACATTAGTATAAAAAAATGAAAGTTTAAGAATTTTAATAAAAAAATGATCAACAACCCGTCTAAAACGTTGTGTATATGAATCTTTACTCCCCCACCTACACTATCAAAAAGGCGGTGTATTAATCTCTACTCTCACCACCCAACCCCACCCCACCTCACCACCAACACCAAAAAGGTGGTGTATTAATTTTTACTCCTCCCCACCAAAAAGATCCCCCCAAGAAAAACTTTGTGAGTCCACAAAACTAGTTTTCTGCCCCCTCACCCTCTGCATTACAGAAAGTAATAAATTTAGTGTTAACAATTTGTAGTTAAATGTAAGTTAATGTACTGAAACTAATCTCCAGTCGATCAACTTTTCATTTATGGGTGGAGATTAACTCTTGAATGAATTCCTAATTGATAGTGGAGATCCGTTGTGGAGGAAACAAAGTTTGTTAACTTTATGTCAGACGGAATAAAAGGTAAATATTTGAAAAATGTCTACATCTTTCCAAGTTGAAAAGAAGTAACTTTGATCAATAGTTATTCACTCTTTTAATAACATAAATTACCATCTGAATTTTGTTATCACTTGAAACTGTTTTGAATATTTGTGTTCTTTTCTTTTTCTCTTTCAGCTTTCCGTCTAATGATGACCAGCTTCTTTTGACTGTAGAAGATAGCGTCCGGCAAAATGCACTAGAACTTGAAGCGGACTTCCTGTGTAATGTCACTGTTGATGAATTTTGGGACATTTATCAGAAAATTTCACCTGAACTCTGTCCAAACACATCTTAATGGTTTAAGCTGAAAACAATTTTTGTGATCACTTAGGAGTCGAAAAAATTTCAATCTGATATGTCAGAATGTGATAACCTTGCCCTATAATTTAATCTCGCAATTTGGGCAAATCTTTATACGGCTGTCTGACTTACTTGGATTTGTACAGTTTCTATGACTCCATCAAATTTTCTCAAATACAGGTACACAACCTCTTGTCCAAAACCCTCGGGACCAGAATTTTTTGGATTCTGGAATTGTAGTATGTGTATCAATGATGAAGGATGCTTCCTTTCCTGCTTCTCACCATTACCCATGGGCGAATCTGCTGCTGCTGATTTTTTTTTTTTTTTTTTTTTTTTTTTTTTTTTCAATCTTCAAAGTCAAGAAAGCATTAGAAAAAAAACCAAGTTACCTGTGAGCTACA